>VZTE01003400.1:463191-616820 GCA_013397775.1 Eulacestoma nigropectus
GAAAGAAGAAAGTGTTTGGAAAACATTAAAAAAAAAAAAAAAAGGACTGAGGACTAGTAGTGAACAGCAAATTAAATAAGGGCTTGCAATGTGATACAGCACTAGGAAAACAAACAAATGTGATTTTGGCCAGCCTATACAAAGGGATCACATTCAAAGGGAAGTGAACTGCAGCAGAGGAGAAAAGCATTTGTGACTATGCTGTAGAAAAAAATGGATTAATGTAGGAGTATACAAGGCAATTTACTGTGTTCAAAGCTATGTGAACAGGTGCAGCTTCATAAAATTTAATAAAAATATATCTCCTTTTTCTAGACCTGAATTTGATTCATTTTGTTCATTAATGCTGTGCCTTCCTAATTCCCACAAATTTAGTGGACTCCTTGGAATTTATCCTGAAGGTTTAAGAAGACTACACTGGAGACCAGCAGGTCAATGAATCGCTTTCCAGTTCTATTCTTAGTTCCATTCCCACTTTACGAGCAGACAGATCCTGCCTGCACTCCTGGCTGCTCTAAGGTATGCAATCAGAATTCTAGCTAAAACAATTTGCTTGATCTTTAGCTCTTTTGTTCTGAAAAGTTCCAGTCATATGACATTATTTACATGGAATTTCTGAAAGCTTCTTATACCATTTTCACGTGACAAGCCCCTGCTTAGACTTGTAGCTGCAAGGATTCGGGAAAGAAGCACTGGAATGGTTTCAGCATTCTTTCAGTGCAGAAAACAGACCTGGTGACACAATTGCTACAGAAAGGCTGAGATGTGGGCTGAGAACTTGTCTGGCTTTGCCCTGTCCCCAGCACCGCTAACACACCTCCTTTGCTAACCTGTGCCTCCTCTGATAAGCTACAGCTGCACGTGAACAGTGCAAAATATCAGTGCTGGTGTGCTTGGAAATTCTGCGTGTGTATCACTGAATTTGTGATTGGCACTCCCTTTATATCAGTGAAACTGCTTCACAACACATTGGGCAGTAGAGGAACAGGCCAAGTGTTTGCAGTTTGGGAGTGCTAAATCCGCACACTGTGGCAGGACCCTCATGCTCAGCTAGGCTTTTGTAGTGTTGGCCAAGAGACCAGTGGTCTCACCAGTTTGGAGGGAAATGAGCAAGTTGATTGCTAACAGCACAAGGAAATCAAGAATAAAAGAGTCTGCAATCTACTCTAATTAAAAATAAACCCAACAACCTATCTGCTCTGTTAGACAGGGTAAGCATGTGCAAGGCCAATGCTCGGTGCTCTTAAGCAAACAAACAAACAAAGGCACACAAACACAGAACAGATGTTTGATTCATAGGAGCTTTAAACTGGTGGGGTCACTGCTTGGACATCTGCCACTTTCCATGTGGCAACATATAAATAACGCACAGAACCTGTAATCTATATAAAAATCTATATAGCCTAGACAGAGGAATGGGCAAATTTTTAGCCCATGGAAATTTGCTGATGGCACAGAGCATAGTAGCACACCGAAGAAAGAACACATTTCAAGTTTAAATCAACGTTTTTAATTTGCAATACAAGTTGGCTGCTGTCTGTCCTGTATGTGTCTTTCAAAGTAATAAACAAACATAATGTATACACAGGTGACTGCAGTGGAATTACAGTGGGATTATTTGGAGAGAAATTGTAAAATGGGGGAATCTTTTCATCAAATATCAGTTAAATGTGAAGAAGCATTTAAAGAGAAGAAGAAAATCCACCAGGAGAATTCACTACACAGGCGAAAGAGTTGAATGAGTGTTTTTCAGTGCTCTGAGCCAAGGTAGAAATGTCTGCTTTTACTTCTAAATCTCTTTCCCAACAAGCTGTTTTAGCACTTGGGAAGGCACAAAGAAGGAACAGAAAGATAGAGAGGATGATGACAAGCTATAAATCTCAAAGCTTAAATTAAGTGGTAGGGCTAGAAATACAGTACAGTGCATCACTTGTTATGGTGTGACAAATGGTGCTCCATTTGCTAAAGTCATTTACAACTGGCCATTAATAAAGGGGCTGGGACAGGGGATGCCACTTGCAAAAGTTCTAAAAAGAAAGTGATTAAAAGTAGCTGGAAGTCTGAGTGTACACTTTGCTGTATTGGCCAAGAAAGGATTTAATTCTTACCCTTAAACATAAACATTTTACTGATAATGTGCACTGCTCCCCCTAGGATTTTAGAATCTAACCATAACAGACTATACGCCAGATGTGTTGCAAGGAGAAATTACTGGGAAAACCTTAACACAAAGTAGTTATGAAGAAGCTTTACACTTCTATTATAAGACAGAGGTTTGTGGAACATCCTCCTAAGAGCTTATCAAGACAATTGTAGCAAACCCATTCATAAAACAAACCCAAGATAAGATCTCAGGGGAAATCTAACTACCTTTCCCAGTGCAAGAGCTTAGATGTGCACACTCTTTACTTGATTTTCTCTTGTTTCTCTTTCCCTCTATTATGTGGAAATAAGAATTAAAGGAGAGTTCTCATCCTGATGCTTAAATAGGTCACCAGTTTATTTCTTCTTTCTCCTTCTCAGTCCCCTTCAATATCCTATATTCAGACTTTTAGTATATGCTAGTAATGCCTCTTAGTGCAAATTATTCTGCTAGGTTCTTATTAAAAAAAAAGGTCTTTGATAGGAAAAAAATGTGTAGCCCCCTCAAGAGCTTTTATCCAATTCCCTCTCAGAGCTGAAATACCTTCTCAAAGGATAGAGGCAGAGGAAAAATCATGAGCCCATTTCGCCACGTACCAGAGACTCATGGAATCATTTGACTCACACTGGAGACTTTGTGGTCTGTGGTCACGGATTATTTCACCTCTTGCTTCTCTGGAACACCAGTTCTGAAACTGTTTATCCCATAATTAAAATTCAATAGTCTACTAATATTGAGTACTCAAGTGGTTGTAAAGGTTATGGGTGCCCATCTCTACCATGCTGTACAAAGTTGGATTTGAGCGTAAACCTTTAACTTTCAGAGTCCAGACAGACAAGCTACAAAATACAGGAAAACTCTTCACTAGCTTCACTGGAAGCTTTCATTTGGAACACAGAGGAATGCCACTTTACCTGAATAAGAAGTGATACTTACTAGTATAGACAACACATACAATTTATGAGCTACATTATAAATAAATCACCTAAAGTATAACACCAGGGTTATAAATATATTATTAGAAATAACGTGTATTTTTAACTATAAAAGAGGTGTTAAAAAGAGGAAAAGGACTATCATAAGCTGTTCTGTTTGAATAATGTATTTCTTTTAAATTAATGCGTGTAGTTTACAAATCACTGTGCTGCACTTTGCACTATTCCAGGGAAACAACTTTTTTCCTGATCACCTAGAGATGAGGTGCATTAGTATTCACATCGTTCTGACCTGGATCACTTTTGCAGTTGCCCCTGTCTTCCACGTTATTTCTGGTAACCTTTCAATTGTTATGATAATTGTAAGCAAACAACTTGAAACAAATGGTAAGAATCAGCACAGGCAGACTGTGCTTTACTTTGTTTCTTTTACTTTTATGTTCATTTGAATGCTGTTTGGTCAGGATGGCATTTGATTTGAATTTATCAGTCTTGGAGGAAAACCAGCAGAAACTAATGTTTTATCCAAATGCAGACAAAATAGGCATGCAATTACAAGTTGTTTCAATGCATTTATTTTCAACAGGTAATTTGATACTCCTACTTTTCAAGAATTAAGATGTCACAGATAAATAATCACAGCTCTTCAAGTTTGCCTCTCAATAGTACTTCAAATTTCTTATGCTTTTTATTTAGATCTCAAGTACATATATAATTATAAACTTGAACTTTAAAAATGTTATATAGATAAACTTTTGTAATGAAAATGAAGTTGGAGATAATAGAGCAGTTAAAATAAATGGATGTTAAGAGTAATATTTATCAAAGTCTACATAACTGGAAAGGAGCTTTGTGAATATTCTGGTCTGCCAAATTTGTATTTATTTCCACAGTACCAGGCAACACTTCGCCTGCATAGCGGAGTTTGCTTGTTAGCACTGTTCAAGTTTTAAAGTAGGGAGACCTGTAAATGTATGGGGCTACTTTGCCACTGTTCAGTAAAAAAAAAGTTCTGAAATAACTAATTGAAGACCTGTGTGTATCATGGATAAATAACTGAAGAAGGTTTAAAGCAGGATATGGTCTCTACAGTCTGAATTTAGTAATGCTAAAGAGTGAAAAACAGAGAAAAGGAAAAGGAGACTAGGAACATTTTGGTTCATTCGATAAAAAGTAGGAAAGAGAGACTCACCTTAAGCAGAAAAAGGAACTTGTAAATGTCAGGTTCAAAGTTGGATCTTATTATAATAAAGAAAAATATGTTGTTAAAGAGACATCATTATTAGTTTTTCTCAGAAACGTTAGCTCTAGAACTCATTCACTTAAGTGACATGCAGCCTGTCAGTACTGTATAATACAAGCAGATGCTATTAAAGACATTCTGGCATCTGTAGAATTGAACTATAAGAGACCTTACATGATGGAAGGAAGAAGATTTGAAGGAAATCCAAATTGTTTCCAAGTTTATTTTTTCCTGGAATAAAGTAATTTCCTAAAAAATTAATATTTTTTAACAGTTCTGCCCTTAAAATGGCAGCATCCTCTGGCCTACCTTGTTTTAGATGACAATGAGCAGCTGAGATGACCTACCACAAAAAGTATAGTAAATAAATCCCTGTCATATTTTTCTACCAATACACGAAGTTGTAACAATATTACTAAGAGATGGACATGTTTCACAGATGAGCAAACAGATACCAACTCAATTAAAACTTTAGCTGTGGGATGAAATTATATTAGAATTTGACATGCTGTACACAGAAAAAGAATTTTTTTTTTTTGTAAATATAACATACGCAAGTTTTGATAAGTCCAGCTGATGGCAGATTGAAGTGTGATTAAAAGCAAGCTGAATAGTACAAAGTTTCTCAATTAGATTTGATGACCTTAATTTACTGAAATCTGATAGTGAACTTAGAGGTATTTTTTTATTGGAAGACCATGAGAGTACAATTCTATTCAGAACTCCTTCCCCAAAGCATTCTTTGCCTAAAAGTGCCTGACAATTTAAAGTCTACCTTCATATCAGGGGCTATTGTTGAGGAAGAGGCTTGCTATAGTAGGCTGATAAAAGATCATGATACTTTTGAAGCATGAAACTAAGAACCTAAAAAGACAATGAAGGAAAGAATATGTACGGAGCGATTAGAACACAGGTACAGTCATCGCTTAAACCATATAGCTGGAAAGGGGTTATGAACAATACTGTCTTGGATTGGCAGTGTTTATGCATCCATTAGTGCATAAGTGGCAAGGAAAGAACAGTACAAAGTTTTAGGTGTATAAACAGTAATCTACTAGATAATATAGGCAAATCAAAAGAAGACCATTTCTTCAGAAAAGTTATTCCTCGGGTAAAATTAAGTACTGGTTGTGATTTTAGATCTAGTAAGTTAGATATCTAGGGAAAACATGAAAATTTAGAAAGAAAGTAAAATAAATGGGTTCAAGACTTAAAAGAAAATAGCAGATATGGAAATTCCCTGAATACTGAACAGCTAGATAACTATTTTTATATAATCTTTTTCTGCTCCGTACTTGCAGATGCTCAACTGTCTCCTTGTTTTCTGTAGTATGACAGTTTTCAATTTAATGATATAAATCTTGGGTTATGACTCTAAAGTGTAGCTGTCAATATTTTTTGGTAAACTGAATGTCCATCTGAAACGGGGCTGTATTTGAATGCTCTATATTCTGTTCTTTGGTTTTCAGTTAGAACCACAACAGGCATATTAATTATTTGAAAACCTCACATTACCTTCATCTCCTGGTATCTTCCTATCTATTGATATCTATCTTGGCCTATCTTTCCTTTTTTAATCTTTCCAGATTAATACAGTTTGTTCCATGCCCATACATGATGTGAAATACACAAAAATATTTTGTAGACAAGACAACAGAAAACACCAGTCCTTAAAACTTTAAGTCAGACTTAGAAAAAATATGAATTGGTGCAGCTTCATTGGTGTTAGCAATGTTATCTGATTTTTGGTAGCTAAGAAGCTGCCACAGTATTGCCATTTCAATCTTGATATTTTACTTGTTTCTTTATATTGAATGTTACAGCAGAAGACTGCTTTGGCTGTAAACAAACAGCAATGCCTGTGAAATAGCGTTCACATACTCTGGCAGTGTATAGATTAGATAGGCTTAGTAGATGCAAATCCATGTCTGTATTTTTTAAAGGAGGGAGAAAAGAAGAAAGAAAGAATACGTAAAATACTGAACAGCGGGACTGCAGTGATTCATAACTTGCTCTCCACACGCTGTGACTTGTCACTGGTTGTTCATGACTTCAGCACAGTCTCTGGGGATTCACAAGAGTTTATGTATTAGCACAGCATTATTTCTGATCCCACTGAAAAGTGCACAGAAACGTACATGATTCAAGTCTTTGATTCCTTTCGCACACTAAAAAAACCTATCCAGAACCAACTGAACTGCATACAAACTCCTGCAATCAGATGAGTATAGGCTGCATCCCTACTCTACTTCAGACAGGGATAGCCAGGCTGTGGGAGTGAGCGTAGAGTGCAGACCCTGTAGAAATGTAGGCACGGTTCCGTATCTGGATTACCAAAGGGAAAACAGGAGGACTTGTCTTGCAAATACACAGGTATGCTGCACGCTCAGATGTGCCATCTGGTAACAGCTATGGACAAAATCTTGTAAGTCTTAAGGATAAGTTCCTTCTTCTGGGAGGATGGCACAGAATGGTGCTTTTCATGCCTAAGCATTTTGGTTGTTTCACTGGAACAGTACACAAAAGCAAACAGCTGGTAAGGTGAAGAAAAATGTGTGGTCATGGGTTGAGAATGAAAAAGCAGGTCAAATGTTGAGAATGAAAAAGCAGGTCAAATATTACAAGTACTTGAAAAAAAGAGCTTTGTACCAACTCGTCCTACCAGTTGAGACAACTAGTGGCTGATGTTCCAGATTCCCTTGTTAGCTGGCAGGGTAGGATAGACCCGCTTTGGAGGTCCTGCTGATTAGGGAGAGTTTAAAGACTTGCATTTACTGAGGAAGGGATGCATTAAAAGAAGGAAGGAAAGAAAAACGCTTTCCTCTTATCATCCTTATGTCATCACCCACAGAAAGGAATTTGACCTTTTGATTGAGTTGTTTTCTTGCTTTGTTTAGTAGTGAATTGTCATTTGCAACGGGTCTCTGCCATCCATGAAGTCCTAAGCTCTCTCCTATAGAGATTTATGCTATGGAAGGAATGCACATCAGTAATAAAGATCAACAGGATTATGGTTACTTAATTGGACTCTGGCTAATAAAATGAACCAATAGATTTAAGAGAGTTGTTTTGTTTTCTTTTGTTTAGCATTATCAACAATATTTTCCCTCTGACTAGATGCCAGGGAAAAGAATTCCTATTTTCCTAAGATTTTAGTGAAGTTTGCTTTTTTTTACATTGTGAGTCTAAATTTTGGAAGTGTAAACTCTTAATAAATGTTCAAATATAAATTAAGCAAAGTGGTAGCTCCATTTTACAATACAAACCAACTTAGGGTTGCCTTATACTATCGCAATTTGATTAGAGTAACAATAACAAAATTCAAAGAAAGTTTTCTCTTTGTTTTTAAAGTTTTGCCGCTTCAGGTTTTATCAGAGGAATTCCATATAAGACAGCAAGCTATAATTCCTTGTCTCCTCTAATATTTACTTTTGCCCGACCCACTTCACATTTGTATACCACATTAATATACTTGCAGTTATTTGAACAGAAACTATATTATGTATTTTGGTTTCTGAGCAATAATTGGAAGTAACAACAGAATCTTAAGCACTAACCCAGCTGTCTCTCAAGTATTATTAAGCCTAAAGAATTATTGTGAATGCACAAAACTACAAAAGAATTGTAAAGAAATTATTTCATCTGTATATGATTTTAATCAAGCTTGGCTTGCTGTTAAAAGTCTTGTTTAATGAAGACTGCATTTCCCTCATGAGAGTGCCGACCATGTAGTTCAGTATCAGCCAACCAAGGACTATTGCCATAACAACAGCTGGAGGGTTTACCACAAAAAAAAAAAAAAAAAAAANACAACCAAAGTAGTAATACAAAAAAAAAAAAAAAAAAAAAAAAAAAGCCACTACCAAAAACCCCACACAAAACTAAACAAAAAACCCCAACAACCTTTGCATTTCAGTCTGTTTCTGATCACTTATTTAGGGAATGACAGACAACTAACAGACAAAAATAAGCTAAGTGATAATTAGCAAAAAGTCTGCTTAGACAAATATAAACTTATAGGAGTTAAATAATATTTTTTCATAAATTTTTCAATCCAGTTATTTAATTAAAAGTATCAGCTCATCTGGGATTTTCTTCTTTTACTACATCATTATTTCCACTACTATAATTTACTGATTTTATAAGGTTGAGTCAAACTCTTTGCAGCTAAAATCTTAAAAATTTAATATGTGGGTACTGGATTTCTTATTTCTAATGCAAATACAGAGAACTCCTTTACAGAGCTATGAAAAAACAAAAAGATGATTTTGACTAAAGCTGGCTGAAAACAGAAACAAATGTCTCTATCTTCTAATTTTAGGACATGTTCCTGCAAGCATTAAAAATTCATAAAAGAATACTAACAACACCAATTGCTGATTTTAATGACATTCATAAAATGAAAACTTCTGCATTTGTCCCACTGTTTGCAGTCAGGATTGGTGCTTTAGCGCCAAACTTTGAAAACTCCAATTCACACAAATTGTTGCTTTGAAGTTAATGAGGTATTTGTATGAGTAGGGGCTACTCACTCTGAGCCAGTGTTTTCTGATTTGAGCCTTAGTCCTTTCTGTTGCCAAGTGTACTTAAGTTTATAAGACCATCCATTTCAACACATTTTGTTTAGTTAAACTGAAGTACTTCATTTTTAAGGAAAAAGTTATATTGCCAAAAAGTATAAACAGGGCTAACTTTGACTAATATAAATATTTGAAAACCAGAACTTTTTGTAACATCTTATAGAAACAATCTTAATGCAGATGACAGAGGGAAAAGTGCTTTTATGGAATAGATAGTTCAGCTGAAGGATAGCACGGAGGAAATTTTAAAAATAAATACGAAGAAAATTGTCCTCTAACATCCAGTGTATTTGAATCCGGTTCAGAATATTTTTGCCTAACAATTAAATGTAAATTTTTTTATGTTTCCAGTTCTGCAGCATAATATTTAAACCTTAAGCTGCTCTAATTAAGAGACATCATTAAATTTATTCCTATTGCCAGCTTTAAAGTTTATTTGCTAATAAGCAACTGGACAAGGGATGTGTGAAATGAATAGCTGAAGAAAAACTTTGACAGCAAAAGAGAGGTCTGGAGGGTGAAGTTGGTTTATTAGGCACCGTTTGCCATGAATGGGTCTACTGCACGTACAAAAGCAAATCCCACTACCTTAGAAGATTAATTCTGAAGGAGGCACTCGTGGGTCAAAGTATACATAAGCGTGTGCCTAATCTCAGAGAAATCAGGCTATTTTCTCACAGCAATTAAGCAGAGGTCTAGGGTTTCACCCACAGTGTATTTAAACACAGGATACAATTAAACCCCAAAGTATTAATATCTGTGCTCTGCAAAATTGCCCAGGAAATAGATTTTGCACTCTTTCAAATGGAAAGCAAGGCAAATTAAGGAGGGTGACTTTATTTGAGTAAAAATTATCCTGAAACAAATGTAAGTAATTCATTTTTAACTGTTAATTCCTTATGTACATTTTTTTTCCTTTCTTTTTCCTGCTCACGTAATTTACTCTGGAATGTGCAACGTTCAGTGGATATAAGCAGTCAATACCATCTCATGAAAATAGTTTTGCTTTCAGGGCTAGTATAATATCTACATGATAATCGTTCAACAAAAGCATTTAAAAATTTTTTTGAACAAAATGTTGCTCTGTACTGGAAATCTTTAAGATCAAGGGGAAGAGTGACAGCAGCATCTTATTCAGCAAAAAGCAGTTACAAAAGACCTCTTTCCTCCTTCGTGTCTACGGTTTATTGAGCAGTGTGAGTGAAAGGAACACAGTAACTTAAAGAATTTTAATGCCAATTTAAACTGTTTCTAGAGAAAAGGGTAAAAAAATCCTCTAAAGACACAACATAATTTTTATTGCATATGAACTTCTCTACATAAATGTAGTAAGAATTAAACAATCATTTAAATAATCATTTTAAACAAAAACTTTTTCATCTCCCTAAGAATCTCCTCTGATTTATGGTCTTCCACATTGTTATTTAAAATACAATTTAATTTTGTCTATCACACCTAAATAGTCTATTTCACTCCCAAATCACTTTATAAAAATAAAAAGATCAGTCTTCCCCCTCGCTGTAGAAAATTGGCATGTCCTATCAGAAAAGCTATTTATATACAAAGTAACACACTCTACACTGTGATAAATCTCATCTCCTGTATTTTTACATTTTAAAATTGTTACACCTTTACTACCATAGCAACGTACATAATAATATAAACAAATTAATCCTAGATCTCAAATCTATGTATCAAATTTTAGAAATTCTGTGAAAAATCGTGTTTCTTTGAGCTTTCAAATCAATTATGTGTTACACAGGATGCTAATAAATATTCTACAGAGTGAAGTAATATGAAGACATTTTTTAAAATAAACAAAAAAATTGCTTCTTGCTGATCACATTGGTCAGCGAGAAACTATTTTAACCTTTAAAAATGCAGCATATCCCAAAACAAGTTGCTACTTAAATAAATGCTCTTCTTGAGCACAAGTGACCTTTTAAATGATTATATCTCAGCACTAGCAACAAGAAGAATTTCACCTATCACCTTTACACTGTTGATGCGCTGCATTGGGTGAATCTATAACCTTTTCACAATATGTAACACGCTGCAGAACACAAAATTACTTGCTAACTTTAATTAAATCCCTTCAGAAAAGTCCTGCTGACCTCTTTGGAAAGAAATCTTACTAAATGAAAACAAAAAAGAAACGAAATCCAAATCCCTCAACATTTGATAGCTCTAAATGAACCTCCAACCATTTCAGAAAATTATCTGTCAGAGCACTGAATATGGTTGTTGCTCTGAATTTTTCATAGTAAGAGTTTTAGATAAATTTCAGTAAATCTTAAAAAAAAAAAAAAATCTTATTTAAAACACATAACTCTTTGCTTTTCCAGCAGTCTCTAAGGGCCTGGTGGAAGCTTCTTGAAGTCCTTGGAATAGGCCTTAAAATAGTAATCTAGTTTAGTCTTCCAGATTCTGAACTTTTAGAAAAGGTTTCAGGACAAAAGAAAGAGACAAAATACTTTATTCACTTTACTTTCTTAAGCACCAGACTTTTTTTCTTTTTCCTGAGAAAATACAGTCTAGACTAAAGATAAAAGAACTCTGCCTAACAAAACAAACAGCAAAACAGCCCCTGAACCAAATTCACTCTTCTCATGTAAACGATTGTAGCTGGCATAGAGTTGTGACCTCTTTGCTCAGTACAAAATGACAACAATGATTTTAAACTTTAAAATAAGTTAAGAGCAAAATCAAACATAATATATGCTACCTTCAAAGTCTGTGATTAATTTAAAGGGACACAAGAGTTTTCAAATTCTTTTTCACTCAGTTCAAGTTAAGGACCAGCCCTCTAAAGACAGTTAATGTTTCCTGATTACAGAGAGAAATGCAGTAAACCTCTGCCTACACACGTGTGCAGTAATAGTGGTTAGGCATGTGTTTAACATGAGCACACACTTCAAACCAGCAAGAGATACTTTCCTTCAGTTCACATGCAGCCTGAATTTATAAACACTTTGTAGTCATCTTCTGTAAGACACAGGTGTTACAGTTCACTTTTGATGCTGAGATGATGGCAATTATTTACTATGTTCTCTACAACATGAATTAAAGAGGAAACATAAATTGATGTGTTTTTATACTTAAAAAATCTGTATGAAGACAGTGGATTCTATATGAACAGTGTGACGCATTTTAAATAATATTATTTGTTGCTGTCTTTACTGTATTTTTTTAAATTCTGTTTGAGACACCGCTAAAGAGAAGCTTATTTATTTGAAATGACATCTATTGTCAGGGAAGCATGCATTAAAATTAAAAATTGCCCTTAATAATGAAAACAAATTTAAAAGGAATCTTCCATTTTTTTTAATGTTCTGGGTTAATAAGCCAGTGATCGCACAAAAGATTACAATCTTTCTGATATAAAATCAAAATTAGTGTCCAATAACACACTGAAGTACTGGAACGAACAAAGAATTGGAGAGACAAGAAATATGGAACTTGCTGTGGCTTTTCTCTAGACAAAGGAGATGAGTTGTCTGATTGGTGTGTAATCACAAAGTTAAACAAACAGCAATAAGGCTAAACTAATTCACTGTCAAGTCTACATGTCATCCTAGCTGGTTCATTATGTGCGTTTGTGACAAACAATACAGAAGAGACAACTGTACTGAATCAAATAACTTGCAACAGTTTACACTCCTATAAAACTATTTACATTTTGTCAAATGAATATTTATAACAAGTGGCTTTCCCTTCACAAACTCTATAGCTCAAGCAGCTCCCATTCATTATCGTATTTAGGAAGTACAAACACTAATTCTGTGAATCAGTGGCACAGTCTGTTGTAACTTGCCAGAAAACAAGGCCTGCAATACTAATATAAAATCCAGGAGAAACGTGCTGCTGCCTCCAGTTTTTCAAATGTCCCAGCATTTTTATGTCTCCCAGTCACAAGAATTCAGTTTCAATATTCTATCTGCCCTTCAGCATAGCATGACCCAATGAAACAGCCGGTGGAGTTTATTTTGCACTTTATCAATACAGTGTAAACCAGCATGTGCTTACCTCCATGGGGTTACTGAACCCAACTTGTCTGTGTGCACAGACAGCACTTTGGCCACAGATGTGACTGGTTAACTGTACAAGCAAGGAGGATAAATCCACACAACAATACTTCATTCACCAAGGAAATCTGCTGTGGATTACAGCTTCTCTATGGTTACGTCTGTTCTTAATTTACTGCTTTTATTCAGTTTTCAACCATAAATGAGCCCCTTATGAGGTATTCACTATGCAGAATTGACAACTCTTTTTATCTACTCGAAAAATATTTTTGGATAATAATTTATGGTTACGAAATATTTTAAGCAGTTTGAATAGTTACATTATATTCTTTCAGTACTTAATGATGCAGTATCCCCTGTAAAAATGGAGACCTGGTCAATCTATCGATTTCACATATTTATAACAAAACCCAGCAGCCTTGGCCATACAGAAATACAAATTTTAAAAGTGCATATATCACGGGAATGGCATTGTGGTTTTTTTCAAAAGCTCTTAAACAGCAACTTATGAGGAAATCCTGGGCCAGAATTGTGACTAAGGGCCCTGTGGATGGGAACATAAAGAAAGTCTTTTTGCAGGCACAATATTTTGTTTATGGCCTCTTTCTTTTTTTTTTTTTTAATTTGCGATAGATGTAGATTTTAAACAGCATTCAACAGAGAAATTGTGAAGCTGTCTGTAGCGCTGGGGAGGGTTACTGCATTATTTATGTTTTATGTATGAAACTGAAATGTGAGCATGGGTATTTTAATCTTGTTTCACCATCAAAGATAGTCTCTCAATTTGTATGCTGAATTAATGTTCTATCTACTTCGTAAAAGTAATCTAAAGGGACTGATTAGCATTGGGCACTCAGTGATGCTTAGAAAAGAAGGTTGTGAGTAAGCAGAGCTGCCTAGGAAACGTGCCGCAAAGCTACTGGTGTGAAGGTCTATTTTGTCGCACGCCGATATCATCCCTTCTATCAGTTCCGACATATGTCCGCAGAGGGACATCATCCATTGAAACTGTAATTGGCAATAGAGGAAGGCAGCCATGTGAATGATATGGAATGTTTTTATTAATTGAGACAATAGTGATGAGGCTTTAAAAAGCCTTCCAAGATGACAAAGTCCCCTTTGCGTTATTTCAGATTAATTTGAAGTGTTGGCACACAAAGCTTTACAACTTTATTCTTGGCAGAATATGAGTACTTTCAGACTCATTCATACTCAGGGATTCTTCACTATTACAGAGTAAACTCCCTGTAGATAAACAAAAGAAAACATTTGAGTGAGGTGCTTGCAGTGTTTTCCTCATTAGCAGCTACAGTGTCTTGAACAGGGAATGAGTGTTTTGGGAAAAGAATTCTTGGCATTAACAAGAAAGGACATTGCTTTTACAGGCAAGAACACTTTATGGCTTTCTGATACATCCTATCACAATACCATATGTAATCCAAATAAAAAAATACAACTGAAAGCAAAATTAAGTGTTAGAGTACTTTAAAAATAAGTGCACTAGTATATAAATACAGCAGAGAAATGCTGAACTGATTTTAGTTTGGTTGCTTTAAATATTGCCCCTGATGTTTTATGGATTCAAGTTCTTCCTTTGTTTGCTATTTAATTGCAACTGGTTTTAATTTCTTTATGAAAAAAGAAAATGCTTTGTTTAAGACTGAATATCCTCATTTTCATTTAGTGAATGCAGTAAGAATGTTAGGTGAAGGCAGACATTTTCCGCATGCATTTGAGATTCCCCTGGAGTGGCTGGATAAAACACTGTGGCAGATACTCAGCTCTACAATCAGAGGGATTGTGCCAGAGAGTCTTTAGAGGCTTTTGAGCACAAAACTTCCCTGAGTTAGAGGTTACCTTTCAATGGTGTGTGCATGCGTGCACACACATTTGTGTGCTGGGACTGCCGCTGTGCTGTAACGATCTGGGTGCTCTCCTAATCTGCATTTATGAATGAAAGTTTTAAATTTAGCTAAAGTCAGCAGATAACCCCAGGGCTACTATCAGTTATGTTTGGTACCAGGATCCAAACTTAGCACTTACATCTCACTTATTATGTAGAGATGTAATGGATGGCAAAATCTCTGAAAGCTTGATGAGCCTGAGAACTCAGTAACTTCTTTTGCATGACAGATGCACATGTCAAAAAAAAAAAAAAAAAGAAGGAACACCAAAGCAGTAAAAGTTGCTGCTGTTCTGAAGTGTCAAATTGGCTTGAAAAGAGCCACCTGGATTCGCATTTTTGAATAGCATGTGCTGCCCCAAGAATCTTGCCTTACTTCTACTGCATATAAAGATAGGAAAGGACTTCCCCTTAAAAATCAAATCCTTGGATACTTGCATATATGCAGCAAATCTGTGAGGTGGCTACCTCAGCCACCATAGAAAAGTAGGAGCTGAAACTGCTGGTAAAACATAAAATACTTCTATAGCCTTTGGACGTTTTATGGATTTATGCCCATGTAACTGAAATTGTGGAGAGGAGAAACACTGACACCCCAAAGTAGCTAACAGCTCCTAACTGGCCATTTCATTCTAGAATTTAGATAAGGTGAAAACTTAATTAGTATTTTTGTCTCCTTTTTACTCTAAGGACTACTGAACATCACACTGTTCCAAGCCACACAGCTGGGGTTTTTTTTCCAAACAGTTCTGTTTCAGAAACAGGAAGCTAAATCACCTATCTGTGTTTTCCAGTATAAATACTACAAATCACAATAATTTAGTGCTACAGGTCTGAATTAAGCTGACAATGACAAGGACACTGCAACATAAGATCCCTACTCCACTGTGAATTCAACTTCCACTCATACGTCTTGCAGCTAAGAATGGATGTGTACCGGGACACCTGACCCAGGCTGCTGATCAAGTGTAGTCAATCTGACCCATCTGGCACCTGAGCTAGCCTCTGCTTTCGCATCATTCATATTTTAGGGCAATGTACTAATTTGAATCCTACTCTTCGTTGTAGCACCCGTATTAACAAGTGCTAGTCAGAAGACCATTTAGCACTAAATTCTCCTGACAAATCACAAGTACAGAACCACCTGTGCTAAACAACTTCTCCTTCCCAAGCTACTGCAAAAATCTTCAGCACTTCAGAAGTCTACAAAATATACCAATTCTTCTTTGATGTGAGGGAATGCATTGTTAGCATATTGCAGCTGAATGACAAAGCACAGAGAAGCAGAGAGGCTGAAATATCACCAAATTATGGACTTGGATTTTTTTCTTTTACCTCTTTTCTCATATGTATATTTGCACTTAGGCAACGTGAATTTTGTCCAGGTGATCTGCTCTACAAGTCAGCAACATGTAAAGATTAACAGTTTGCCTAATTATAGTTTGCAAATGTAACCTTTGAAAATCAAAATTCATAGAAACATTCAGGTTGGAAATGATCTGGCAAGGTTGCTAAGTCTAAATTACTGCTTAAATCTGTCTCAAAACTGAATTTAGACTGAAAACAAAGAATTCAGCCTTTAGCAGGAATTTTGACTTGAATAGCTATTCTCTTGGAGAGCCCCACAACCTCTTTGGGCAAGCTGCTCTAAAGACTAATTAAATTCTTGCATCTAGTGAAACCTTTCCTATAACAGTTTATGACTGTTAACTCTCATGATGCTGTTGTACATCTCTGTAAAGAGCTTGGCTACATCTCTTCTGTAAGGTCATTGCAGATACTGGAAGCCTGCTGTCCCCCTGGAGACATCCCTTCCCCAGGGTAAATAAATCCTAGTCCTTCAGCCTTTCCTCACAGGCCAAGTGCTCCAGATTCCAATCATCTTGTAGGCCCTCCACTGAATTTGATGCAGTTTTTCAATGTTTGTCTTGTGGGGGGGTCCAAAACTGTTCTAGCAAATGCTGTTTAAAGAGGCCTAATCATTTCCCTTGATCTACTGGCTGTACTCCTTGTTACACAACCCCTTCATGCTGTTAGTTCTTACTTCTGCCAGGATGACTGATAACTCTGGTATAGTCTATTGTCCAATAAATTCCCACCTGCCTTCCAGAGCTGCTGTGCAGCAGTCCACAGCCTATGCTGATGCAGAAACATTCTTCCCAGGGCTTGGACCTTGTTATTCCTTTTTGATGAAATTAACTGGGTCACATTGTCCCAGTTCCCAGTCTCTCAAAAACCATAAAATCTATGGGTGTCTCCTCCTCCAGGTCACTGGTAAAGACATAAACCAGTGCCAGAATAGATCACAGAGGAACTACACTTCCCAAGCAGACTAGCAACTATGGGCTATTACCTTTTGAGCTGGATGGTCTAACCAGTTTTTCACCCTACTAGTTCCCTCATTTAAACTGTGATGCTCCTATTTGGATGCAAGGGAAGTTGTTTTGAAACCCTTGCTAAGGTCATTGTAGGTGACACTCATTATAACCCCTCCACCTACACATCTACCTGTTTCATCATAGAGGACAATCAGGTTGATAAAGCATGCTTTACCTTTGTACATTTCTATTGGTTCTTCCAAACTACTCTCTTCTTCACGTGCCCAAAATCTAACGTCACTGAATTATTTTCCCAGGGACTGAAGCAAGCATGACCAGCCTGAAGTTCTTTGGGTTGTCTTTCTTGATGCGCTTGAAGATTGATAGGCATTTTGTCTTCCTGCAGTAATTAGTGACTTTTCTTGATCTCTATGACCTCCCAAAGATGATGGATAAAGGCCAGTTTATCCACATGTTCTCTTAGCACTGCTGGATGCCTCCCAGCTGGTCCTGCGACTGGTATGGGTCAAGGTTTCTCAAGAGAACTCTGACTTGATCCTCCCCCACTACTGGTAGTTTCTGTCCTCCTTCAATCCTGTGTATCTAGTCAGAGGCATGGAAGACTTTGTCAGTGAAGAGTGGGGCAATGAGTTACAGCCTTATCTGCACCTGCTGTTACTATTTAGCAGCACCCTCTTGGCACATTATCCCTTTTTACTTCTAATACAGCTCTAGAGGCTCTTGTTGAATTTGATATCCCTCGCCAAGTTAAACTCCAGCTTTACTTGCCACTTTCAGTTCTAGCTGAGGTTTGGTTTTCCTAACACCTTCTGTGCTTGTCTAGGCAAGGCTTAGTGTCCTCTCTTTCCCTTTGTATGTTTGCCTTCTGTATATGTCCTTTTTGCACAGGAATTCAGTAACGAGAACATCCCAGATGTTCTCCTGATAATTAACATTTTTCTGGGTTTTAGGATAAACATTGTTGTGCTTTGAGGAGGCAGTTCTTAGAGATCTGCCAGCTTTCCTGAGCTCCTTTTTCTTTCAATGCTGCCTTCCACGGGATCCCACCTACCAGTACCCCAAAACAGTCTTCCCTCACTCAGCCTGACATCTCTTCTTTAGAAAAGCTCCTACAAGTTACTTCATGTAAATGGCACCCCCCCTGGCACCTTCTTCCATTCTGACCCCTCCTAAAGAGCCTGTACCATTCACTTTAACTGCACTTAAGTCCTATAAACCATTCCATTGCATCAGTCATCACAAAGATGTTACGGTTCTGCAACCATGTGTTGAGCTCCAGCTCTTCCTCTTTGTTTCCCAGACTGTGTTCTTTTGTGCACAGGCACTTGAGGTTGGCCCTCAGTATGGGATTTAGCCTTTCTGATGGTTCCTCCTGTTAACCTACCCTACATACTAACTATAACGTCTGTTCCCTTACTTAACTACCATGTTGTTTTCTCATATCCTAGTCCACACAGTTTAAAGCCTTCCTCATCAGCTTGGCAAGCTTGTTGTAATTGTTTTTGCTTACAATGACTGCAGTCATTACAAGATGTAGTTGTCTTCTACTTCTTTCTTGAATTGTATATAACAGCATAACAAAGATCAGTGATGAATGCTGGACATTCTGATAGGAAGAATCTTTTTCTACATTGATACAAATGTCAATAAAATCCCTTTGCTTTGCTATGAAACAGCAAGCAGAGATGACATGGGTAGAGGGAAGGATGACTTTGCACCTATGTAGGCTTCAGGCTGTTGCAATGACTTCTTGATGCCACCGAGCAGCCCAAGAACAGGTCTGACAGGCTTCACAATTAGAATACTTCAGGATCAAAAAGTATAAAGATGACTTAAAATCCCCAAGCTATGCCAACTCTTTCTACAATTGAAGATCTGGTCCTATAAGCAAAGCATCCAGCTGTCAGTGTCAAGAGTCAACAAACCAGACCTATAGTGTAAGCAGCTAAAACTTTACTGGAACAAAACATTCACATTCTGAAATTAGGTATGTTTATTAGCAATAGATTCAGCACAAATGAGAAGGCAAGAGGGACAAGCTAAATGAATACCAGATTGCCCCTACCAGGACATCAGAAAAGTGAACTGGTGGAGCTGGTGAGCAGCTGAAGCTTCAGTTTCAGAAAATGGCTTTAGTTGTAGAGCAGAAGTCCTGTTGTTTGGCTGGCTCCTTTATATTCTAGAAACAACAGCTTAATCCTACTTGGCACACATATCTTCACTGATAAATAAAAGGAGCACTGGAATGCTATATGAGATTAATTTTAGCTTGTGTCTGGGATATATTGCTAGCATGCAGTGCATAGGGCTGTGCCAGATGGCAGGGTTGGCATCTGCAAAGTTGCTCAGTGGGCATCTCACTACTACTTTTCAGGAAGCAATGCACCATTTCTTTCTAAGATTGAACTCTGGGAGAGAAACGGCAGCTAAAACTTCTTCAGCTGTGTTTTTATGGGTATGATCTGTAACATGCCACTTCTTGGCAACGACCTGCTATAACTTCGGCACCTAAATATATTAAGAAGAGCCAATCTCCTAGGAAAGACTAGGATATTTTTGAAAATGGCAATTCAGATGACTAAGGGCATTTACCAATAGGCTACAGCAAATGTAATTGCAGAAAATTGCTAGATACCTTCTCCTACTATCTGCTTTGCCCCTCTGCTGAGTACACAGAATGGAATGCATACGTGTTCTCAGCTGCTTAAATGCAAAGTCCCAGGGCTTAGATTAAAGGCACCTTGGTCAGCAGTTTAAAGTAAAGCTCTCAGACTCCTCACTGACATGACTGGGATGTGGGTGTGTGTCCCAACTTGCCTGCTCTCCAGTGGGAGCAGCAACCTCCAGCAGTGAGGAAACTGTGGGAAATGATAACATCTCACACAGCAGTTGTACTGCAAAGAGAATGTGTACCAAAGACTTCAGGGCTGAAGGCTCAGTTGCTTAAAGATACACACAGTATGGGAATTTACAATATATCCACTTGAATATAAGGCCTTTGTTTTTCACTGAATCAACAAATATTTATGAAAAATCTCAGCAATCACTTCTCTAAGTTTCTAGTTACTCAAGTACCTTTAAAGAACACATTAAGTGTGGAAAATTACTAATGAGCAGACAAACTGATTTAGATCCTTTGCAAATGGATCCTTTAGATCCTTTCCCCAACGACAGTGGGAGAAAATATTCCCATTTATGGATGGAACTCTATTAGGGAATGGGAAGTAGAAAATAAGGGAAAAAATTACATTCAAAGAATTATTTTTGTCCTTTCACAGGAAAAGTGTAAAGCTTGGATCTTAGTCAAAACTGAAATTGAAGGTATGGATTAAGGACAAACATGCAAGTCTATTACAAATTAAATTGCTAGTTGATTCTCACCTTAAAAGTCCAAAAACGCTATGAGGTGCAGTGACTATAATTAATGGAAAGTAATTTGTAGATATCCAATCACGCCTTTTTTTTTTTTTTTTTAACATGCAAAACTAATCTCACAAACCTAAATGCAAAATAACAATTGAAAAATGTATCCTTTAGACTTGAGACGAATTTAAATAAAAAAGTGTATTGGATCTGCACATTAATAAAGCCTGTTAAGCTCAGTAGAATACTTTTTATTCATCTGTGCTTCATCAAGCAGGTTCACGACCTCTACAGAACTGCAGCAGCTCCCTCAGTTCTGAAAACCGCATGGGGGAAGATGGTAAATATTATTTTGTGATTAGAAAATGTTACTGGAATTGTCATAGAGAAATATTTAATGTGGAGAGTGTGGTTCAGGAATTAAAACATACACAGCAGGAGAAAAAGCAGCATGGAGCAAATTTTACTCCTGGTGACAGGCAAGTAAAATTTAAGGGTTGCCCGTGACATTGAAAACAATGTGCCTTAGTTGCACAGTTATCACTGAGCTCATGAAGATATTTAAGCACCTGCCTAACTTAAACCATGTGAGGATTCTCATTGTTTTAGATGAGACAAAATGGATATTTTAAATACAAGCAGATGATTAAATATCTTGCTGAATTGGTATTGGAGAACAATATAGTTGAGTGATTTTTGTCTCTGTCAAATAAGCATCCATCTAAATAACCAAAGGTGTTAAATATCCACAACAATGACATTTGATGAGAAGCACAGGAAAGACTTTGTGCAGAACATTATTCTAACATAATACATTAAATATGTGATGCAATACTTATTAAAACCCCAGTACACCAACTATGTTAGCAACTCCTTTTCCTGATTTCATTGCAGTTTGCATGAGTATGTGTATCCATGTGCACTTTACTAGTAATCAGTCTGCCTTGCTCTTTGCACAGATTACAGACCGACCTATCTTTTTAGGTGTGAGAGCCAACTGGGTTGGTCAAAATATAAAAAGAGAAGCGTGGTGCTGTGTCTCTCATTAAAATCCCAAACATGACAAGGATAGATAAGAATGTCAAAACAGCTCCTTAACAAAAGCATCTCCCATAGGGCTAATTCTAAATCTCTTCTCCTCCCATTCATATTACCCCCACCTGAAGGACTCGGAAGACTCTGAGATCTACTGCAGCCATGGCAAACATTGCTCCTGACTTCCATCAGTTGCAGCAAGGTCAAGCCTTAACCATTATTCTTCAAAGTTTTCAGTTTGAGTGTTTCAATTCAGCTTGGTTATCTCAGTGATCTGTTGATATAATCATTGATTCTGCAGTATTCATTGGTGAAATATTCTTGATTAGCATATTGTTGCCATATACTTGTATTACATGTTCTGTCATTATCAAATGGAGACAAAGGTAGTAATGATGCCTGTGTCAGCACACACCCACAATTGCTTATGCTCAAATCCTCCTCATCTAGAAAATTCAAATCACCATAAAGGTTCCCTGCAGCTAAATATTGCTTTCACATAATTGCCAGGAAAGGGCTTCCTAAATTATAGGATAGAATAAATTATAGGAGAATCATGTTCCTTACAATTCAAGGGGGGAATTAACACAGTCTGTAAAGACTCCCAAAAATTACTAATCTGAATTTAAATTCTACATTTAATTGGACCAAGTTAAATTAAATGAAAAAGTTCTCTGCTTTTAAGAATGTCTTTTCTAGAGAGAAATAATATGGGTTTTCTAGACTTTTAATCGGTGCTTTAAACAAGTGTTCTTTTTATTAATTACTAAAAAATGCAATGACCACTATAGTTTTCATTCAGAGCAAAACTTAACAGGAAAATAACATGAATCTCAACAGACTGTTTGAGTTATCTCTCCCTTCTTTAATCTGAGAGATTACTCAACAAAACCAATGTTCATTCAACAACATTCATGAAATCTGTTGTGGATTACCAATATCATCAGTTAAACCTGTTTCAAATTTATTGCTTTCATTCAGGTTAAATAATAAAAGAGTCCATTTGTACCACCACATGTATATACATGAATTCAGCTTTCATCATTCTCTACAGGTTTAATCCCATGATTTATTTTTTTTAACACAGTTTTGAGCAAATCTGTTAAAAAAATTTATCCAGACTGATAGAAGAGTTAGACTGGATTACAGTGATGTTTGCCATGTTTAAAACCAGCCTGTTCTGTTTGGAGAAAAGGAAAAGTCAAGCATTTTAATGCTGTAACTCTGCTTGAAGTTCTAATAATTTTAATGGCTTTAGCAAAGGAGAGCTGGGTAAGGTTGGGCAAGTTCAAAGACAATAATCTTTATTATCAGAAATATGTTATAACAGCAAAGAAGCAAAGTTTCTTTTTTCTGCTTTTTCTTTAGTCACAGCAGGAAATAACACTGCTTAGATTAGAGTTTTCTGAGGTTCAAACAGTTATGGCAGTGGCTACGTTATTTTTTTTTAATTCACCTCCACATTGACTCTCTCTCCATCTACCAATTTTTAAAAAAACAAACCCAAACACACACACACACTCAGAAAATTAAATGTAAAATGCTTCTCTTATGTTTCATATCACAGCTAAATTTTTTCATTTAAATTAAACTAAATTGAATTGAATGGCTGCACAACATAGCTGAGGGTTTTGCTAATGAGATACAAACCTTTTTGTCTTTAGGTTACTGGTTCAAATCCAGGCAAGTCTAGAAACAGCTGAAAGCTTTTAACCACCTGATGGCTATGTGATACTTTAACATGAAATGAGTTTGTCAATCAAAAGCCAATTTCAGGAAGTAAGTGTTCCCACCATAAAAATAACCATTGCACAACTAGAATTATTTGCAATCTTCTGAAAGTTCAAAAATTAATGACTCTGCACCTTTTGAACTGGTATTTTAGATTAAATGACTGATGTTGAAGTATTTAAAGAGTGAAACATGGAGAAGTTTACATTGCTGATACATTTGTGAACATAGCTTTCCTAGGTAAAAGAGGCTTAAATGGCTTTCCTTCATTAAACCTCCTACCTTCTCTCTCATTAGCATCAGCTAGTGCAGCACGTTCTATAGTAATTTACACAATCCTATGGGGGAGGAGAGGGGAGACATGACACACACAAAAATAAAGTCCTTTATCTGTCAGATGAAGACAGAAAATATTTTAATTTCCATGTTAACCTGCTCTTTAAGAAAAATAAAGCTTCTGAAAGTTTTGAAGGAGTGTCAGTAACCTGTAACATCTTCCTACAATTCATGTATTCTTTTTTTGCATGTAAATAATTCCTCACTTCCAAGAATAATTGATCATGCTTGAACAAAAATGTTTTTACGGAGTGATAGATACTGATCTTCACCTCCTTCTCCAATCAAAAGGCAGAATTTCAATTTAAACTAAATAAGGATAATTTAAAAATTTTGCTTAACTGGATTTTTTATTATCTCATCAACTCTTTATATTTTAATATCACGAAGATGTGAGAAGCTCAAACAAGAGAAGACTGTGCTGTAGGAGCCAAGCCCAAACTCAAAGACCAGATTTAAAGGAAGTTCCCGTCCTAGCACTGAAAAAAACCCAGATTACTCTTCATGGTGCTGATTTTAAGTTAAAGGAGGCCGAAGAATTTTGGCAGCTGAATCACGTCTTTTCAGGTTGGGAACAAAGAGTTTGAGTGAATGGGGTGACATCAGACTGGTGACCTGTCACTAGTGGGGTTCTGCAGGGCTCCATCCCTGGCCCTGTGCTCTTCAACATCTCCACAAATGACGTGGATACAGGAGTGGAAGGAATACTAAGATTGATGATGACACTAAACTGGGAGGAGCTGTCGACTCCCTCAAGGGCAGAGTGGCCCTGCAGAGAGACCTTGAAAACTTAGAGAGATGGGCAACCACCAACTGTGTGAAGTCTAACGAGGGCAAGTGCTGCATTCTGCACCTGGGATGGGGCAACGCTGGATATGTGGGCAGAACTGGGGAATGAGATGCTGGAAAGCAGTGTCATGGAGAGGGACTTGGGGGTCCTGGTCGATGGCAAGCTGGGTCAGCAGTGCCCTGGCAGCCAGGAGGGCCAACTGTGTCCTGGGGGATATCAGGCACAGCATTGCCAGCTGGGCAAGGGAGGGGATTGAATAAAATTTAAGTAATGTCACTGGCTGCTAATAAGTTGGAGTTGGGTTGTTTTGGAATTCCAAGGAGGATTTGAAAATCAATCATTTAACCATTCTCTTCCCTTTTTATCACCATGTGAACTCAGACAAGACATTCTCTTTCCAATGGCACCATTTACCTGGTAAAAATCAGTGCTTTTACAAATCCTAACACTACAATATTTATGTTTAAAAGCTCAGAGAAAGAGTGATGCCATTTCTGGGAAAGAGAGAGAAGTAAAATCTAACTTGAGTTCTTATCAGACTGGAGCAAATTAGAGTAATTAACATTTTGAATAATCCCATTATCTTTAGAACTGCACTGGTACTTATTAAGAATCAAAAACCTATTTCTGCTTCAATAGTCTCTACTTCTTGTACACTAAGTGAAATTAATTTCATGGGGACAATCACAGTTCACATTAATGTACATGGTGCAAGAGGCCTTTAAAACAGTGCAGAAAACATTTACAATGTTTCAAAACAATCCTGAATTTTATGATGTGGTGATTTACTTCTGAGGTAACAAATCCTGCAAAATTATGTAAGATGACTCACAGTGAATTTTCAGAAGATATACGAGTACAAACCACCCTCTACTCCTCCGAACTAATGCAAGATTGGACCCTCCAACTTCAAAAAATACCTTTTGTTAAGTTTTCCAACAAGGATGTTCAAAGAGCCAACAATGACATTAATGTTCGTTTTCATCTTGAATTCAGATTTTAGTTGCTTTTATGTCTTTTATGATATGTTGCTATCAGTCTGACTTTTTTTTTTAATAAAACAGATTAGTTTGTTTAGCTTTCAACAAGCATGTGGCTGTAACAAAATCTTACAGTCTTACTGGAAGTTAGTGGAAAATGCAGCCTTCAGAAAGAGACTGGGATGTGCTTTAGCACTTGTGCTATATTTCTCAGTATGTTTATATTGCACAGCCAGCTCAAGTGATTGGCATCTACATCTGAACTCACAGCTTAGCTCAGCCCAAGTTTAAAGATTCCCACAGCAAGGTCTTTCACTGTTATACATCCTTGCTATTTCCGCATATTCTAAGGGCGTAGCAAAGTGGTTTTTATGACAAAATGTTCTCAAATTCTTTCCCAACAAGAAAGTTAATTTCTACGGTGGGTGTCTTGCCCAAAAGGTTTGCAGAACAGAGGCAGACTATCAGCACTCAGAAAATTGTCACTTGTTAAGTAACCACCCTCAATAAAATACAGCTTGGTCTTTAACTTAAACCCTCCAGTTTCCCAATCAAAGTGATGCAAATTGCTGTGAATAGGGGCCTGACCACTTTGCACAATAGGAAAGGGGATGAACACAGTCGTGCTGGGGCTAAAACTATAAAGATGACTGTAGCGACGCGATGACATAATTAGGGAGAAATTGTGGGGAGTCTAAACAACAAGGATGGGTTCTGAAAAATCACTCAGTTGTACCAATAAACTGGCAGAACAAATCAGTTTAAATAAGCTGGAGAGGCAAAGCACAGCTGGAACGACCAATTGATTCATTGGGTCATGATGCACTCATTAGATCAACCTTGTCCCAGCTTTCCTCAGCTCTGCTTACTGAAGCTTGGAGACCTCCCTAGAACCATGCCCCAATTCACTAAGGCCTTTTCCAGTCATTCCTTTTTTCCTTCTGCTCAGTGGAGGAAAAGCATTTGCTTTATTAAAGGCTCTCTGTAGCACTAAGGGGGATAAATGTGTCTCCTAGACCCTAAAAGCAAGATTGAACTTTTCAGTGCAGTCATGAATAAAGCATAACATGTAATAGTGTATTTTCCAAGACTGAAACTCTGGAAATAAAAGATTTCTTTCACAGGTTTCTGAAAGATTTGTTGCAGTTAAGGAGGGATCACTTTTCAGGGACATTCTACAGTCTGTGTTACACAGAGTGGTCACTTCTACCTGTATAATCAACATAGCAAGGCAACTTCTACATGGCTAAGACAAAAATCATCCCTCCCTTTCCCTTCCTTTGCTCCACACAAGCTACGTTTTTGCAGTTATGAAAGTCAGTTTTTTCCCCTTATTTGGCTTGCTAGCTGTCCTAATCAGCTATAGAACAGGGCTTATGTGGGGAAGGGAAAAGAGTGCTGGTACAAAGGCCAGGTTCAATGTACAGCCTTTAGTTTGGACAGCTGGAACAAGTAAGTGAGTGAGCAGCATTAGCTTTTGTTCTCTTACTTGGCTGATTAATCAGGACAAGAAGACATACAGAATAGGTGTAAAGGGATATGACAAGAATTTGGACATACTTTCCATTTTCTTAAGAACTGCAAAGATGGGGGTGAATGAGATTTAGAAATATGTCGATGCATTGTACTCTCTTGCCTCCAACGCTTTGGAAGCTTTACTGACAAGTTGCAAAGTCTTCATTGGAATTCAGCAAGCTGTGATGAGAAGACCTTGCTTTCCAAATGTTAATGCTGAAATTCCATGCTTGAAAGAAAGACTGACAACAGACAGACAGAAAAAAAATATTTAATACACTGCTTCTTGTCAGTCCTTTGGGATTTTTGAATAGCAATTTGGCATTCTTTGCCATTTTAGTAAACTGAGAAGAAATGTAAGTTTGAAAATTGAGAAAGGACTTGAAGAAAATTTGCCTTTGACAAATCTTTCATTATAGAAAATTCAAAATGTGGCTACTAATGTTAGCTAAAGATGCCTTGCTGACAAGCAGAACCATTTATTATCCATATTCTGGAAGTAGCACTTAATGAATAAGGTGTGTGCTAGTGGCAAGAATGTTTGATAACGTTAGGAACAGCTGTGAACATCAATCTGCCACTGCCCCAGGACAGAGGAGCTTCTATTTCTAATAGCTGGCTCTACAATTAGTAGCACCTGTCTTGGGCTTCTCACTTATACTGACCCTTGAGTGGCCCACTTACTGAAAAGGGAAGGAATTCAACAGGACTCTTTCAGGAGTTAATGAAACTACCTACAGTGATGTAGCCACAATTTGGGTGGCATGAAGTAGCATAAAAAAGATAATTATATATTATCTTCAGCCTGGATGAAAGGATGTTTGCTAGTCTTTCTGAATTTCAGTCAATGAGTGTACATGCTTTTAATGCATACGCGTTCGCTCATGCATTGTGGCTTATTGTGGTGAGTAGATGGACCACAAAAGTGATGCACGAGGGCTGATGCAACTCTATTAAAGCAGTGAGAGTGCTGGGCCTTTGGCGAGAGCCTCCATCTCTATGGAGAGCAAAAGTCCTTTGAGCTGCAGCTCCCCAGGGCCCAGCGTCTCCACCAGAGGAGGGCAGTTAAGGTTAGGGACTGATGTTTAAAGAACACAGCAGCGATGTGGGAAAGGAGTCAGCACACACGCTGACTACCCAGCTCTGGGCCATCACTGGGTTTGGCTGGGGTTTGCCAGCAGATGTTAGGTTTTAAATATTTGACAGCACAGCCAGGGACACCTGTCTTGACGTCTCACCCTTCATTCACCCATTCAATGCAAAATTTGACCTTGTGTCCTGAATATGCCAGGAGAGACAGGCATAACCCTTTGCTTAATACAACCCTTCTCTGTAACCAGATGTTTTAAAACAACCAACACTATTTAAAACAACAAAAACATATCTCATTATTGTCTGAGGAGAAAAATGGGCCTCTGTATAGCATACATTTATATTCTGCAATAAAATTGGCACCTGGTATAGCAAAAAGGAGATCAATGTGCATGTTACATGACTTTACAGACTTCATGTGAATAATGAAAAAAGCATTACGTGAAAGAAGCACTGAAATTACCACTGTCGATAATTTTTCAAGAGTACAGAATAATTTCTTGAGAAAACAAGAGGCACTATTCATTCCATTCTATCACTTGAGCTCTGCTCTTTTTTTTTTTTCCCCTGGAATTAGTTTGGAAAAATTCAAGGATCCCAGCTGTTTAATAATGACGTTGTTGTATTCATGCAAATCCCCCAGACCTTATGTCAACATTTAATTTTACAATAAATATAAAAATAAGACCAGTAGTATCTATAGTCCCCTGGGTTGTAGCTGGCAAACCATCCAAAATATCCCTCTCCATCTTCCCTCCTGAACATCCTTGCTGCTTAGGAGGTAATAATAATCAAAAGGAAAATGTTAACATTCGTGTGGTGTATTGAGAGAAGTTTATAGATATTGACAGTAGTGCTCACGAAATAGATTATATCAAAACACCAAATATATTACCTCTACCCCAGTGGCAAGCTTTTGTAAATTGAAGTCAAATGTGTAATCATTGAACTCTGCAAGGATGATAAAGGCATTGTAGAAAGAACTCCAAGCACTATGAATTTAGAGAAGAAACCGTTCCCACTAGCCATTTACTCTTAATGAATTTTAAAGAAAAAACCTACTTATTTACTGAATGACACCTCAGAAAGAATTTATAAATTCTGAGCTGTTTGCATAAAGAATGCAGTATCTATAACTCCCTCTAGAAGTTTTGGCAGTGCATTGAACCCCCTAAAAAAGCAAAGAGCATTTGAATTGTCTCAAAAACAAGTGCTTAAATCCTAAAAACCAAGTATCTCACAGAAGAAAACCAATGGACTGTAAATATAAGTGGTCAAAAATTACTAAAAAACCTAATAAAATAAAACAAAATAAAAGTTATACCAAGTATATGGAATTTTAAAAACACAGTAGAGCATTTAATAGAGAAAATTCTATTTAAAAAATATTCTTCATGCAGTCCAATAGGAATTTCTCATAAGAATATATTTGCTCAAAGTACAATAGATGTTCCTCAAAGGTCAACACAACAGATTGTTAGGCAGAGTATTAAAAAAAAATCACTCCTAATTCTCAACCTTGAAAGACTAAAGCAACAGTAGTAGGACAGCCTACTTCAATACATGCAGAAAGCTAAAACTAGACATGCTGGAGTCAGTGAGACGTACACCAGCATCTCCCTATGTAGAAGTATTAAAGAGAAAACACATCAAAACACTGGGACTGCTGGTAGCCACTGGCAGCCTTGATGAATCTCTTGTTTCACCACATCTGTGGGAACCTCCCTGTTAATGTTCAAATGGGTCAGGATTGTACTTCATGCATAAAAAGATGACCTCCATAGTAGGTTTGAAAGGTCACATTTCTTAGGCAGCTAAAGCCCAAATGGGTGAGTAGGCTCTGGGAGGGACAGCAGGGGTGTTTCTTTTGGCTTGGCCCCATGTAGATTCAGAATGTGTCACAAAGTCTTAGACTCAAAAGGAGGATACAAAGACACATCTGCTATTTCAACCTAAAGCCTGTAGCAATAGTTGTGCACCATTTATACAGGTGCTTTAGAGAAAGAATCTGTCCTACAAACTTCTGTATGTCTCTAGCTAGCAAAGCCTTTTCTCGCACTCTCAGCTCAAAACATCAGCACTTGGCCTTACAAAAGACCTTTCTGTTTCTTTAAAAGAACCAGTAATTTTTGCTGGTCACATTCAGGGATCCCTGTAAGGACTGTAATCCATGTGCATCTCCTTTCTGGCTTCCCCAGACACTCCACAGCCACTCTGCAGACTCTGCCCTATGCTGTGCTCCTTTCACCTCTCTGCAACTTCATACTATCTCTTCCACGCTGCTGCCTCTGCCTCAAGCAGTCAACCCTTCTCCCCATTTCCCTAGTGCATACAATAACCTCATACCCCTTCCATCAACTCCTCATTTTCTTCCTTAAGTTTTCTTATCCTCCCTTCCTAGCTCTTGTCATTGCTTAAGAACAGCCAGTATTACTAAAGCAATTAAGCTAACAGAAATCAAACCAGAAAAACATTTCCTGGAGAAACTCTTGTTTTCACACTTTTTTTTTTCCCATAGAGCTATACATGTTTATAGTAGCTTTGCTTCAGGTGTGACTTGTGCTGATTAGATTAGGTTGCAAGATGCCAAGGACAGAGGCCTTGGATTGACTTTTATATTTGAAATGCCAGTCATGTAAATATGTGTTATAAATGAAAGAATACTAAGACAATAATGAATACAGCAGTTGCATCTCTGTCATATCCTTCAGAAATGCTGTGAAAGATTTTGAATGGGATTGTGTGTGAAAGAGTAAGCTTATCTTTCTAGTTCTGTGTAGCTGGAGTCCCTGAGGAAGTGCTCAATAATAGTGAAAAGCTGAATAGTTTCTCTAAAACCTTAGAGATCTTCTATCAGCCATGCCACATGTACCCCTGTTTTGTAAGTCATCCTCTTTTTGTATCATTCTCTACTCTGCCTTACGTGCAACTCCCATTGCATTAATTACATTTAGTTCAAGTATTCTCCTCTGTGATGAGAAAACTGTGTAGCAGATTTTTTGTGTAGAGATATATCAAAAGAAAGTGCATGGATAAGAGACTGGAGATAGGTCTGGTTTTCAGCTGTGAGAACGGTTCAAATGAAGTGAAAACGCTGCAGATTTTAGTGAGGCATTAATGATTTCCAAACAGCATCTTTAGCACTGGAACACTGATCTCAGCACAGTTACTTTGGCACCTAACTAAGCCCTCATATAAGCTTGGGTCTAGAATGATAATCCTGATCTTGTGGATACCTTTAAGACACCATCAAAACACGAGCAAACAACCGAGTAACCCAACCAGTTCTGGAAAAGGTGCGTAAGAACCCAAATCTGTTAAAAACATGACATTAACTTTTGAGGGAAGCCTAGTAATCTTGAGTGCAATATTCCAGCCTACTTGTGTATGTTTGTTCCTGTCAGTATTTATGACTTAGAAGAAACATGCACAAGGTAATCAAAGCGGGAGTGCACCTTTTAAAATGCAGACTTTACAGTTGATGTGAGACATGCAGAATTTGTTCTAGCTTTAAACAAGAGCTTATTTTGCAGATCTTTTACAGCTGTGCAAGAGATCACAGTGTCGTAATTTGCCCTGGACTGTGAATGCACTGGATCGCACCACAAAGGAGCAGAGAGAGCAGCATTTTCTCTTGCACACACACATTCAGTATCCATATCCAGCAATCCCTGCAAGCCTGGCAAGGCTTGGAGGTTAGTGCACCTGCCCCAGCTCCCAGCAGTGCTCCCCAGAGCAGGTGCACAAAGTCTATGGTTTAGAAAGTCTCTTCACACCTGCACCTCTTAACTAATGACCCTTTTTGTTTTCTCCTTTTTTGATCTCCTGAGTGTGAGAGATGATGCTGACACAGCAGACAAGCAGGTGTGGCAACCCCAAGGAGACGATAGAGAGGACATGTGCCTGTGTGTGTGCCTGCCAACAAACCATTGATTTTGTCCTTTATCTTTTTGCAGGTGACTTCTCAAGGGACTAACAAAAATACTTGCATTTTTAGAAGCTTGTGATTTCACTGGAGCCTTATATACATCCACGTTTCTCTGAGGCAGGAGGAACCAAGAGGCCCTTGAACCAATTCAGTTAATCCTGATCCTTGTACTTGAGAAAATACTTGGTTAAGCCAGATCCCAAGTATTTTCTCAAGTACTCCCATACTGTGATGTCCACGGGTGTCAGCTCAAACACTCTCAGCTGAGCTGAATGTTATTTGGCCCAAGGTCTGGAGCATTGTGGAAGAGCTGAGGAAGGCTATCCTGAGGGATCTGATGGCTCTCAAATCTTGGTCAATCAAGCAAGTGTGTGAAGCAGACAGTATATAGAGTCTGTTTCATTTATTGCATACAAATAATCTTCTTTTGAATTTAGCTTTTATCCTGCTTATAACCCTTCTGTAAGTTAATCCTGATTTGTGGGTATGTTTTCTGTTTCCAAGATTAATCTCGAGAAGTAGAAATAAACAGTTCTTCTCCCGAGTGTCATCCATAAACTCCTGAATTTCATTGTTTATTCATTATTCTGTCTGGGAGCCATGTAAAAATCCTTGTTGTTTGGTAAGGGAGGTAAAATATTTCACACAAAATACTGATGCATACCACATGATCAATAGTGTGTAGCAAATATTTTTGTTTGCAACAAATACCTGCATTTTTAACAAGAAACCCCATGCTACAAATAGGTAGAGTGACAAAAAAACCGTGTTTGTATTTAATAGCAATAAACTCTCCTGATAATGTGGTTTGACTGCATAAGGATTATGAATTCAATTGGATGTTTATACACACAAATTCAATGTTGTGTGATTAATGTATAAGATCCTATGGGCAGAATATGTCATATTTGAAATAATCTGAATGGATTCAGTTTAAAGTCATTTGCCAATAACTTGTAATCAGTATATAATCTTTAATGATGATATTGCTGAACTTTGCCCATAAACCAATAAGCAGTTTAAGAGCTACTTCTATTTCATAAATTAAACATTATCTGGATAAATACATGTCAGTACAGAAGCATTTGTGTCTCATATCTTTTCCTTGATTTAAAAGGGTTCATCCAATATCAGCTAGGTAGTGAACTTTGAAGCAGAGTCCACTGTAATAATAGTAAAGTTTAATGATGCATAGCTTTGTGAGACTGACAAATTCCCAGCCAAAGTATTGATTCCTGGAGAATTTATGAAGCACAGGCTCTATTCTATGTCATTACGGTCCATTTTTGGCTGAAAGAATCATGTAAAATAGATTTTTAAATGAGTGGTAATAGCCAGACATAAAGAAGGTATTGATGTGTGTCATGAAGGGTGAAATAGCATGCCAGGTAAAGGCATATAACAAATTGCAAACAACAGTGCTGAAATTCCTGCAAATGTAAATTTGTTTTTAGTTTTAATCAAACCTTTGTTTCAGTAAGTACAAATTTTGCCATGGAACTGAAAAAAATCCACCCTTTTAAAAAATGTAATTATTTACAGTTCGATTTCATGCTTCAAATTGGAATGTGTCTATAAAATGCATATCTTGCTTACAGACCTGTTAATCAATATGAATTGTGTACTACATTACAACAAAACTACATCTGAGATTATTAGGGAAAAAATCAAATGCACATAGTTCTGCTTACTTGAGCAATATGTGAAAATTAATAGCTTGAACCTCCACAGAACTGGCTGTTAAAAGACAGGACACTTTTTTTCCCTTTATTTCTTTTTTTAAAAGAGAGTTTTAATACTACTATCTGAGGTATTTTCCAATAAGGTAAACCCAAATTGTGGCACAAACTTGAAATGGGAATAAAATCTGAAACTGCAAAGGAACTGACAAAAAGATGGGGAAAGAGAACTGTTGATTGGGTTACCAGGGCTTTAAAAGAAAGTAACATTGCATTTTAATTGCATTCCAGCAACCTCTTTTTGATCTAGCAAGAGGTCACCTAGGTCTAACAATGCAAGGGACCTTCATAGTCCAGACGTAAATATATCTCCCACACACCTAGAAGCACCCTGAGAATTAGCTAAATCCTCCTCAGAGCAGCTGCTTTTCAACAATTCAGGAGTTTATCAGCCTAATAAAAAGAGTAGCTAGCAGGAAAAAAGGCTGACAGTCTCAATAGGCTCTTCTGTGCCCTAGTGGGGCTGAAGAACTCTTCAAGGTCTTAGTCAACACTGAACAGAGGGCTCTGAACTGGCACACATCTATTCTACAAACAAGCTGCAAAACCCAGAGAGGTCATTCTTTCCAGAAATGATTTTCCCAGGCAGAATGCAAGTTGATTCAAAGAAAGTAGGTTGCATCCAGGTACAAGATTAGAACAAATAAACTTTCAGGCTCAGAGAAGCAGGGGAAAAAAAGTTCCCACCTGTCATATAGTCTAATGGTAGTACTATTAAGTTCACTTCCACTTCAAATCTTACTATTTTTGTATTCCATATGTTCACTATGATTTCTAAAAGCAGACCTCATCTCTCAAATGCAGTATTTTTGACTGAGGACTAAATTCCAGCTTATTTTTTTACAACAATTTCAAGAGCCTGTCTGGGCCTACTGAAAACACATATGACAGCAATTCCACTGCCTTTGTTGTTGCTGTTGTCGTATTTGTTATTCTTTTTTAAACTAAGTTTCCACAGAACATTTCACTTGAATTCCCATTTCCATGCCTTTTACCTGTGAAGACTTTTGCTGTAATATAACAACTTTCATGTGTTAATGAACGAACATATAGTATATATGTATAAGAGAACATAATTATTGTACCTGACTGCAACAAATCAACTTTACTAAAACAGAACTGTCCTTTTATCAACAACATTAACTGCTGAAAGGGGAAAATAAGTCTATTTAATGGCATATTAGATTCAGCAAATAAGCTATTCTGCAATTACTACCTCACTTGATGACAGGTGTCCAAAGAACCACCTTTGATCACTGACAAGGCCCCACAAAATCATATGAACTGTGATAAATACCTATAATTAACAGTATGAAGTTATTTCTGACCTACAGCAAATGGATGACATCATATTCAACAGAATTTTCAGTCTGTTTATTTACTAATCCATGTGTTTCATTTGGGCTTTACATTTTCTGGACTGATTTTCTAAACTGCATCCATGCATCTTCATGTATAAAAAGAAATTTATGGCATAGCTTAAATTTAGTGTATAATTACTGCAATTTTCACATGCAATTTTATTTTAATGTCGCCTTTGTAATGTTACTGTCCAATTTTTACATTTGACTGGCCCCACAAAAATTACCCCCACTGAACACTCAAATGGAATGCATATTACTGAACTACTCGTATATTCCCACATCTTTGCTGTCAGGATACACCCATAACAAATTTTTTGCTATAACTGAAAGATACTCTAGCTAGCAAAATAAAAACCTAGTCAATATTCCTAACTTGCCTCTAATCTCACTAAGAAAGTGCTCTGGGAATTTATCCTTTCCAGGCTAAGCTAAACTGAATTTAACAATTTAAATGCACACAAGTAGACAGTTAGCACACATCAATAGTCTGTGGATGTAAAACTCTGTATGCCACTTATTTGAGTGTGTAAACACTCAGTTATTTTCATGCAAACCCAGTTTCACTGGAGTTATGACAGATTCCCATTTCTGTAAATAATATAATTTAAAATCAGATTTTAACACACCAAAAAAATTTTGGGGGTAGGAAAGAAACATTAGTGATAGACTGAAAAGTACTTATGGCTAGAATGAGTAAATTTCAAATTCGAAGAAAACACACAAGCTCTCTGAAAATGAACTGCAGGTCCAGCAGAAAGAGGGTGCATTGGAGAATACACCTGACTGCACTTGTAGGAAGTAAAGCAGAACCTTCATCCACGCAACCAGTCAAAAAACCCTTTATCTTGCTTTAGGGTAGTGGTCAAATGAAACAGCTATTTAAAGATACCAGTGTTGGTAAACAAAAATGTTTAAATATTCTTTGTCTTTATAAAGCTGTCACTTTAAAGATAGACTTCACCATTAACATAAGAAACAAAGTCTATTCCCCTGCAAGTTTCCATTGGTCTTTATTTTATATATGGACTGAAATGAACAGAACAGAGCACTGAATATGCACCAGAATGTCGATCTTTCACTTTTACTGTGTGCTGAGCCAGACTTTTTTGTCTGGACTGATGTAATGCAACCTCGAAACCCTCTCTGGTTCACCATGGTCTTGTCACTCAGTAGCACCAAGCAAGCAGAGTGGTGTCTGAACACACTTGCTCATTGTTGTTACAGCTGGCGTTGCGAATGCAAGGCCTGAAAAAATGTTGCTTGGCTGGGAACTTCTCACTAAAAAAAAAAATTGTTGAATATGGTGGGCCATTGATTTCATACATGTTGTATTAGGTTTAGGAGAAAACAAAAATGACCTTCACTGGACAGAGTTGCTTTTAGCTGCGGCTACAAATCAAGACCACTGAGCAGAAGTATAATTCCTATAGCTGCCAAAGACAGGAATATTGTGCATCTCACAGGCAAACACAGCCCTTTGTGAAGAAAGGTTTCTTTCCATCTGCATTCTAAAGTACACAATATGAGTTTTGGTAATTCTACCACATAGAATTCTGTTTGATATATGTTTATTTCACATTACTTGAACCTCCTTTAGTGGAAATAAGGTAAAAAAAATATTTCCCACAGGATATACTTTTACCCTCATGAATGGATATAAGCAAACTGCTTTCCAAGGGAAGAACAGGTCACAGCTTACCTAACACGATTCACCACAGAGGTTAAGGGGAATGACTGCTTTCTGCATGACCAGATTTCCCCTGTTATTTGTTGTATATACTGCTCTCATCAAACTAGAATGTGAGATCTAGATGTTGCTGTAATGAGTTCTTCTTTGATTATGTAACTCAATAAAAACTATAGCTTAAGCAATAGACAGGAAGTACTACACCATACAGCTGACCGTCATAGTTTAACAATATTAAAATTGTATACAAGCATATCAAAGGACCTGCAAATTCTGTTAGATGCTTTGAAAATGAAGACTTACATAGAATTTTCAGAATAAAGGATGGGAAGGTCCAATATAAGACATCTAGCCCTTTCCTTTTGCTAGTCAGTCATAAAGGTATGGCCTATAATCTCTGCCAAAAATAAGAAGTCATCAATACTGTAAAAGCAAAAGAGTAAATACACATAATATTTTATAATACCATAATGCTAGTGCAAACTTAGACTCCCTAGGAATGTATGTGAAACAAATTAACAAAATCGGTTTAAAATTATTTTTTGCATATTTTCTAAATTGTTTCAGAGTCAGGCTTGGTAATGATGATGAATACACCTTGCGTAACTTACAAATATTCAAAGACAGAACACATTTTATATTTTATTGCAAATTCTCTATGTATCTAATGTACAGAATTAAAATAATAATAAACAATAAACTCTTCAGAAAAAATATTCCAGTACATATGTTCTATAAAGCTACACACTCAAAGCATGTATATGAATGTATACATGCTTAGGCAATATATACAATAAAAAACATCTGGAATATTCACAACAAAAAGATTTAGAAGATTCACAAATTTGTAAGGAACTCCACAGTGAAAAATAAACTCTGATCACCACTATCTCTTTAAAATTTATTTATATGAAACAGAGCATTCTGTTTTTCTGACAAGTGGAACACTTACACATGCAAGGTTCTCAACTTAGTTTCTTCATTTTCACTTTATTACAATTGCGAACTTCTCTTTTACTTATGAAGATATACTCCAGACATATCATACTATATAAAGAATATCAAGTACATTCCTTCACTGATATCTGTATCTATATGTCAATACAATGGCTTTGTAATGAATGTGTTTTAGGATGTGTGTGTGTTATGGGGGGCAATTATCTTGTCAAGCGTAAGACATACTGAAGAGAAAAAGAGTGCAAATTGCACTCGATAGCCTTAAAAGCAGTATTCTGCTCATAACATGTTACACATACCCCTGGAAATGGGCCAAAATGAACTCTTCCCTGAGGTCTGCATTTTGTGCATGATAAGGAATAATCAGTCTCTTGTTATATAAATGCAGGTGACAGGCTATGTGCTACAATAACGCAGATATAAACCAAAGTGATGATATAAACCCCTCTATTAGATGTAGATTAATGTCACTAAACATTATTTTCCAAAGGTCACGGTCTCCAGCATACTTCTGGTTTTGGCAAGGCTACGTTATTGATAAAAAAGCTCCCATTCAAATATTATAGAAGACCTACTACTCAACTTGACTTGCTATTTTTGCTTTCTGAAAGATAATGTTATGTCACTCTAACTGCAAATCTAAAACATTTATTTCTGTTAAAAGCCACTCAAACATCTTTAGACTTTGAGCAAAAAAAAAGTAAATCTCAACAGTGCTTACACCGATAAAGTTTACTGAGGACTGGAACAAGCCTTTCAAGTATCACACAAGTATATCCATTCTGGAAAGGATGAGTTACATAAATCACCTATCACTGCAAACACAAGATTTTATGTGCAGTCCTCCACCCATCACCATCACTCTATCAGATTCTTTGGCCCTGGATAAGGCTGTGACCATCCTTCCCCATATCAGTGATGATCTGGAGAAGAGGCAAGAAAGGCATGTGTGCAATCACAGTGGTTAGCACAACTGGAATACAAATCCCAGTGACCTCACCATTGCCACGTATTTTTGTAACATCATAGCAAAAGATGTTGAAAGAGAGTTAAAAGAAGGCTGGTGAAATATGTTTGGGATGTTAATTGGACGTCCTCTGAAGCATAAGCAGTAGTGTGGTGAAGGGCATGAAAATTCCCATTTGCAGGACTATCCAGTAGGAACTAAAGAAACTGGCATCATGGCTAGTTGGAGGCAGGAGTTCGCACCTCCACGCAGCAGTAACAAAAGTCGAAATCAAACCATTTCATCTATTAGGACCATGTTCTGCCACTGTGCAATGCATAGAATTGTTGAAGGTTCAGGGAATAATTTATAAAGAACATCAGTGTCAGAACATCAGTTCTTACCAGGCAAAAGAGTTTAACAATCTCAATAGAAAGCTACTGAATATTTATTTTTGAGTGTCCTACTAATTTAGGAGGTAAAATATTAAGCAGTTTCTCTCACATTACAACAGGATATTTGCTTAATGTTCAAGAAAATCTAAAGATTTGAGTAATGATATTTCATATTCTTTTCTTAACAAGTCATAAACATGGATGTTAGTTCCCTCTTGAAAAAATTATTTAATATCTGGAAAAGCCAATTAAACAACTTCCAGAGTGTCTTTTTCACCAAACTAGATCTTTAAGACTCCAGGGGCCTGATTCTCCCTTGATATGCCTTGTACAATTTCTCACTCCCTTTATATAAATTAATAAATGAGCAGCATGACTCTAGGTTGTGACCAATAACTCTGCTCACCATCAAGTATCATATTACATCATCTTTTGGACTATTTCTCATCTTGGCCATTTTGAACGGCAGGATTTTGGCAACTTGTCTTCTACTGAAATACAGAGCAAACACAACAGTGTCTTTCCAAGGGAATTTTTTTCCTTCAGTCTTGTCAGATGCCATAACACCTCATGGTGCAAGACAGACTAAAGTCATGTCAATCTCTCAGTTATTCACTTCTAATCATGTAACTTTATCTCGGTTCCCACACTACAGCTGCCTGAGAAGCCAACACAGTGCTCCTGCTGTTCCTGTTCCTGCATGAGCAAAGCAAAACCGGGCCCTTATCTCCACTTAGGGTACTGAATATAAGCAGGGTCGGCACATGTTGGAGAGGAGGAATTTAATTTTTATGTGCTTGCAAACTACGGCAGCAGTTTACCAGTCTAAGTGCTGTATTTTTGACGCCTCCTTGTTCCTCATCCCTTGGAATTGTAAACTTTTCTGAGGTGCTTAAAATGCGTCTTCTAAAGCCTGTACTTTGTACATGACTACAGTTGAGAATTGTGATCTTACATTGACTAGATAAGAGTACTGCTGCCTCAGTTCAAGTCCAAGATAGGTAGTCTGATAATCCACAAACTCTTAAGTGGCGGGGAGCTCTCAGAATTTAATTCCAGAGATCAGTGTATCCAGGCAAAATGGGCTTATGAATCTCATCAAGGAAATATTCACAGTTACTGTTGATTATCTGTGCTACTGCAAGTTTAATTGTTCTCAAGGCGTTCAGAGTTTCTATGTGGATGACTTCTAATTGCTGTTGCATCAGAATGAATAAACAGTTCTTGGGCAAAGAACTATGATCCCAGACAGAAAGATATTGCTGAATACTGCTCAAAGCAATCTGCACTGCATACCTGCATCTATGGAGGGGTTGTAATTGTTTCATATTAAACACTATCAACAGCCCCTTCTTTGAATCCATGGGCAATAAACAGAGTATTCGAAACGACTGAAGTTTCTTTACTTGTTTCTTCACCTATTTGTCTACAGGTCTGATGTATTCTCTTTAGAAAATAACCCTGATGAAAGCGGTTGATCAAGTTAATTTCTTTTAGAAGTGAATTTGAGCTTAACTCTGATGTTTTGCATGTGAGACCTGTTCTTACATTGATATTAAAGAAAAAATGAGATTTTGGGGTCTGGCTGTTTTCTGGCTCTGTTTTACTTTTTAACATTTATTTTAAAATTGTTAAAAGTTTTCTCTTAACCATGTGAAATAGAACAATATGAACTAGAAATCAAATAATGTCAAATGCTTTATACTTATAGTTAACATTTTTGGTCAATATCATGGTGAAATGTGAACAATTGATTCGACAACATTTGTAAAAAGCAGAAATGAAAGCAAAGAGCTAGAAATTGCTGCTGTGAAACAGAAAAAATAATTCTTTTGAAGCTTTCTTTTTTGTCTACTTGCCGTGTCCAGCTTTTTGATGAAAGAGTCACTTTTAAAGAAATACAAAGTTCAGACTTCCTAAAGAGTATTTTCACAAGCAAGGTCCCTCTCCAGTTGTGACAATCTTTCAAAACCTCTCTTCATCTGGATATAAACCTGGGGAAAATCCCATTTAGTCTCAAATTTAAATGAATCTACTAAAGGAATTTTAAAAGTAAAACCTGAACTTGACAATTTAGAATTTTGGAGCCTGGTTTTAGCCTTCTTCTGGAAAGGTTTTAATTCAAGGATGTATGTGACGGTCCAGAAAAGAGGTTTTAAATTATTTATGGGTGTGGGACAGGGTGATACCCAAGAGGAAGGCTTTGCAGTCTGCTTTGGGAATGAGTCAGTCCAACCAAAGCCAAACAGACGATACAAACTCCACCTCAGTGACTAAGACTTGATAAATTCTGCTATTGTTAAGGTTTCCACTGTAATTACATCTCCTCTTCAAATAAACAATATGATGCTCATTTAAAATAAATTAACCTGTTATTTCATCTAATGCATTTGAAACTGGAGTATTCACTCTCCCTGAGGAAGCAATTGTTGTTGCTTTACTTGAGCAGTCTGTATTTCTTCAGTGATGGCAGAGAGGAAATGTTCTGTCTGAAATATCCTGGCATAGTCTGTGCTGCTAAAGTAAAAGAAATGATAACCTAAAGGACAACTCCCTTTTTTTGCACCTATGAACAATTGAATGTACTGCTGGCTGCATTGCTATTGCTCCATTCCTCACAGAGCAGCACTACTTAATGCCTCCTGACAATTACAAAAACAAGTAAGTCAGGATCATCCTGAACTGGATTATGCTAACACACAGCTGAGGATAAATTTGGCCTTGATGAATCTCTCTTTACTCAACACTTCATGTTGTTTTATTCAGCCTGTCTCAATTCTTGCTTAATCTCACCTGGGATTATTCTGACTCCTGTAGGCTGTCCTGGAGAGAGACACCAAAAAATAGTTGTTTGGTGTGTTGAATGCTATTTGTGTGTTGTATATTGGTACTCATTCACATATGCTCTTTCACTAAGACTTTTGCCTCCAACAATTCTCCAAGGTTTTCTGTATTTCCAGTATCCTTACTGCCTACATCCAAGCGCCATTAAATCAGTCATTAAAATTTGCTTTTAGCTACATCTTACTGCACAAACACACACTGCAAATGACCTTTGCTTAAAAGTGAACAGGGCCCTTTATATATATCAGAGAACTACAATTCTGCACGATTTCTCTAATATCGTACCTTTGGCCGGAAACTGAAAGTCATTTGTCTGTAGTTTGAAGCTACTGGTCAGACAACACTGCCAAAACCCTTGAGTTCTGTTCAAATGGGGTTCAACTCCCATTTCCTATTACTGTGATTGATACATCCTGCACAAGGAAAACACAGCTAAAGCATTAACTATTTCATGGGAGATAGCAGGTCAACTTCACATAAATTTCCTGCTTTGTTTTTCTGGTTTTGTTGGTGGCTGTGCCTGTGAGTGTCTCTGTGTGCATGCACACAACTAATCTCCGCAATATTTCAGAAATTCTCTCCAATTCTCCTGGTCTGCTCTACTGAGCATCTCATTAAGACTCTGAAGGGCTCACTTGTGTTGCACTAACCTTGATATGTTACACAGTCTTAGGAAGTGGAAGGCAAAACACAAATTGTCAAAACCATCAAAGGAATAGCTTATTTTATTTTATATAATTTGAAAAATATCAGTGGCAATTAAAAAGACACCCCCCCAAAAAAAAAATCAAACAAAAATCCAAAAAACCAAAACCAACCAACCAAAACAAACCGAACAAACAAACCCCAAACAAAAACAACCCTAAAAATGTCTTGAAACACGCAGGAACTTTTCCTTCCCAAACAAACCCCGAAAAGAAAATTCATCTTTGAAAGCCCTCTTTATCAGCTTTGCATGGCTACCAGAAATTATAGACCATGGACTGTCTTGCAAACACATATACACACTTCTTTTCATAATGTCTGATTCAACACCCTGTCATCTGGAAAATCTCCCACTGACTTCAATGCACTTTTACCTAAGCAAGGTCTGAGTAAAGACTGCAGAATACAGCCCATAAGCTTTAAAAATACACTGTGTACCTTTGAGGAGGATAATCTTTCTCTCTTTATACACCCTGTGCCAAGTTGGACCTGGCACTGACAGGATTTTTGCTATAAGCAGACAATAGGGACTAGGTTAAAAATAGTGTAGCCATGAGAAAGCCATGATTCTGATTAAGTAAATTCCATTGAACTCTTTCTAGTAAGCATTATTCAGGTCATGAATGCTAATTTGTCCTGCAGGGGGCTGTGGGTAATTACCCAGAAAAACTATCAGCTTTATTGAGTTGCTACAAAATAGTGTTACTGAATGGAATGCTCTGTAAAGGGACACAACCTTGATGTGCCTGTAAAACTGAGCAGCCTTTTTCTGAAGAGATCATAAGCTGGACCAAAATCATAGTAACTTTACTTTGGATTAGGATACATTCTAGGCTACTTTTATGTTTCTCTTAAGTAAAATTAACATGCAAAATTATGCAGCACAGAAGTGCCACTATGACACCTAGAGCAAATTTAGCGTTCTGCATATTTAAAGTTGTGTAGAATCAGAACCATCTTAAAAAAATGAAGCAAATGTGGCACATTGGCTGCATTCCAGCAGTCACATAGAACTGCTGACATTAGTAAAATCTAGATAATTTAGTCCCATATGGGAATCCATACCACAATTATATTGTCCCTGTTCCGACACAGTCCTGATTTTGCACTTCTTTAAACCTAGCTTTTTATAATTTTAATTCCCTCCACCAATAAAGCAATTTGCATTCATACAGCCTTCTCTGCTAAGTGAGAGTGAAGAAGAAATCTGTTACATGACCTTGGTCTGTTTTGCAGTTGATTACAAGGAAACAAAGTCTTCAACTAAACTGTTCTCTCATCTGTTTTTAATTGATGTAGAACATTGCACTCCAAACCATAGCAGAGAACTAAACAAGTAGCACACCATGGTCGGTGACAATTCACTTTCAGTTAAAGAATGCATATGTGAAGAAAGTTCCCTTGCATGGAAAGAGATGCAGCACACACACTGGAAGTTTCCCCAGGTATGTACCTGGGAAATAGATATATTTGCTGCTCACCCTGCTTCCCAAGGAACTACCGAGTGCCCCAATTGAATCTCACAGCTCTTTAAGCATCAGTCTGACTCACTGGGCTCAGTGGTAGCACGCAGGGTAGAACCAATCCCTGTGTGTTCTCCAGTCACTGTCTGGGATTTTGGGGCCTCCAGTCAGAGCTACTGCTATGATCATTCCTGCAGATGTCCAAAGATGCACTGACTACTGGTAAAGTGACGTGGTACTGCCAGAAGCATTAGAATGGGTAGGTATACACAAAGGAATGGCAAGAATGAAGAGAGGAGTATAAAAAGATAGTCTATACAGCTGTACCGGAGTAAATTAAAAAAATTTCCTTTTTGTTTTGACTCAGTATAAATTTCCAGTCGATAAGGACTACACCTGAGCACTGTCATGCTCATCACTGTACCGACAGCTGGAGTCCTCAGCCAAAGGATGTGCCAGCAGAGACTGACATTTCCACTCAGGTTCTCTTCTATGAGAACTGGGATCTGCTCCATTTTAATTTGATAAATCTATGGTAATTAGCACCCACTGATGATATGGCCCATATCCTAAACATTTAATAGCAAAAATTTGTTCCAAATAAATAGTTCTTCAAAAGCACTCCAGGTAGCAATGACATGAATCAGATTTTGTTATTGCTTCTGACATTTGTAGGTATTGTGACAGAACAAAAAAAAAGCATGTGAAGAGTATGATGAAACTAAAATTTGATTTAAGGAACATAAAAATTATCCTATGATTCTTCTTAATTTCTGGCAGTGCTGGACCCAAAACTTCTTAAACTGTAAGGCTGTGGCAGATATAAGGACTATTTTTTTTTTTTTCTTAATTTCAGTAACAATGAAGAAATCAGCAGCAAAGTTTTCTTATTATTTTAATAAATGATCTGACACTCCATTCTTTTATTTCACTTTCTCTTGCTTTCTGTCACTTTTCACGTTCCAACTGATTGTTTTGTTTTTGTTTTTTTTTTTTTACACAATCTCCAAATAAATTCATTTCCTTTACTCAACAAAAGATTAACATTCTCACAGAACCAGCACTGCTGAGATTGGCTACTGTAATTTGTTTAAAGGATTGATTTCATGTTCAAAATATTGGAACAGCAATGTTTGTCATTAAAATAAAATATTGAACATAATTTTGAGTTGGACATGATATTAATTAATAATGTTTTTCAGTGCCTCACTTTCCATAAAAGGTATGGAGTTTGAATCAAATATTTCAAAATGTAACCCTACACATTTTGCTGGAAAAGGCTCAGTTTTGTTCTAAGCACTTGAATGTAGCTGGTTAAGTTTGCCATTCTATATTTTTACATTTGATTTAAAAATAAATTTTACTATTATATATTTTGAAAGTTTTCCTCCTTTATTTTGGCAAAGATAAAAAAAATGTTACAGCCTCACAACTAACTGTTTTACAAGTGTCCTGAATAAACTGTTTTATAAGTGTCCTCAATAAACTCACCAGCTACGAACAAAGACAAAAAAACAACTGTAAAGATAAATATTTCTAATGTATTAAAAAGGAAATACTTTTAAAAATCTTTTAGCACCTTGACAATAATAGAATTGAAAAACAAAATTCCACCCTGATCTATTGTGATTATTGGAAATCCTCATTTTCAGTGTTACTAAAAGCCGTAAGCAATCATGATAATTCTGCTGCTACTGTATTTTTTTAAAATGCATAAGATCAAAAATGCACGACCACTCCAAATATTCTTAAAAATATCATACTGTTTCTTCTTGTGGTTCTTTCAAGAGAAAATTAAAACAATATATATTACTGAAAAACATCAGCAATGAGGAGCATGGACAAATATGTTTATAACATTAGTTAGTCCCCCCATTTCTAAAAAGTTTGCCAATAAAATTTTGCTTACTCCGCTTATATGTGAAATATACTTTTCCCTGTTTCCAACTGACAGATAGGTGCTCCTAAATACAATTATCATTGTGTATTTTGTCTTCACATTAATATTAATTTCCCAAACAAAGATAATACTGCCAGAGCACATAAGATTAATTTTACTGTTAAGTCATTAGTCACTACTTTGTGCTCATTCTAAAAAAAGGCAGGAAGCATTAATCTGAGCGTATCACACGGGATTGTTGTTCAACTTAAGGAAAGGTTAAAAGAAGCTTTTTATTTCAATAGGGGCATTAACATAAAATATAAACACACTTACAGCAACTCCAACAAACTATAAAATTCTGTTTTTTAATTCAGGCTGTGAACAACTGAGAGCCATTTCTCATCATTCCTGAATGTGCTGTGTTGTAGAAAGAGTCTAACGAGGATTAAAAAGGCCGTCCTATGCATGCACTTTGCTAAATCCCTGCATGCCATTCTAGGGTGACTGTACTGTCTGAACAAGTTCTTTCTGTTTGCATGTAAGAAATAGCTGGCTCAAACAATCCATCTGATCAGTGAGGCTCAGCCAGAGAGTGTGCCAGCCCAACTATATGCAGTCTAATACTCTTTCCATGAATGACAGTTAAAAAGGACTTTCTTGCTTGAATGGTCCTCCATACGATGTGGAAATAGGCTCAGCTAGGGAAAGGAGGTAGGGAGGGTGGGAAACCAGCACCAAACATCACTGTTTAAGTCCTACTGGCTACCTGTCTTTTACTACAGTGCAAGCAGACAGATTTACAGTAAATTAATATAAACTCATCTGTCAAAAAGCTCTTTATTCTATGTTACAAAGCAGTTATCTGAAAAGGGCAGGAGGTCAGTGAAATTGCACAATGGCAATAGGACAGTGAAAGAAATGCACTGGGGGAGTCCTTGTTTCCTCTTACAAACAGCCATTTCTCATGTGTCCAGCTGTTTTGAAAGATTAAGATGTGGAAATGTCGGAACTGATCTGCTAAATATCATAACCAAAATGTAGCGTGAATATTAATTATTCCACTAAGGCAGAGAGGAGAAAAAGAGGCATTTTACGATTACTAATGCAGAAACTGTAGATGTACGATAACTCCACACTACAGCTACAATAAGCATACTGTACACATATATATTGGTCCAACTGGATTGAATACATAACAAAACCATGTTAAGTTTACTGAGCACAATCATTATATTTTAGTATGTTCAAGAGACTCAAGTTATTCACATCAAGATCTGAAACTAATTGCAAACTAATTCAGTTTTATAGTTCACCTTCCAGAGGTTATGTGAGTAACAGACATAGGAAATAAATGAGGCAATCCTATTTTCTATATGCCAGTTGAAATGAAGACTATCTCACTAAGATTTTCCCTGTATTGCTCTGGCAGTGAACTCACTGCTTGGCTGGAGAGAGACTTATCCACAAAAGTAAAAGTTTTACAAGTCTTCCAACCAACTGGCCTCTAACCTACCTTCCTTTGAAAAGACAGAGTAAGCCTGAAGATTGTGAAGCTTATACACAGAAAGCAGCTTTCAAAGTATTTACAGGCCATGTACAAAGCTGGCAGCTGTAATGTGAATTCCCCATTACTATCCCACTGAATACTTTTCTGCTTTCCCACTGGAATCTCTTCTTGGTGACAAATGACTCCTTCTTCATGCTTACTCAGTTCTGACCTCACCTGAACACATCAATTGCGCCAAATACTGCAAAGCTTTCCTAGTTTTGTGATGTGGTCAAATTTCAGACAGCTCAACTGTCTTTACTTAAAAGAAGTAATGATGTTCCAGAGACCTCAAAGGCAAGATGTTTTACCCAGCAAGACATCCTGCCTTTGGTGTACATGTATTGTGATTTGCCCATTCTATAAATTATGCTACATCATGTATGTCTGTTTTTATAATCTGACAATTGTGCAAGGTGATCCGGATACTATTTCATGACATTTTTGTGAGGTTTTTTTATTCGGTTTATAGAGGATGGGGTTTTTTTCCAGTCTGTCTAGTGCTGAAATTTCTATTCCAGGTTTCACGTAGATATAAAAGATACACATGTGCATAATATTACTTATTCTTACCCTGTCAGCATCAATGAGGCATACTGTACCTGGCCTTTCCAGACATACAGAGACTAGTAATTACCTAGAAAACATTTGCTAAGGAAATTTCCATAGCTTTTTATTTCTCTTCCCTTCTACAGTCAGATTGCCGGACATGTATGAGACTTACATTTGGGGAAGAGATATTATAGTGGCTCAGAGCTTAAAAAACTTATGAAAAAATCAAAGCAATCTCTGCATGTGATAGCTGGCAAGGAGGTTCATGTTGTCATTATGTGATATCTTAGGACTTCCACAGCCCTCAGGTTGTGGGAGACGAGCTTCCTGTGGGCTATATGCCACTGTTATTAGATGCTTCATTAAAATTAAAGTATTCCTTTTTTTTGTTTGGTTTGTTTGTTTGTTTGTTTTTTTTGTTTTGCTTTGGTTTTTTTTGTTTTTTGTTTGTTTCTTTTTTGGTGTTTTGGTTTTGGTTTTGGGTTTTTTTGTGATTGATACTGCTTAAAGAGTAGAAATCTCAGTTTCTCCATGTGTGTGATCTGCCAACAATCACACAAGCCCACACTAGCTGCTCTGGTCACTGTAGACACCTCAGGAGGTTGCTGGATCCAGATGGCTCAGTTTATCACAGCACACTGCTGAGTCTCTTAAAGGAGCTGCAAACCATCTGGGCAGATTTAAAGCCAAAAGGAAATATACTGGATCCTATGGAAACAGGTCTCTTACCTGCTGCCCTCATAGTCTTTGTCATCTGATCTTTGTTCCTCTGACTGAGGCACAGACAAGAAACTTCAGGGGAGGTGCAATTACTGGACTATAGTGAAATAAATGCCTAATATTATTCCTCTTATTTCAAAGTTTCTCTTTCTTTAATCACTTTTGATGACTGATTAAGGGAGAACACAGCAAAAGAACATATGTGGGACTAGTCTCCTTCCTTTTTATAGCGTCCAGAACATTTCCAATTTTGTGGAAGCACAATAAGCGTAAGTAGTTGATGTTTTCTTGGATGTATGTGTACATATCCATCTACTTACAAATCAAAACAACAATGAGAGTACTAAATTAACATCATCATTTACTGTTTAATTTTTGCAGCATGTTGGCTACTTCCTCAAAAATGCTAGAGCCCAGACAGCTGCATTATTCTCAAGCATAATCAGAAAGCCTATTGAGGCAAGCTCACCTGTGCTAGAATCACAAGCAGCACGGTTTAAATACACATGCAAGTGGCTTCAAAATTTTGTAAATCACTTTATATATCTTTAAACTCTACCTTCTCATAATTTAAGTAGCTAGGAAGTATGTGATCAGTCATTCTGACATATAATTTTATTCACCATTGCATAAAATGCACAGCACAGGCCCATGCGATCCTGCATGTGAATCCCAGCATTTACACTGCCTAGGGCGCATGAACACCAAGGAGCAGTCTAGGCCCAGCTGATTAAGCTGTAGTGCAAAACAACACCTCAGTACTCAGTAGTCAGAGGTATGACAGCCAACAGTGGTTTATTGGATCAAGGAGCATAACACTGTAATTTACTTCCTTAATACATGTCAGGTTCTCTCCTATGTTTCCCCTTATAAAGTGAAATATATAGGTAAGAGATTGCTGCAGTTTTATGTGTTATGTCCCTCCAAAATTAGAGAGTAACAAACTGTCTTTATTAGCCAGAACATTTGGTATAGTGCAATAAATCACTGAAAGTGCAGATGAGCATCTAGTGGTTTAAAGAGTCAAGAAAAACTAAAAGACTTCATGTATCTGCTGAAAGCGATTCTAGAGCTACAGCACAGCTAGACAAAATACTACACTTCCTAGCCATGCCTATTCTATTGCTTGTTTCTAGTCACTATTTTTTTGTTTATTGATGGGAAAGCCACAGTTTACAGAGCTTGGCTTAGAGCAGATATTTAAAAGATTTTTTTAATTCCCCAAGCATAGTAATAAGGACCCAAACAATTTTTTGTACCTGCTTTTCTTTCAAAACTGGAATTTGTGGCCTTATTTCAGAAGCCCAAAGTATTGGTCACAGAGAATTCATAAAAAAACCCCTTGCTTGTTTATGAAGCAAACACGTGTAAGACTGATGAAATTATTAATGTCACAGTGTTAACTTTCTTCTCATAAATATAGTTTAACAGCGCTGACATTGCAATTACAGTCAAATGTTCCGGCTCTTTGCTTATTTGCTCAATCTGTCAGTCCACCATGGTGGGAGACAAATTGTGGTGAGCATTTGACAAAGCACAAAAGAGATATAAGACTATTCTGATTAAATATTGGTGAAAGATTAAATTACTCTGAATACTTTCCAGATTTTTCAGATATGGCATTTTTAACCAATACTACTAAAATATACTTCTCGCCACAGGTTTAAAAATATCTAGGGTAAAAATAGTGTGTGTAGCTCACAGACTGGTTGGTTGTTGTGTTTCAGAACCAACAGATTAATAGCTGCATTCATATTATTTGTCTCAGTGATATGAATCATGTATTTTACTGGATCAAAACCTGTATGTAGCTCATCCACACAGACCTCTAACCCCAAATGAATGACTCCTCTGAAAAAACCTTCTCATTGACATCAGGGCAAGAACATCACAGATTTGACTCTACATTGTGAAGAAAAAAGAGTATTAAACAAGTATCAAAATCAGTCATGCCTGTAAGAGTACTATAGCTCAGGTAAATTTCAAATATACTAACTCCATACATTTCAGAGTCAGGCAAATATTAAAACACAAAGTTGTAATTTTCGTGACTTTAAATGTGCGGTAAGATTTCTACTGACTTCAGCTGTGCAGGAGTAGGTCCTTACAGATTTTGGCACATAGTCATAGAAACAGATTATGTGAAACATGTGAGCTAAAACTACTTGTTTACATTCCTACGGGTGATTAAAGGTCTTGACTTCTTAATACAAAAGCATAGAAGAAATGGAAGACAAACTTCTCATGGCTTTTATTGGGAATCTATTTAACTTTGACATTAAAGTTGATAAAGATAAATTTTTTTTTTTTCCTAGCACATATTTTATTCATATACTTGACTATAAAAAAATATTGGTCTAGTTGTACAATATAGAAAAAATCCATGTAACATTTAGTGTTTCTTAACCAAGAAATTGTAAGTGATGACACCAAATTTAGGAGCATTAAGAAACTGAAGTCCCCATTTCTAGATTTATATTCTGCATTTATAATGCAAAACACATACTTAAATCTGTTCATCTAGACTAGTTTTATATCAACTGAAGATATGGTCTTAAATTTCCATTTTATGAAGACTTTTTTTTGGTTTTCAGACTGATATTTTTGTAAAAGGCCCAAATAGACAGGTTGGGCCTTTCATTTACAATTGATAAGACACATATTGAAACTGAAACACATAAATGACACATTTCAGAAATCTCTAATAGATGTATGTTTACCTTCTGCGTGAATGAGAGTATTGTATTTGCTTTCTCTTTCTTAGATCTGAAGGCTGAAAAAAGTCTCATATGCTCACAATGAAAACATTTTGATTTACGATTTGCCAGATTTCAGTGATGACTTCTTTCAAAAGAGAGAGGAATCCTCTGTATGGGTTTCACAAAATATTTAGATAGCATAGAACAAAAACAAAACCTACAAAAATGCAATTCTCAAAGTTTACAGAAATAAATTAAATTGAAAAAAAAAATTAAAAGCTATTTTGTTAGTATTCTGCTTTTACATGCACCACAGGCACTCATTAAATGATAGGAAATGGTGAGCTGGGAAAAACCTAGAAAGTGGAGATCTTTTTGTTGACATTATCCTGGTTAGATAAATTGAAATAACAACTGTCTGCCCCTCCAAACTGTTATTGCTTGCAACTCCCTATGCATTCCTTTCAAATTTGCAATATGTGATTTTTTTTTGCTTAATTCTTTAAATATTAAAAAAAAAAATACACAATTATATACTTTCCAGATGTGAGAAGTGAACAAGCAAGTAGTGATTTTAAAGTCCACCTTCCAGCAAATACTTAAAATACATGTGAGTTCAGCAAAGCAAGCAATCTTAATCAAAGCCAACATGTTTGTCAGAGCCGTGTGTAAAATGACAACCTTACAAAAGATCTTCTAAATTTACTGCCCAATCCTGACCTTAATACTTTCACTGGTAAAACTCCAGCCGATACCAGTAAGAGTAGAATCAGGCCCCTACAGCTTAGGTTTCTAAGGTTTTCTCCCCCTTCCTTCCCCCTTCTTCTACAACAGCTTGTATTCCTGTATTCTGATTAAGATAGATGGAGTATTTGCATCCTATCCATATTCATAATCCTCCTTTCAGTGTCAACCCAAAATACTGCATTTGTTGCCCAGGCAGACACATGCAATGTCTTCAGAAGGTTTTGCATAGATGGATAAAGACACATCCCTTTTCAAATTTTGCAGAATAGGTGGCCACTAGGTGAATTCATGCTGTTAAAGTGCTAAAAGACCAGAACAAAAAACCATGTCTTTTGTGTGTGACAGAAACTGTAATTAATGATTTCTCCCTTTTTTGCTAAAGAGAAAAGGGAGATGTGCTGTTGACAGGCATTTTATTAATGGTTTCTACCATCTTAGTATACATAAAAGGCATTATTGGTTGCAGAGCTAGTTTAAACGATTTTTGTTTTTTTAGGAAATGTTGAAGATGCTTCATGGATGAAAAATGAAGGCAATCTGTCCACTGACACTGAAAGTTTGGGCTTCAATAATAAAATTGAAACTATTGTGACAGTTTCCATTGAATCCTTTAACCATTTGCCTCCTGCTGGCACAATCAATGATGGCATCTGCAGGAACACGGTCACCCTTACCTAGTTTCTCTCTTATTTCAGCAACAAAACCTGTCAATACCATGTCTCACGGCTGCTTTTCTAAAATTTATCAAGCATCTAGGTGATGGCACTTATTTTAGTGACTGTTGGTCTGTTGTATTTGGAACCAATAGGAGATACATTCAGCCTGGCACACAAGAAATTAGACATGGATTTTCCAGTTTCAACAATGGCAGCTGACTGCATAATCCAGAGGCCAGAGCAGTGATGATTTAGTCTTTGCCTCACGACGAAATTAAAGTGAATAACACAATGTTACACTACTTTCTTAACTATATTAAGTAGAAGAATGTGACAATCCTACATGCAATTCTTGAATTTGCTCTCATTTTGACATACGCCATGAGAAAATCCTAATTCCATATAAATGAAAGGCGGCAGCTTGACTGTTCCGATAGCGCTATGCTCATTAACACTGGCTAATGGGCTTCCCATTGCTTATGGACAGACAAGAAAACAGCCATTTATCTATGTTAGTGCTCCTTCCGCAACACTTTGAGAAAATGTTTTGCTTTGCCACTGATTTGTGAACAACTTAATAACTTCTGTGAAGCAACAAGAAAGCAGACATTTACCACATGCGTTCACAATAATGCAATCAGAAAACACGTCGGGGAAGAGATTTACAGCAGTTTGCACACCCTTTCCAGACAGGAAAAACCAAGCAGGAAAAGGTTCTCCCTGTATTTTGCTGAAGGGTTGATGATGCCTTCGTTTTAAGCACAGGATACTTTTGAGACTACTCGGCTCAGCATCACAACTGACACGGGTGTTATATACAGCTGTATTTCTAGGTTAATGAAATATCCATCTCTTCTCTAAGCAAATGCGCAATTCTTTTAATTCAGTTTTTCAAACTTAATTTTTAAATGTCTTGGAAAAATCTACGTTTTTGGAGGCAGCTGGAAATGCACTATTTGCACACTGATCTATACTAGCAGCCATTCATTTTCTCTGGGAATTTTCATGTAAGCTCCCTTATTGGGAATATGCTAATGGCAACCGCCATGATTACTGATTTTCTTTGAATCATTATTCCTCTGTGGGCAAAGCAATCAGAAAGGGAGAACAGGAGATTTACTTCTTGCTTGTGTGCCTTCTTCAACCATCTGCTCTATCCTGATTCATTTGAATAAGATCCGCAGTTTTAGATTCTTTACTCTGGCATTCTGAAGCATTTTAAAGCTTAAAAGGAGTTAATAGTTATCTATCAGTGTCACAAACGTGGTACTGTGATGCATTCTAAGAGCAAGTTTGCCTTCCAATGGTTTACAGGGCCAGATTAATTTTATTAAAGTAAAAAATTACAATGTTCTTTAAGAGCTTCATTATTTCAGACAAGTCTTTTGTGAGCACATTTATTATCTGGAGCGTGGAGTATAAAAGCTGAAAGGAAGGCAACTAATTTATAAAGCAAGAACATTTTAAAAATGGAAATTGTTAATCTACTCCACCCCATACATGGAAAAAATAGAGGGCAAAATTGTGATCAATTTAATGAAAATACAACCTTGTAAAATGCACTGCAGTTACTGAATTCTTGTATCTGTTCTTTTACCTGGGTGAATTCCTGAAGTACATTTACACAAGGTCATTTTGATTTTAACAAAGGTGCTATTTAGCTGCATCAAAATTCAACTAAATTGTTCTGTCAAATGAAGTATTGGCCTCATATAACAAGTTTCCCATGCACAGCAATAATGATGTGCATGCTTTATAGTTTTTTTTTTTTATTTTGATGACAGTTTTCTGCTATATATGTATATATATATACACACACATATACAGAAATAGACACCAGGTTAAAAACCCTAGCACTGCTAATTACCAAAAGGCCATTTTGTACAGCAGAAACAGAAAATAAGCACGAAGATATCGTAGCAAGACAGAACTAAGCACAGATGAAAGATAGAGGCAGTATTCAGAGAATTGTAGTGAATACTCAAGTGCAGTCTTTTCACAGGCAAGTAACCCTTGAAATGTTACAAAAAATTAGTGGTTAGGAATCAAAAGCATTTTTACTGTACTTATTTCAGAAATACTATTGTGATGAACACAAGAAGAGACTCTCTGATCACTCCTATAAATTATTTCATAATGCCTATAAAAAAGAGACCCTTCTACAAAACTAGACACAGTCTTTAGACTAGCACACAGTATACAATGATCTTCAAACCACAAGATGACCCATTTTGTTACTTTTGGAACCAGAAACTTAAACTAATGCAGAATTATTAAAACAGAAGATTTTGTCAGTTCCGTTGGTGAGGCCACAGACATTAAAACCTCTGATAAGCTTTTCTGCTATTTTTGTTTTTTTTAATATCTTTTTCTGGCAGCCCCTGTTGGTTAGCATTCTGATTTCTCCTTATCTTTTTAAAAATGGAAAGACTATACAAAAGTCTGAAATGGCAGTGCCCTCCCAGCTAGAATTAGTTATGGGGAGTCACTTTCTATCAAATAATTTCAGGTTCTTTCAGAGCTCTCAGAGCTGCAACTTGTGTCAAGAGAGAGTAGCTATTTCAGAAAGGGTTCGCCTGTTCTCATTCAAACAAAGTGAACTTAAAAATGCACTTTGTGTTTGCTTTCAATTAGAGGTGCAACTAAACTAAACCATAAATTACAGAACTCACTGTATTTGTGACTTGGTTATTCTAGAGATCAGAAACAAGGACTACACTTTCTTTTGGTTTAAATACACATCAATCTCTGAAATTCCTTATCCCATAGCTCACTAGAGAACTAGAAATCCAGTTTCAATTTTAATGGTATTTTTCCCAATCAACGTCAATGTGTTTCTGTGAATTTCAAGGATTGGTCTCAACCTTATTTTTACTTTGATGTATTGTACTAAGCAGGCAGTTCTGAGAAACATTAATAAAAATAGAACAGAATTCTATCTTAATAATTTATAAGGCAAAATTTTTAACACCAAATTAAAGATAGGCAAGTAGCCAATGAAATAGAGAGAAGAAATCACAGAAATATGAAAATCGTATATCTTTATAACAACACAAGCACTTCAATATTTTGCTGGCCAAGTGCACTACACGTGAAACACATAGTGCAGTATTAAGTCCTTTTAATTGAGAAACATCTTCTCTTGTCTTACATTTGTATTTCTCTTTCTTCTTAATGAAAGCATTCTTATTGCTACACCTTTGTGCAATGCAGCTTGCTTATTTCATGGTTAAAGCCACTTACCACATGAAGCTCTGGCTCTAAGTACACAGCCTCACAATGCAGTAGGAATATTTTAATCTCCTCCTCAATGTGTCTCTGTGGTCTTAAACATTTTAGTCTCTTTTTCTACTACAAAAAAAAACTCAGCAACCTGATTACCTATCCAAGGAAGGAGTTCTGAAAAACAGAGCATCAATTGCTAACCCCTCTTGGAAAGCTGAGGGAAAAGCAGGGGAGGTAGTTTGTTTATTCTTGACAGAGAATTGCAGAATATCTCCAACTGAAAGGTAGAGTAATAGCACCAGTTAACAGGTCCAACCACTCCCATATTAACAGCCAGCAAAGGACCAGGAAGGCCCACCAATTACACTTAACCCTGTTAAAAATACCACATCCTCCTGTCTGCAATGACAACTGTACAGAGTTCAGCCTGGGGTACCTGGAGGGAAATGCAAAATTCTCTGTGTTATCTCTCCATAAGCTGCCTTACAACAAAGTCTGTTTATGGCAAACTTGCGGCCCTTGTTAAAATACTCAGCTCATGAATACACCATTTGTTGTAGGCACTTTACATAATCCTAATCACAATAATGCTTGAGAGCATCAAGATCTGTACAATTATTAACTCAAGCATATGAAATGCCAGTGGAAAAAATGAGACATATTTTTTATCCAATTTTGCTGCTTCTCTATAATATAATTTACCAAAACAAAACCAACCCAAAAAAAAAAAAAATCATGAGAGTTGACCTGATCTGTTAGTGAACCCTGCTGAACCTCAAATTTCTTGTAAGCAGCAGATAGGTACTAGCAAAATATTCTTACTACAAATTCTCTCTCTTGAATTCAAGATGTATGAAGATTTTCCATTGATTAATAATGCAAAAATTACAAAAGAAAAAACCAAAAAACACACCACAAGAAACTACAAACTATCTTGAAATCCACAAATGAGATCTAGATATACTTTCTTTATTAGTTTTTCTGTACATATATTTGGATATATAAATATATATATATATAGAGTTGGATAATGTTGAATAATATCCTTATGCACCACTTAAAATAGTATGTATTAGTCAATGTTTTCCAGTGTATTTTTTAACACTCAGATTTTAAGATAACACCACCATGCATAAACATTGTAATAATTCAATTTCATGTAAGTTTTCTTTCATTGTTGAGAGTTGATATATACAGACTATCAAGTCACTAGCATAGCTGCATTTCTGTTTCTTTTCAGAATGCACTGTATTTCTCAACTGTGCCATAAAATGAAAAAAGAATTTCCTTTCATTTGCATATGATGTTATTTGGAACCAGTTATCTATCATGTAGACACAGTCAAATGCACCTTGTAATTAACACAAACCTAATTCATTGCACTTAGGTAGGATGCTAGTTGATGTACACACAAGACAATTGTTCATACAGCCTGCTTTGGAAGTTGAAAGCCTTTCATTTAATGCATACAACAAACCTAATGTGATTTGTAAAGAGGCAGATTTTTAAATAACCTGGAGAATGGAAAGGGGTGGAGGGAGGAAAGAAAAATAAAATTCTTGGCTCACAATGCTTCAAAACAGATGTTTCCTAGACAACAAAATGTACACATTTTTTTGTATTAAAAGTGATTAACTGGTGACAAATGCAAGACTTAATTCAGAATCTTTCAAATGGTTTCATAATTTGAGTCCACTTCCAGATAAGATTAAAATTTTCTCTGATTGTATTTTGGGGAACTGAAGGAACCAAAATCTGGTCATTTGTCTGATGTTGGATAAAATTTCTGAATGATATATATGTATTATCCTCTCAAATATCCACTCAGCACTGAGATTTTCTGGTTTATGCAGCTCTAAGGATATTTCCACAGAATTCATTTGTAATATCATCACATTCCAAAAAACACTTGCAGCAATTCAGTGAAGTTGAATTGATGGAAGCTATACCTTTGTGTATGTTACGAGCCGTCACTGACTGAGAAAGGAAACTCTGACTTCGGGAGCAGCAGAGAGATGTCAGGGTATTGGCAGCTTGAGGGTACAGAGAACACGACATTCAGTGTGTGCATTTGTGACAAACACTTCACAAATAGTCCAGAAAGAAAAGGTTTTGCTGCATAGCAAAACTTGACTAGACTTCTGCCAAAAAGCACAAGCCAGGACAGTGAAGGTAAACACAACTGTCTCTCCTTGCCATCAAAATTTAATAAACATCTAGTTATCTCCACAATATATTCTTGCAAATCTCTGTGCTGATTAGGCAAAGAAAAGCTCGCGTTATAAACACCGTGGTTAGATATGGCACAACTTAAATAACTTAAGTTTAAACAATAAGGAGCCAAGGAGCAGAAACCAAAATGCTGCAGGAAAACACAATTGAATTAATCATCAGCTATCACTCCTATAGATTAATGCAGTGATCAATAAGCTTTCATTAAATACTAAAGAAATTATTTGTATTTTCTCAAGTCATACATTAGTGTAAAAACAAGGACAAGGAGGAGCTTCAACCAAGCTTTGTATGTGAGTTAATTAAGCTTTTGGAGTAATTGTCCTCTCATAAACCTCAATAGATTTCTCTCAGTTCCTTTCTCAGATACTGAATTCCCTAAGGATTTTAATTTCCTTCTCCAGTTCCTAATTACTGCATCCACTCAGGTTCCAGTTATCTTGTTTTCCGTCTCTGAGTGCTGTTCTACTCCTTTCAGCTCCCAATGCCTTCTCCTTAGGATCTAGTTTCCCCATTCAAGCTGATTTACCATGTTATTCTGGGTAGTCATTTAGCTGGGGTGGAGGCGGGGAATTGGGTTTTGTTGGGATTTTTTTTGGTTGATTTTTTTTGGTGGGTTGTTTTTGGTTCTGTTTGGGGGTTTTTTTTTTGTAGTTTTGTTTTGTTTTGTAGGTACTGATGAAAATCCGTCATTATTACTAGCAGACCAGATTTTGGGGTAAAAATAGAACACTATTCTCAGTATTCTGCATTAGCTAGTCTTTTTTTTCTTTTTTCTCTCAACATCATTTCAGCAGTATTTCTATGCTAGCTAGTTTATGCTTTGGGGTTACTTTACTGAGAAATAAACCCATCTGCTTACAAAATTTTAACAACAACATTACTTTAGGTGGAAATGCACAGATCTAAGATCTGCAGTCTGCATTCGCATATAAAACTACAGCCTAATTTATCTTTCTCCAGAAGGACTTGAATGCTTCTTCCAAAACAAAGACCAAAATCAACAACAAACAAAACACACCAAAAACAAAAAGAAAGAAAAAACAAACTCTGCAGCTACCCTGCAATTTCTTTTCAAGAATGGTACAGTTTCTATCATCTTGTCTCAAAACTCTCTGGCTAAGAAAGTTTAACTTTGTATGTAGTCTTGCTCAAAATCATTCCAGCAAACACTGCTTATGGAATAAAAGAACACGGTACATTTTATGGTACAAAAATCAAAGGTTGCTCTTCCTGCTACTGGTTTTACTCAGCAGTAAAGAGAAAACCTTCCAAGTGTTGTTTACACAGCACTAAATCCTTGTAAAGTCATACTGAAACAAGTCTGCTATCTGACCTAGCCCTTAGGGCTACTTAAACACCTGTGGATTTATAGAGTTCAGATGTCTACAAGGTCTGCGCTGAAGTTCATTTCCAAACCTGTGCCCCATGTGAAGTCCTTTGTTGGCACAGTTAAGCCATTACTACTTGTTTCTGGTTTGTAAGGCAATCACACTATGAAACAGAAAGAGCTCAGAATTAAGATAACTTACCTTTATACACACACTATAAATGTACATAACAGCTAAAAGCTGAACATATAAGTTTTTATTTGCAAAAGCTTAGCTTCACTAAGATCAAAACAACGCAGGGAAAGAGAGGAGTTATCCTCATCTGTAAATGTGTAATTGATTCCCCAGCAGGACCTATACATGTAAAATACATATCAGACCATCAAGTTCAAGCAGAGTATGCTTTGTTCTAAGAGAGTAAGCATTATGGGAGAAAACACAAAAAAACTTTTCATCCCACTCTCAGAAAATACACCCTCCTGCACCCCAGATATAGTAAAAATAGCATAATATAATTCATAGGATGAATAGGATAGAACATGTTCTAAACTTTATGATTAGTTATTACTCTGTGGCTCAATGACACTCATTTTCTTTAGATACTTTATTACTGAATCTATGCTTATCATAAGATAAAAATAATGATGACTGTATGTTTTGAGTGTGTTTCCTATAACTCTGTCCATCACAAGAGGTAAATGTCAGGTTTTCTCCCAGAGGTTTCAGAAACACAAAGCCTCACTTGGATGGTGCGGAATGGAAGTGACTCTGAGGGTCTGCACTGCGCCAGGACTTATAGGAGCATTTGGCCCACTTCAGCTGCAATGTGCATTGAAGACTCATGGGTTTATTAGGACTTCACAATCCTTCAGAACCCTAGTTCTTAAAATAGGAGGTCAGGAAAAGTTTTAAAATACTATCCTAGTATATTCTAAAAGTTAATAAAAATGAAAGCAAATAATTATTAAAGAAAAGAAACACAGCTTTCCCCCCCGCCCCCCCCTCTGGTTCTGTAATTTTTTGATTTTTAAGCCAATTTCATAATGCATGAATGTGTCACCTTAATTTGCTAGTGCTGGGACTGGTAAGACTGCTTCCTGGAGCTCTGAGCAAGTGCATGCTGAGAAAGAGCCTCAGGAAAGCGTGCAGTTGTTGATTTTTTTTAATCTTAATTTTTCTTTTTTAACTACTAATCTAGCATCACTACACAAAAGAGAGCAAAAGCAGAAATTGTATTACTGTCATCCCAGCTCTCTGTGATGGCTTTAGGCAGGTTTCTGCTGCCAATAAAGAGCAGTGAACAGGGGCTGCACATCACTATACCAAAGCTGGCTCTTGCGCAGGGGGGACAAAGGACACATTCCTGTTTCTCTTCCCTGTTTAGTGGTGCACTAACCTAGGGCACAGCAGCACACACACCTTCTCATCTGAGCTGCTATTGCAACTGTTTAGAGTTCATGTTTGTACCTTGATGAATTAAGAGTTACATAAGTGCTAAATGCTCTTAAAATGAGACACAAAAAACTCAGAACTCCTGTGAAATGCAAATTCCAAATTAGATCTCTCTCAAAGAGCAGAATAATAAAAACAGCCATCACAATTTACCACTCCTTTCTCTTTTACATTCTCCTCAGGATGACTTTCAGTTAGGTAGGTATGTATAATAAACTACTGCCATGCTTGGCCTCTTGTGGATCTATCCTGTTTACACATTGCTAAATCTTTTTTATTGCATCTGACAATATGTTGTGTCATACCTTTATATCTGTACTTATATTGGTTTTATTGCTGGGTTATCATTGTGGTGGGGAATTACACTGAAAAAAACCCTATCTGTTTATCTGATAGGGTTTGGCTCACACAAACATTTCCATTACCATAATCTTTTTTGCACCATTTATTTAATATGCATTTATACACAGATACATGGTTATTCTGTACCAGACATACTAGAACATAGTAATTGCCATCAGTGATATCACTAGGAAAGGAAAAACTGACACTTTCTGGCAAAAGCAAGAGATGACACAGCCAATGCAAATTATTTATCTCGATTGTTCCCCATTTCCCATGCTGAGTCCTTGAGGTCTGAGGATGAATTAAGTGCCTAGCAACTAACAGACAGTCCCTGCCACCCTTCCTTTCTTGTTTCTCTTTATGTGCAGAATTCGGCCCTCACCAGGAAATATCTCTTATCCCCAGTTAATAAGAAGATCCTCATTTATCACCAATTGTCAATCCATGCAGATATCTCCATCCAGTCCTACAACAGCCATTCTCAGAAATGCTGACTGCTGTGCACTCCATAGGTAAGTCAAAATATGTGAAAACTGCAAGCAACTCTTATTCACATAACTATTTATACAGCCAAAGGTTATAAAATACCTTTGATCTGACAGCTGCTGGGTAAAAACAAGATGAATATAACTAATCTTCTGTTTGAAATTTTGGGGGAAATTCAGAATTGCAATCCACAGGGTTTTACCAGTGACAGAAAACCAAGACAATACGGAGGCAAAGAGATGCAGATCAGCCAAGTCCCACGTATTGAATGTGAGATTCATGCACCTGACAGCCTGAAACTCCCTGTAGGTAAACCTTCATCAAATGCTTTTGCTAATCAGTTCAGAGGCTTCCCCGTGCTCCTGCATGTACAAAATCAGTTTTGTCTGTTATCTGGGGTCATGAAGCAGAAGGCAGAAGCCAGGGGCTCAAAGTAAAAAAACCCTCATCCTGTGTCACAAGTGTCTCTCTAGGATATACCTTGGCCCATACTCAACCTCTCAAATGCCAGAGGAGGAGGGTTCATTCGAGAGCCCTGGGTGCCCAAGTCAGGGCTGGTGAGGGTAGTCAGTAAAAAGACAAAGGGAATTGCCAAACTGGGATTTGGGGTATTAAGGTGGGAATGTAAGAGTCAAAGCTCCATAAAGTCTGTGGAATAGAGACAGCCTATTTACTTCACATCTGCTTGGTACAAAGCACAGGGAGGCTCCTCATGGCACTACAGCAAAATGGTTTTATGTTGCTGGATGTGATAGCAGTGTGTGGTCATAGCAGTAGCTGCTGAAGGGAAGAGAGGAAAAATGAAGGGTAATGGGTCTGAATCAAGATGAATGGTGCAGCGGACAATTAGCTAGTTCGTCAAAAGACCAAACAATTATTAAGAGAAGCCTTTCACAATGTAAAACCATTTGTAACAGGGTTGCAGTAAAGAGGACACCAATTCTGCAAGATTGCAAAGGAGCTTAATCTTATTCCTAACAGGGCTGATTCTCAAAAACTCAGAGAAATAATCAGTTATTTCCTGCCTTCAGTGGAAACAGAGCACTAGATCTTTGATTAAACTTCATTCCTAATATTTGGTTTGCTGGAAAAAAAATGGTGTTTTAAATTATTAGAGTACTTTGATGGAACAATTTGTTTCTTCTGTTTGAAATATTTCCTGCTGCAATAAAATGCTGAATGTAAATGCTAAAATTCAGATTTTCAAAGAGCTATAGAGATATTTTTAGGTTTTCAAATATTAAGACAAAATGACATCATTTTGTGTCTAAATCTGAATTTTAATGAGAAGCTCTATTGATAATCATAGGACATCTATATTTATAGAAAAATGGAATATCATAAATACAGGATTGTGCCACTATCTACATATGTTGCCTTTCTCCACACATATAGAAATCAGACTTTAATTTCTATAGCAATGGAAATATGGCAATTTACACCAGAACTATTAGTCAGAATGCAAAAAATAGAACTAAGCCAATGTGTTGGCTCAGTTTTTAAAAGTTGGATCAAGCTAAATTTTTCTCATGTATGCTTTCATTTCTGCCTCACTGAAGAGAGGCACAATTCTGTGCTCACTCCATAAGGCCTTTATAGAAGGTTCGCAGACTTTTAATGCCGTTTATTGTGGTGTCGCAGTACTTACGACCTATGTCTCACACAGAATAAGAATGGGCGGCAGCAAACCACAAAGGTCAAATACAAAAAAATCTGATAGAAATTTTGTTAATATGAGTTTTACTTCTAGAGGTTAATAAAAATGTTGAAAGAAAAGAAAAAGACTAGCCACATGATTTTTGATTCCTACTCTATAGCAAAAAGAAATATTATTTTTAACTGTGGGCTTGAAAAGTACCCAAGTTCCCCTAAGTAAACATACAATAGCTGCTCTCTTGAGATGGAATTTCTCTAATTTGGTTAAGTGTATAACCAAGTTGTGCATGTGGGGTACATGCTCAGAAGAAAAAAGTTATATATAGCAATTTGAAAATTTTGGAAATAGAAAACTTGATGTGTAAATTCTTAATCCCTTTTCTTAATGTTGTACTCATTTTATCAGACACTTTAAAAGGCAGAAAATGTATCCATTAAGCAGTACACCTCCAGATCTCAACAGTGTGAATGTACACAAACAGACATATAAGAAGAGAGTATAATGGACACAGTTAAAATGTTGAAAGCTGGCTCTCTAGGTATACTTCTATAATCATAAGTATTTTGAGATAAATACATACCATTGTGCATTAGCTTTATTTAACAATTTGATAGGCAGAAAAACCCCCCATGTAATAAATTACTGGTATATGTTATTGCATGAGCAATAGAGTAAAATGTAAAATCAACAAAAATGAAATGTCTTTTTCTCCAAAACATGTGTTACAGAAAATGTAAAAAAACCCCAGAACTTGCAAAAACCTGACTCCTTCTTCTCCAAACATGTATATAAAGTTCATACTTTTGCCATCTTTCTAAATTGAAGCTTAAAGAGGTTTTGTTTTCTTTTAAACTTTAGTGACTGTGGGAAAAAATTTGTACACTACACAGAGTATTCTTTTAGGTGCATATTTTCTAGCATTGTTATTAATAATAATAATAATACAAAAAAGTGTAGCAGATCAAACCAGAAGGAGCCATGAATATATTTGCTGGGAATTGCCTCAGGCTAAACACCAGGGACATGAAACAAACTGTTCTTATCACCTTTTTCCAAACACAGCGATTTAAATTTACAATGAAAGTGCCAGCACCAGCTGCACTTTAAGAAAGCACCACATGTCTTGATGAGCTCCAAGAAAATGGAAAAAAGCCCAGTTCAAGTTGGAGGTGTCATCTTCCTCTAGTCAGCTGGGTGACACAAAGCTGAAAGCGATGAAGTGCTAATTAGAGGTTGATGAACAGAATCTCAGAGTGGAAACTTGTCGAAATAGCCTCTACTGAATCATAGCCTTATGAGTCTGCACTTATCTCCCCATACAAAGCACTGACAGAACCAGAAAAAGGCAGTGTGAATCTAAATATCTATATGGTTAGGTTACACGTTTTATCTCTTACCATATGTCCACTTTATCTTGGGAGTTATTTAAAAATTACCTTATTTTTTAAAACGCACTTTTCCCTAGTTAGTTCCCTTAGAATGTCTAGACTGTATTGCCGAAGGAGCAATCAGACCTTTAAAAAAAAAAAAAAAAAGGCCTTTTATAACTAGTTAGGGAAAGTTTTATTACTAGTAAGGGAAAAAAGTCTTCCAATGCTAAGTGCTAATGAGCAAATAGCTATTTNGGAAATCAAACTTTAAAAAAAAAAAAAAAGGCCTTTTATAACTAGTTAGGGAAAGTTTTATTACTAGTAAGGGAAAAAAGTCTTCCAATGCTAAGTGCTAATGAGCAAATAGCTATTTCTTAATCAGAGATATGAATAAAACCACATGAAAGAAGAAAAAGGAGGAAATGAACTTAAATATAAATAAAGACTATGCTTAGAAGAGGCGTGAGTTTAAAATTGTTCACTAAAAGCAAAGGTGGACAGAGAGGCTTTAGCTGGCAGGAGAGTTTGGTGCTCTTTGGGTTTTTTTTATATAATATTAACGTTGAATTGGCAGCTTTTTTTGGTGAGTATCTAGTTCTCATGGAACCAAAAGCAGAAACGTTTAGCAGTGCTGACAGGCAAGTACAGGCAGGGCGGTTTCACTTCTGGAAGCAGCAGGAGCTACTGCTCACACAGCAACAGCAGATGCTCCAAGCTGGGCTGGCAGGACAGTGGAAGGTAAGGACGGCATTTGCACAGATGTGTCTCTCTTGCTCTCCCCTGCTCCCCACACCCCCCCTTTCCTCCGCCTTATCCACCCACCCTAACTGCTGCTGTCCTCACTGAGCCAGCGCACCCCTCCAGGTCGCGAAGCAGCAAAGCCCTTACGCACGCTACCAGCTTCAGTGGGAGACAAATACGTGCTGAATGTTAAACGCAGATTCAAAGGTTCTGTTTGATTCTGGATGCCAAATCCAATTAATAAGAATGAAAATCTGAAGGTAATGAGGAGGGTTGAAACCTTTCCCACACTGATGCAGCAGTGGGACACTGCAGCAATAACTATGTGCATGCGTGCACTACGCTGCAGACACACCTATTTGGGTCACTAGTTTGGCACCAGAATATCTTATATGGAACTTTTTAGAAACTTTTTCAAATTAGACTGCATTGATACCCAGAAACTAGCTAACTTTATGGAAAATACCTATTTCGTATTAATATTGGGATTTTTCTAAACTATACATAGTAGAATGATCACTTTGTGAACATGATGTAGTTTGTGAGATAAAATATCATCAGGACTAAATTTCATCACTTTTGAAACATCTTTCAGCCCATATGCTAACAAGTCCAGCAAAACTAGACTACTAAATTTCATTCTTGGGAGGAATTATGCATTTCTGTGCAATGTGTGCCCGCTAATATGATGGGGTTTTTAACATAATCTGACTGTACTAAGATATAAAATATCAAAGATACAGACCTTTCCTGATATCAGCAGAGAAGGAAAAGATGATGAAATCTTCAGAAGTTTAGTCACAACACACAAAAAATACAGCCTTTGCCCTGAAGAGCGCACAATTTAAGAATAAAAATCCAGGGCTATGATCATTTCACATAAACAGTGTGTGCTATACAAAATCATACTTTAAATATTTAATACCTTGTGAGACATGAAGCACATGCTCACATCTATAATTTCAGTGTTTTGTTCCGTTAGCCTATTGCTTCAGAAACCTAGTTCTGATTAATTGTTGTCTCAAAAAAAAAAAAAAAGAGAAAGAATCCATGCTCTTTTGAAAATGTCAACTCCCATTAAACCAACTCTCCAAAATAATGATGTTCATCTGATTCTTCTCTCTTTGATTAGGCTTGTATAATTCCGTATTATCTTGGTAGCTTTGATGCCAAACAAGATTAAATTGTCATGTACAGTATATTAAATTTATAATCTGAATTAAAAAAAATCACTTGTAAAGCACTCAATCAGTATCTAGAGACACAGCTACTAAATTTACATAATTTACACCACTGACATGCCATTATTTCCTAATTATTTATGGCCAATTATCAATTGCTGATCAATGCTTGGAATCAGTCACTATAATTATTTCCCTACGGCCTCTTGTTTAGACGCAACAGAGATGGTGTCATTAAGCCTCAGTACAACACCAATATACACATTTCCTCTGCAAAGTGATAATATTTTTTGCTGGGATTTTAATTCAGCAGTATTAAAAAATATTTATACTACAAACTGTACTCTACCCTTTCTAATACAAACTTACAGCAGCATTTTGTACAAAACACTTGAGAGGATTCTTCAGAAAAAAATACCAAAAAACCCCAAACAAAACAAAACAAAAACAAAAACAAAAACCCACACCAAAACTGATATAGTGGGAGAATCTTATTAATAGTAATGTGATCTTATTGTCTATCCTGTTCACTTTATTTTTTTTTTTCACTTAGCACATTTTCATTTTTTCCTTTTGTATTTTGTAAAAATGGATGAAATAATAGCTGATTTCTGCCCTCATATCTAGATTTCACTTCTGCACAAACCAGTCCTAAAGCATGCAAACAAAAATCTGCATTTGAATTCCTAATGATTCCTCCTATTGTCTCATTGCTGCTACAACCTGTCAATCACCGCTGAAAAGTGCTAATCACTCCCAGAAATCCCAGTCTCAGAGACAAAAGTACCAGTCACCACAAAATAATACCAATTGGTCATGGGTGGAAGGCAAATCTCACTAGGGATCTAAGTGCACAATGGAGTTTATTAAGTCCATTTTGCCATAGTCTAGCTCTGCTAGCAGCATCCGATGGTTTCAGACTTTAATTTCAAAGTCAACTAAAATCCACTAAAGTAACTTATATTCATTAGCTAGGCTTTAACTGAACTGCTGTGAAATCTCTTGGCTGCAAGGGCTTTTAGTAGAAGTGGCAGCTTTCATTTTCAATTTAAGGAAAATAGATCTAGTCGGATGTTAGGTACTTCTTTCTTAATCAGTTTGATTTTTACAGGCACTTAGTTCTTTCCAAAGTTGTTTCTTTAACTAATTGTATACATCTTTGGCTAATACTGCACATGAAAGAATACCTTGCAGTTGATACTCTGTACCTGATCAATTCCCCTCTGTTACAACATTCAGCTTCAGTAGAAAGGAGTAAGAATGAATATATACCATGCATTATAAAGAGCTATTGTCTCAGGTTACAGAAACTGTATTTTCTATTAGAAAGGGGAAGATGGCTAATGCAGTAGTCTTGACATCTAAACTGCTGTATCCTATAATCCACATTTTTTTAAGCCTTAGTGCAGATTGCACTGTTTGCATTTAAAACTATAAACATAGACTGTGTTTTCCTGTTACATCAACTAAATACTGAAGTATGTTTGATCTTAATAAACTATAATTAAGTGATATACAGTAATTACCTTTTAGAAATCCCTATAGTGATTATTACCTCTGGAGTTGGCTGGAGGAGGCTAAGAATGTGCAATAATTGATTTCTATTGGTTATACGCATTCTACTTCCTTTTTCTTAGCGAAGCAAAACATTTTAAATGGGCAAAACTACTTCAATAATGTTCTTCTGGATTCAAGCAGAGACTACTGCAATCATTAACTTTTACCGAAGTTGCTGTTGAGTTACATTTATCAATTTTTTTGCAGTGGAAGGACTACCTGTGATAAAATAACAATGTTTACGTTAAAACAGGTTTGCAGAGAGGCATAATTTATATATGGCTTTGGGCAATGTGTGTCTGCCTGCTTGGGACAGTTGGATTTCAATAGTTATAGCATGCAATTCTGAGCAGTTCTTGCTTCAACAGGAACCCACAGCTACCAGCCTTAGAGTGTTCTTGTAGCACACTCAGTGCCCATAGTGTTGAAAAGTAACTTTTTAAACTCAAAATACAACACGTGAAAAGCTTTTGTTTGTTGGTGTGTTTTTTTTTTTTTTTCCTTTTAAAACAGTATTTGCAGTTTAGGTGACTTTCTCTTTCTTACAGTTAGAATAAATAGCAAGCCTCAGCACAAAAGCAGAGCCTGCAAAGCAGCACATTAACTCCAAAACACAGGTTCATTAATATAATTCTCTCGTGATTACAGTGTCTATTATTTTGGATTTCTGATTTTGATATAAATAATAATGCAATTCAAGTGACTGCACACATGGTGATCCAGGAAAGGAAGAAAGCTTGCACTTCAGATATACTCACTTTGTGATACAAGCCACTCTAGGCACATTAATTCAGAAGTACATTAATCCACAGTGCCACCTAGCCACCTGTGTACATTTGGTTTAAATGTGACAAAAAGAAAAGCCTTCTAAACTGTAAAAACTGTTAACCCTCTCCCCATCCCCTTCCCTCCAGTTACTGGATGTAGATGGAGTAGAATAATAATAAAAAAAAATAGTCTGATGTGTTTATAGCAACTGTTACTGACCTAAAGGAAACCTGCAAATCTTTGGTACAGCTCTGTGTTACACTGTTATTACTCCAAACAACATAAACTGGGATATTAGCTTCACTGAATTAAAATGAAGCATTCTATAAACACCTGCTTTGTTGCATAAAACTTGTTCCACTGAAACATGGAACCTCTTCCCTTCTCTTTTCCCTTCTTTTCAGTTCTAGCCTTAGAACTAAACTAGATTTTACATTATGTTTGTGTTGCAAGAATGTTTTAAAGCTTCAGCAAGTATCTAATTTATTTTAGGTGTCATTGTTGTAAAAATAATAAAGTCAGGCTAGCAGATATTAAAATACATCCTCTAAATATACATCTAATAGATATTCTCAACCAGTAATATTCCCACAGCAATTTTAACACACACCATGAGTACCCCAAACCTCTTTGACAGAATGCCCAAAGCACCATGTAGTTCCCAGCTCAAGGTGAGACAGAAATGAGTTGCTTTTAAAACGTCTTCCTCCTTTGACAGAAACTACACAATATTCCCTGACTACCTTTTACAATTTGCATAGGAAAAGAAAGATAATATGGGAATTGAAATGTCCCTAACAGCTTTGCAAAGAAAAGCCTGAGGCTGGTGTCTGCCTCACCTAGCAAGAGGCAGGAAGTAAGGAAATTTTTCCTCCATGGCATTTGAACCTCTTTCAGGCAGGCAGGACAGAGTTTTGTTGGCCACTAAACTACACAGCACAATTGAGCGTGTAACTCAGTGAATTGAAGGTACACTCGGAAGCCCTCCCAAGCACACTGGGTTTTAGCAGACAAGCCAAAAACTTTCCCTTTGCAGACAAGTTGACCCAAGAACTAAGAAAGGTGCCACAAAAGCCTGGAGAGACCTTTCTGTCCCTTTCATGCAGCAGTCTACATCCAGCTTGTTCATATTTTAGCACTGACAAGATGCACAAACATGATTTCAGGGCAAAAGCTTTATTTAAAAATAATTCCAGTCAGCAATAGTTTCTTTAGAATCCTGTTAATACCTAACACACTACATTTGCAAGAAATCTGCTCTTTTAAGAGTATCTTTAAGTAAGCTGAATAAAGGAAACCATTCAGGTTCCCATCCCTGTAAAATCTGCCATCAGTCTCTCAATCAGTCTCTCTTTTCTCCACAGTAAAAAAATCTCCTGCTGCAGGCTCTCGGCTTGACCAGCTTCCCGTGCCTTGTCCTCCTTAACAACATCTTCCAGCATGCTCCAGCTCTGCTTGCCCAGCACCCTTACCCAGAGATTCATCATCTCCCAGGTTTGTGCTACTGGTGTTATCCCAGCATTACTGATTGAAGAAAACGCTACTTGTCTCTATACTCACACCTACTTCTTGTCCTCATCTTAATTCTTTCCAGCTCCCAGGCCTTCACATTTTGCCTGGTCCACCAGGGTAAAGAAGGGCCAGTAGGCCAGTCTACTCAGAGGGTAATCTAAATATTACCCTGCATGCACTTATTTAGACCTCTGCACAATGCTGGCACAGAGAGAAAGCCTAGGGTGGAGGAAAAGAGAAAAAAAAGCTGGAAAATAAATCTTTTATATATGTTTTCCCATTTCTGTACTGAGAATTTTTCACCCTTGTTGAATTTCCTAGGAGTAGAACCAGTGATCCAGCCATGCTTTTTGCCCCTTTTAAAGAAAGCTGATTAAAAAAAAAAAAAAGTCACATAAAGATCACTCTTAATATATCGTAAAAAAGAAAAAAGCCTCAAAGATACAAAAAAAGAAAGACATGAGTTTTTCCTGACACAGAACAAAATAAATAATTCTTACTTCACAGTTTTCTTATGTGTAAAATGTCCAGTTTTGAGTCTCCACCCTTGATACCAGAGCTAGGCTGGTTCCAGGGGACTGCAGACACCGCTTTTTCCAGGTCTGGAGTTTTAAATTAATTTTTAAATTTTTATTTATTTATTTTTAAATACTTCTAATATCCTATTTTGAGGATTCTTTTGTTAACCTCTTCCTTTCTTATCACAAGGTATATAGGGAAATATATGCTTATGCTCCTCTCCTTGGTTACTTTCCGAACCTTCACTAATAACTTTTTCCTGACAATATAAATCAGAAATAATAATTGAATATATTGACAAGAATAAAAAGAAAGAAAAAAAAGAGAGACTTAACTGATGAGAATTAGAGGACAGATGTAAGAGGACTTAGAAAACTCCAAAACAAATCACGATTTGGAGGCAGTCCTTCAGCTTTACATACCTCACTATATCTGGCTGGGTACCACAGGCTTAATCAATTTAGGGCATGGACTATTTCAAAAGATCCTGCCTGGTAAAAAGTAGAAAAAAATTAAAATTCAGGGTTTCTTTTAAAACCTAATCTTACCCTTCCCAGTGGAGTGCCTGTCCTTTCTACATAACTTCAATACTGGTTATTGCCTATCAAAGTAAATGTAGTGGGCAGGACGATGACTGACACCTGATCCAAGACAATGGGGCAAGGACCCAGTGCCCGGCAGCCTTGTGCTTTGACAGGCTTTTTCTCCTGGTGACTGTTAGCCATTGTTTGATAACTACAGACTTCCCTTCCCACAGACCTTTCTGAACTCTGCTGTCTTTGAACGGCTCACGAAATGAGAAGGAAAGTATTTACCAGCCGGTAATTACAAGCCACCCCTCATGTAAAGGTAAACGGTAATGAGGAATGTGCAAAGAATAGCTAGCACTGTCAAAAGAAAAAAAAAAAAAAAGCAAGCTTGTAAAACGTAAAGCCATACAAATGCCTTATAGACTTATCCGCAGTAACTGTATCAATTAACCATGCTAAAAGCCCTAACTCAGATGGGCACTGCACACAGCATGTCTGCCAGTGTTTTATTATCAAGTCCATTATGATGAGTTCTTGTCCTAGACAAAAGGAGAACAGAAAAAGAAATCAGGCTGACAAATTAGACTTGAAATCAGTTTCATTTACATAACGACTGGAAGTTCATTAATAACAGAGTTTTAATTATTCATGCTCTTGTTTCACTAGATACAGCAGTTTTCCCCCTGCTGCGCTGGATGTCTGGATTAGGTAAAATGAACCATAGCAAACTGATAGACTGCCCAGATTTCTTAAGTTCTTTGCTGCTTTCAAGGAGAGTACTTGGGGGTAGAAGAGTAGGAGAGGACAGGGAGATGGGAAGAAAGCCTTTCCTTCAGCTAATGTTATAACATGCCAGTGAATGAGATATTTAAAATCTGCTTTGGGTGTAAACTTTGATTTGATGGAAACTCAGTCTCAAAATCCAAGGCATAAGAAACGGATGTCAAATTCTGTAATGATTTGCCAAATTCTAGTTCCTTATTTAGATCAGTAGAATCAATAATGGAAGTTTGTGTTAGGATACCTGGTGTGAGCAGAGAGTGTTTCTAGAGAATAACATTTTAGTCTCTCACTAAGAGTTAACTTCTACACCAAAATCATGGCAATTTTATAAATTCAGTTTTCTCACATTTCTTCTGAGGGCTTTTGTTTGGTACGTGTTTTCTTTTTTGTTAGATTCATTTTTAATTATAAAGTGGAATAAAGAAGGTCAGAAGATAATATATTTCCTATAGAAAAAATCTAATTGCTAGGATCTTTGTAAAGAATTAATCAAAATACAGCAATGAATGGACAACTTTATCTTATAAGGATAAGTTTTTCCCATCACAGCGTCTAACAAGTAACTCCCATTGACTTCAACATACCCTGCAGAGAAAGAATAGGACCCGTGGATTTTACATGACTATTTGCTATTCAGTGAAACCTGAGGGCCCTACTCTCCCGCTGCAGGATGCATGTAATACCCATTGAAATCAATGGGAATTACCCCTATGTCCTGCAGCACAACCAGGCCTCACAGCTACATGTCGTGAACTATGAACACTGGCAGGTGGACAAAGTGAGGGATAGATTTGAAGAACGGCGCTTACTAAAAGATGTAAGTTATACTTTGAGATTCTTCCTCTTCCTCGTAGCCTGTAACTAAGGCAGGAGACCACGGGTCTTTTCTTTCAAAACCTGATGCTTTCTGAAAACAAAAGAATGAATGGAATAACAAAACAAATAAGTGTAGAAATTAAAGCTCATGGGTGATCGCTTAAGCTTTTACTGTTCAATGCTTGCTTTTTGCTGAAAGAACCAGTAGCTTTTTTGCCCACTTTCTCTCCATCCTTGAATGCTTAATAATACAGCTAGGAAAAAAAAAATGATGGAAAAAATCTTAAGAGGACAGAATAGCACAGATTTGATAGATGTCTGAACCATTTTTATTCTGGTACTATTTTACAAGTCTTCTGTTGCTACTGGGGGGTCAGGAGGAGAGGTGTTTACATTTGAATTCCAGGACAAGCCACCAAATTTTTTGTCAGTATGTTGCATCTTCCAATTCAGTTTATTGGTAGATAGTATACATGTCCATAATAAATACCATGTCCATAATAAATGTCATTGAATGCTCACAAAGGTAGTTTATTTTAAATGGAAGCCAATTCCAAACTAAGAGGAACAATACAAAGTTGGAAGTCAGTAAATTTAGACTACATTCCAGCTGTATCACTGTTCCTCATCTTATAGACTATCCTGGGCCAAACCATAAATCCCTCAGTCATGTTGATGGCTAAGGAGTGTATTCATATATAATCATCCATAGGAATTGTTCTGCAGGGCTAGACAAAAGTTCTACGAGTCTCTGTTCACCCCTGTAAATAAGCAGTGCTTAGACTGGCCTCATATTTTCTGTTCCTCTCCCTGGAAATAAGGAGAAAGCATTTCCTTGACTGATTGGTTTACTCCATGAATATGTTCCTCAGTCAGGTTAGTAACAGACACAGTAAAAATCTGAAATGAAAAGAGCTGCTAGATTCCTGTTTGAGAAGATTTGGTTGATGTGAACAATTTCCTCTCAGTCTGAGAGTGACAACAGGAACATAATAAAGGCATGAGAGGTGTATGGATGCATTAACCGTGTAATGTGTTTTTGATTGGACTTTATGAGAATAATGTGAGTTTCTTACAGCCAGCTCCAAATTTAGTTTGTTCATAAAGAAACTAGAGCTAACCTGACAGACTTGATAGGGTCTAGTGGAAAAAGAGGTCTGCTTACCGCAGAGGTCAAAAGGGACCAAGGTCATTCCAGCCTGCTCTGTGAACACATTTCACTTTTATTCTCATCAAGTTCCCAGATATATGATGTCTCTCACATTCCTGTGGGAGATCCTATGTTTCTAACCGTTCTTCTAATCTTTTAGGAAACATACCAGGCAGCTCTCACTGCACAGATGGCATGCAGCGTCTGACTGAACCAGCAGACTTGGTGATGTCTCAATGCTTTTTATTGGCAAGAACTGATTGAGTAGCCCTGATTGATACTCTTAGTAGTAGCTGGACAATCTGCCTTGCTATGTTTAATCCACAGACCATGTGGCTGTTGGAAGACACTTTTTTTAACAGCTTTTTAACAATTTACAAGGGCAGCTTTTTTGAGAAATTATCTTTCCTGGTTTTAACATGTTGCTGTCTCTACATATTCTTTGTCTATCACTGGATTTTCTAAAAAAACCCCATTCCCTGTAACTTAGTGTGGTTTATTTTCAGTTACTTTCAAGCTTTAGAATATAAAAAGTGCAAAATCCCAGAAAAAAAAACTTAGTGAAAAAGTGTCACTTAGTGAAAAAATATACAGTCACGAAAAAATATGGACACACATATCACCTCCTTGTCATTGACAAACCACACTGCTGAAAAACCTAACGAGATGGAAGCTTTAAACAACACATTAAGGCAAATTAAACAGACTGAAGGACTCTCAGATTGCTGTTCTGGCCCACATTTTCAGATATTCTAGATGCAAACCTAGCCAAGACTTGACTGTCTAAGACTGTAAGCTTACAAATAGAACCCTTAATTTTTACATAAAAAATAAAGTTTAACATTACCTATCTTTGATTACTTCTTTTTGAAATGAGTGACACACAGCACACGTTTTTGAACTTGTCAAACCTAATAGCTGTCTTTAATTCATCAGAAACTCAATGCTATTTGGCCCACTGCACCGTATGTGATGCTGTGAACATACATTTTTCCACAGTTAGAAGAATCATGTACTGCCTCTTCTTTAAGGAGGACACTTAGGTGAAGGTGAAGAGAAAAAGGAGAGCTGTTTTTCAGATCTAACCTTTGTTATCTCCGTTTACCACGTTCTACCTGCTCTCACCAGGTAATTTCCAGTTATTCACAAGTTTCCCTTTAGCCTTAATAAGGAAATGTTCGAGTCAGGTTAATGCAGAAGATTAAGAGTGTATTAAGATTAAGTCTGAAATGTTCTGCTACCAATTAGCCCTCTAGTATTTCTGTAAGCCTTGAATTTTTGATGCGATCAATGACACCAAGTGGAGCCATCTTCTGTGGAGTGGTTATTAAAGATATAAAAATCAATACAAAGATGATACTTGGAAATCTATATCACAAGATAATGAATCACCATGAGAGCCAGCTAAGAAGGAATGTCAGCAAACCAAACAGAAGGTTTGTGCATAACAAATTATTTGATGCCAGTAGAGTTTAAGCTAAATTTTGCATGAGACAGAAGTCTTCAGGCAACACTTATGATACATTTGCATGGCAAGGTTTTAATGAGATGAAGACACAAGACCAACCATGCACAGGGCTTTTTGTGCATTTAAGAGAGACAGAGGGAGAGAGCGATGATTGAGACATACGGGATTAAGACAATAATGCTATAATTTGACTTTAATGACAAAACAGCATCAAAAACTTTCTCTGTCAGTAATCTTTATTCAATTTCTTTTAAATGAAACATTATTTGCCTGCACCTTAAGTGCTGATTGTTATTGGAGTTGTGTATTGGAACTTCACAGGATACTCCAAATTTAATTTGAACTAGGGATTGATTTGGTTGGCTTCAAAGCCAGGTTTTCCTTTCCAAAATTGAACTAGTGCATGACTTCGCAAGTTCATTTGGGTTTACTGCCTGACACAATTGTATGAGACTTTACAGCATTTAGGGCACGTTTTGCCCTGCTGATCTCTTGTTCACTCACATGTCCACACACACACACAGAACTATTAAAACAAACAGTCTTGCTGGCCCTCCTGCATTTCCCTGGGAAATGCATTCCTCACTAAAAGCTGAAGATTCAAGAGACTCACACAGTTCAAATTCATATTATATGAAAAACATCATCACTTTAAACTTATAATATACCAAATAAAAGTTTTGAGAGCATTTTACTATCATTAGTTTTCCTAGAACTTTTCTGAAATATGAGAACAGCATGTTCTCATTTTACAGATGACTCATTTCACTGAGGTATGTAAAAAACCAAACGAACTAACATTGAGATATGACAAGGTCTTAAGTAATTTGATTCTTCTTTAGTTGTGGGATATTTGCCTGCTAATTGTCTATCCTGTCTATTTAGACTGTGAGTTCTTTGGGATACAGCTACATTACTATGACTGAGTCTAAATCAGGGTCTCTGAACACTAATGGAATTCAAATGACTGATATTAAAAAAAATCAGATAATATCCCATGGGAAGTCTAAAACATCCAGAATGACAACAGGTCCTTTAATGCATTTTATTCTTCTGTAGCTACAAAGCCAATCATACTCTAAAACTTATACAGCTTTACTCCAATTTTTTTTTTTTTTCAAACTACATATATTCCTTTTTTAAACTCCATATTCCCTTTCAAGCAGTATTTGCTCTTATTCAGTAGAATTAGGGCACTCTAAACACACCTACTGCCGTACAAAAAATCCTCTGTTTCCTTGTTTTTCCTAGGCACACATAGCTTTCACATTTGCAGCCAGTAAGTAGCAAGTGCTTGCAGATAATCATAATCTCAGCACACAATCACAGCTTATTGTGCTTTTAACAGGACACTGTATGCAAGCCCGTCATTCTCTGTTAATCAGTAACTGTCTGTTGTTTGACAGTCACTAGATTTTCATTTAATTTTTTTGTGTGCAATTTCTCACCTATGCAAAACCCCTTCTCTATTTCAAATAAAAAGACTAAAAGGCAACAGCAGTTCAGATCCTCGCCAGGGTAGTATGCATACCTCCAAAGGTTGCATCAATTGAGGATCAGCCCTTTGTCCTGCAAGCAAGAATAACACTGAAACATTAGAGCAACTCTACTGCTGCCTGCTAGAGGCAGCTGGCAAGTTAGTGAATCAGCCATACCGTTGTATAGCAAAGCTACTTCAAAACTAAATAGACAAATAAAGAGCAGCCATGACATTCTTCGTGCAGTTTTCACCAGCCATTGCAGTTTTGACTTAATTTGTTTCCCTGCCTCTTTGCATCTTGAGTCTTTGAAGGCAAATGAACCAGTCAGTGTCATAAAACAAGGCGAACTAGAACAGCCTTCAGTAATAACAAAAACTAACGGAAAAAGCAGATCTTTTGCAGGCAACATTTCACATAGCTCAAAACGTCTTTGCCGCAGTTTAAATTCTGCAGCCTTGCGATTGTTCTGACACCTCTTTATTGTTCCTTTTAAGTGCAAATGCCTAGGTAGCATCACTATAAATGAAACAGTAGTGTTCACAGATTGCATTCAACGGCTGTTAGAGCTTCCTCTCCTTCATCTGCACAATTTGCATCTATTACAGGCTCAGGAATATAGCTTTTGCTGCTTCTCAGTGGCCTCAGAAGGGGACAAGAACCCCCCCGCTAAAGAACGGCAGAGAGGCTGGTCTTTAAAACCCTTCCTAGAGGCAGCCCCTCTATGCTGCTTACTGAAGGATGGGAGGAGGGGAAGAGGCTGCTACCGTGAAGACTTTGAAGGCCACCACTATGATGTGCAATGCAAGTTCTCTGAATGATCCTGCCTTGTGACATCCACCACAAAATTTAAGGTGTTTAACAAGAATTGCTAATAAAGATGCAGAGCCCTAGCCTGAGCACAGGCATTCAGGGCCTCCCGAGCGTGGCTCAGAGGGGTTTTTTACAGTGATTTGTCTGTCTCTGGGGTGCAAAAAAAGAGGTGGGCGAATACATTTTGTACCTGTGAAATCCACTTTTCTTTCACAGCACAACAGGGAAAAAGAATGTATAGAGAACAACCTCTCTTAATTCCCTAATATCAGTTATGTGCTGAGACTCTTTTTAACAAAATTAACCAGTATGGCCTGAGCTAAAACCCTGACTGGAAGCTGGGCAGTGTTTTCATGCAAAGGAAGATACAATGCAGGAGGTGCTGTGTGTTTGCATTCAGGTTGCTCAAACCTAGAGAGGACAACCACATTTAATAAATCAAACATACAAAGTGCAGGAGCTGCCTATTTTTTATTTCTGAGAGAAGAATATTTTGATGATTTGACTGCTTTTCTTGGATATGTAAAGAAAGATTTGCAGATGAGATTCAGAGCCTTTGTCTCGTTCAAGGAAATGTTCGCAATAATTGACAGGTGTAGTCTGAGATGGCACATTCCAGAAATGAAAATATTAAAAAAGTGAGTTGTTTAAGGAAGAAACTTATGGTATTTATATTTAGTACTTGAGTAGACCTAATTTAGGACCTTTAGGTGTGGTACCAATTATAACCAGGCTAGAGGTGATTGCATACTCAATGTGGTTTTATTATTGTTATTATAACTGTGTACTTATTACCACGCAAGTCCAACATTTCAACGGAGTCACACTATAGCATGTGATGCCATTGATGTTCAGGTAGTACAAACAATTATTGTCCTTTCTGTCATGAGACTCCACTATTGCAATATTCACATCAAAAGAAAGCAAAAATACTACTTCTATTATTATTGTTATTTTTCTTTGTTGTGTCTCTCAGGAATCAGAAGATAAGCCAAAGCCAGGAGATGGGAATTCATTTTACTTGGCCACCCTGCTGATCAACTAAAACAATAAGTTACCATATGCTTTATCTCTGTGACAATGCAATGAGATTATATTATTTTATCTCGTTTTACTAGCAAGGCATAATTGTATACAACCTCTCCATGGAGCACACAAAGAACTGAGACTGGAAATTTGAAAAAAGGAGATAGGTGCATGGAAATACATTTTCTTCAACTCTGATCAATAGAATGAAAATCTGAAGAATCACTGACACAACATCTTTCATATTCTCATTCTTTTTTGAGATAGAGAACACATTTCACATAGAGAATTGAACTGTTACAAACGCAGCTGGAGTCTGCATTATCTGTCTTTTGGATCCCAATCATCGGCTTAAAATCTTTGTCTTTGTCATAGTTTTTTCATTTAAAAGAAAAGAATTAGGTAAAATCTCTTCAATGACCATAAGAATTTATAAGCAAATACTTCATTTGCATGTCCATCTTCCATAGAATACAAAGAAAACCTCTCCTCAAACACATAATAGACACATTTTTCTGAAGACAGATACTTGTTTCATATAATATTTTGTTCAATAGTTAAAAAGATGAGATTTTGTCAAATAGCCTACAACAAAATCTTGGAAAGCCCTAAGCACTGACTAGCTACCTTTCTATTTTAAAATGATATTTTTCTATTACTGCCTTAAACACCTTGCAGCATGACTTCAGCGTCCCACTACAGTACACCATCAAGTGTGGTGCTACTATTCTCCTATAAATTCAAACCAGAGACAAGGAGAGCAAATTACAATGCCTCAACCTTCTACACCAGTCAGTGGCTATACAGAACACAGATTTTCAACCATTCTAAACATTCTAGCAATTCATTTCAGCTACACCTATCTAGCACAAAATTAATTTATATAATGTACTTTGATCCTCCAAATAAACTTACACAAAGGCAGGTTTCCTTCTAGTAAGAGAACAGAAAAGTCTTTAAGATGAAGTTACAGCATGATGGTGTTTGTATTCAAAGGAAAGCAAGTAGGATTGCAACTTACATGAAGCTACTAAGCTCAGAAATCCTGCAAGATCTACACTTGCCATTAAACTCACTTGCTGTCAGTTGCCCCTGCCCAATGACTTACAGACTGTCCATCATTACTAGAAAAGAGAAGCTGGGTACAGATATCACAGATGATGTAAAACAAACACAGTATATGTTTATGCAAATAGATAAATTTCATGGTTTTGTATTCCTCTGCATTTCCCACTGAAACTGGATTTGAAACAAGGTAATTATATCAGACCACTGGTAGAACTCCAGGAGAAATTAGCTCAACCAGACAAAAAAAATCCCAATAGCATCATTGATAATTGGTTGTACCCTTCCAGACTTTGCCTTCCAGAGAGGCAGATGCAGAATAAACAGATGCAAGCAGGAAGATAACCACTTGGCAAAACCCGAATGCAAGAGCACAGTAGCCAGGTAAGTACAGTCATCCAAGTAGGAGGGGGAGCACAGAAAATGGTTCATCAGGAATGGCTAGAAGGCTTTCAGCCCCACATAGCACCCTTGTCACCCCCTTGACACCAAACACTACTGGACTCTCTCTCAAAAGCAGAATTTTTAAAGAAATTGTCACCGTGGCTGCACAGGCAGTGGCAGGATTCACCCCACTCACTTCCTCATGCTTCCCACCACCTTGTGCTGGCAAAGATCCCTTTGGCTAGCAAGGCACTGGGACTTTGTTTTATCTTGTGGCTCTGTTGTAAAGGGTACAACGTGGATCCTTGTCTGCTCAGGTATAATTAAGTGCTTAAGGGGCAGCATGTCATGCTGCAATTTGGTGATTGGAGCCTGGGTCCCGAGCTAGCCTGAAAGCTCACAGGGCAGACAGGCAGCACTGCATTGAATAACTGGTGAAAATTGCCAAAGATAACATTAATTCAGGGGATAAATGAGCACGAAAAATTTAGAGGGGCCTACCTTCATCTCAACTTCATCAGCAATGCTTTAAGGAAAGAATGAAACAAAACAGCAAGGAAGAAGCCACCAAATTACGTCTGCCACAGTAGCACCTCCAATCACTTACAGGTCTCTTACCCAAGATTAGGTTTCATTCTGCCCACCTTCAGGCAAGGTGGTGTCACTGGAGTACAGTCACCTGCAAAGAAACCAGAAAATATTTGTGGATTTAAGATAAAAACATTACCAGCATCAAAAAAGTAAAACACAATACATTTAGTCACACCCCTCATCAGAAATGAATCCATATTTATCTAGCAAAACAAAGGATATGAGAGACTTTTCTTTCTTGATCAGTCATCTTAGAAGAGTGACAAAATTTTATTGCAGGCAAGCAGGAAAAAAAAGGTGACTGAATCAATTCAGAAGGTCAGGTTGGTGGCTGAGAGCAGGTGAAAAACTGATGAATCTTATGTAAGAGTGGAAGGGCAGTAGTAAAACAAACAAACTAACTAACAAACCCCAACCAAAACACCAAACCCAAACCATTTAATTCCTAATCTTCAACAATTAGTTATTTGAAGAGAGCATTTTTGCCAACTGCCTGTATTGATCATGAAAATAAAGGAAGGCTTCCACCATCATTAAAACTAAATTTCTTTCTCATCCAGAGAGAAAGCAGTTGCCTTTGGAGACTGAATAAAGACAGGTCTGAATTCTTCCCCTACACTCTATTCTTCCCCAAGCATGGATCCAGAGAGAAAGACAAAGGGGTTATTTTGATTTGCACACCACTGCTTCCTTTCATGCTTTTTTTTCCCTTGAAGTGGCATGCGCTCCTTTAAAAGGAGCAGACTCCCAGCTTGCCGTGGGACCCCATTGTTTTCTATCTGTGATTGAAATAAATCTCCTGAAATATGTTTGGTTTCTCTTAAATTTCAAAGTGATGGCCAACACTCAGCTGCAAATGTTTTCAAACTGATCTTAGCCACTGCAGATTAAAACTCCCTCATCACTTGCCGTGAAACAAAACGCAGTTAAAACTCTCTCATCATCATCTGGAAAATTCTGGTCAAGTTTACTTTCAGCTATCCTCATTCAAATCTTGAGATATTCTGTGTAAACCAACCCAGAGAATGTTAGATTTCCAGGTAATGCAAACAAGTTTCCACTGGATTTAGCAAAGTTACTTCAGGATTTGGCATAATGGCTAAGCATATATTTCCACAAATTGAACTGAGAGCAAAGTGCTCCCATCCCTACAGAATCTTTACATCCACCTCCCTCTCTTACTTTCTCCTCTACTCGCTCCTGGTATTCAACAACAACTCCAGACTTATTCTTTGCCAAATTAGGCAGACAAGTGTTTTATTAATATTTTTTTTTAACCTTGTTTATCTTATCTCTGTCTCTCTCTTAAATAAGTGATTTGCGTGTGTCTCGATGCCAAGAAATATTTTCTAGTCTTTCGTACATTTCTGATCTGATGAAAAATATTTTATTGGGAGAAATGATTGTGTAATGATTATGGAGGAAGAGAGTGTGAAACTGGAGCTACAAATAACTGAGTATTCCAGGAATTCTCCAGCCTAAATCAGCTATAGAAATTTGATTTTAAGCTGAGATAGAAGACATTTAATATTATCAAAGGAAACAAAATGAACAATAGCTTTGCAGCAAAAAAACAAAGCTATAAATAAAAGCTTATTTTGAAATTGATACCCAGAGTAGTAAAGGAGGAACTAAATCAAGATCACAGCTAAGACAGAGGAGCTCTCTTCTTATATCAGTTTTGATCACTGTGCAGCCTCAAGTAAGAAACTTCCTTAGTATCTAATGAATCAAATTCAGATAGTGATACCATCTTTAAAGAGCTTTGACATCCTCAATCCTAAGTCTTATTATTATGGCATGCCTGGGTCTGTGGCATGGTTTTTTCAAGAAAAAGCTGGTAGTTTCAAGCAGAGAAGTAGCATATGTTCAGTTTAAAATTCAAATGTATTTATAACTGAACAGTAATGGCAATGTCATTTATTCATTTAACAATTCTGCAATAGGCCGTATGAGGCAAGCCATTTTTAAATGCATTTATTGGTACTGCACAGAGAAAGAGGAGTTAAAAAGTAGCTGAGATTCATCAGAAGTTGCAGTGTACCACAAGGTGGTGAATGCTGCCCTCTGGCTCAGGTTGGCAATGGTCACTTATTTAGAAATGGTCTGTTTTCAAAGTGTGGGGGAGAAAGGAGAAATTGAGGTTCAACAGCTTTCCTTAATACTTTGGTCTGTAATAGTTGTATTAAAAGTCTACATACTTGAAAAAATATAATGTCAGAAAAAAATTTCCTGAAGGGTTAAAGCTTGTAGTTATTTTAAAATTATATTTTTCAAGTATCTCCAACACAGAAAAAGAGCTACTTTCTTTTATGTATCTATCTTGAATGGGCCATATAAAAGAGTCATGTCAGCACTAAACTTACAGGCCCGTGGAGGACAGTTTCTTTAACACAGATTTTTTTTTAATAATTCAAGAATAGGTATAACTTATTTCAATGTGTTATTTTACAGTTTCAGGCAAGACTTAATAACAAAGGAAAGGCACAATACTCTGTATCTGTTCATACAGTGCAGGAAAGCTTAGCCCATTTCACTAAAAGATAGTGTGATTGAGATGTGTATGTCTGCAGCTTAACCATAACAGCTTTAGAATTTGCTAAAGATTATGCTTACATTTTTCTGCTGTAGGTACACCATTGCTTTTTTAAAAATGATGTGTAAACAGATGTCTAAGAAATAGAAGACAATGACTTTATTGTGCTCCTTCTAGAAACTGGGACCATTTTTCCCCTTAAAAGTTACATCTTCCCTTCTACTACCCCACATCCTTAGCTGGAAATAAGGGGAAATATCCCTCACTTACCAAAGTGAGAAGCAATTTCTGCTGCAGAAGGTAGGTATAAAATACCTCTCCATTGCCATACTAAGTGTGGCTACCCCACAAGAGGCCCAGAGCCAACCTGTCTTGCTGGCTGGTCCCTTGCCTGGCAGGTTGATCCTCAGCAAGGAAACATTAGACCTGATGTCCTTCTGAGTGCAAGGCTCCGTTTTATTTTCCTACCTCCTCCTGCCTAAAATTCTGTGCCTGAGAAAGTGTTTGAGGAAGGATGGAATAGAATAAAGGGTTACAGGAAACATGTAGGTCCCCTTCAACGTGGTATTCTATGGTTCTAAGAAACCCAGCCCCTTGACTAAGTCCTAAAGCTTATCTTTTAGAATAGGAGGTAGAAGAGAGACTGGATGCCTTTGTCTTGAGATGATAAAACACAGTGTTCTGAATATGAGACAGTATTTCTCCTGGGAATATTTCATTTTGGATAAGAAACAGTACTCTTCCATACCTAAAGAGAAAATTTTGTTTTGTCTTGAGGGAGAAATTTCAGGATAGCTTTGGGAAAAACCATCTCAAAATAAAATTGCAAACAGAAAGAAGATAGAGCTTTTTGTACACTCATAGTACACATTGGCATAAAGGTAATTAAAAAAACCAAAACCAAACAACTTTAGTCTATTAAAAGAAAAAGGAAACTCTAAGCAAACTTTCAAAGGAAGGATTTTTAGAAGTTATGAATGCAATACATGGATTCAAAAGACCCAGGGGAATCAGGTAAGGAGAGCAAAATACACTGGAAAACCTCATAATGTGCTCTCATCTGCACTTAACACTGAAATTTACACTCACAGAATGAGTTTTAAGAATTTTTTTCCTATAAAAATGAGTAAAATCAAGGCAACTTGCAAATCTTCTGGCTCAGGTTTTCATTTCTGAGAAAGGCAAATGTTACACTAATTCCATATCCCTGTAAAATAAGGAGATATACAAAAGCTTTTAACATGGAAGATACCTCCTTTGATAATTTATTCAGTAGGGGATATCTAGAATCAAATGGAAATTACTGAAAGTGAATCTGAGTCTTTCAGCAATAGAATTAGCTATGTGGGAAAATTAGTTTCCATGTCTTTAGCCACTACCATGGCTTCTGAGAAGGAAAGAACCTGTTTTAAGAAAGGTCAGGTAATTAGAACTGATGGGAAGATATAAAATCATTTTTTTCAGGTTTTGAAACTTGTTGCCCTGCTTTGAGCATATAAAAAGCCTTTCAAAGATCTGCAGAAACAAAATAGTGTTAAAACAGTCATTTTGATACTCAATGTAGTCTGCTGGGTATGCTCTATTCTGAGGAGTTTTCACACTGAATTTGGCAGAATACAAAGCTGAGCCTAGGTCATAAATTTCCCAGGCCAGGGCCATGGCCCACAGAACATAACAGTCACTACAGTTTGATGACAATGTTTTGAATTTTATGAAGGCATGTTTGGCCTATATTGCATGTGACAGAGAAGTCCCTAGTTCAAGTTTTTCCTCAGTGGTGTAGCCAAGAATTCAAGTGTTTGGTATGGGCATGGCAATGATGCCATGATGATTTTTTGCCTTTTCTTTTATACCCCTTTTATATACTCTTTTATGTAGCTTTTATGTATCCTCAGTGCTTTTAGCCCACGTACTTGTAATTCCTTAAGTCCGATAACTTAGTATAGACCTAATATTCCATTAAGTCAGGAGACCAAACATCCTGGAAACCTCGCAGTTAGGAGTCAGAAAGCCCTAGAGACCAAGGTCCTCTCTAGAACACATATTGTAAACTAAGATAGGCCCATCCAGGGGGGAGATTCCTTGGGATGGGGGATTCATTCAATCTCTCATTGGGGAATCTTTGATAGATATGCTAATTTGCAAGGCCTATAAATTGCATATGAGATTTATTGTGTGTGTGTGAATTTCGGGGGGGTGTGCTTTTTGGCGCATTCCACCTGGACAAAGTGGTGCATCTAAGGATCCTTAAATAAATACCGAGGTAAAAACCCCTTTTCCTCTTAACCGTGTCTGGCTTTTAATTTTACAGGGAAAGACAACAGCAGGAGCACTGGTATTTCGGAGGTGCAGTGATCTTGAAAAGACCCCTGTGTACATGGTGTGATTTGACCAAAGTGCTTAAAGGTGTCCTAGGGAAATGCAAGGGGCTTTGGGAACTATCTTCTTGTTTCTTCTCTGCAACAGCATCTATTCCCTTATTTATATCTCCCCAAATTCTGAGAAAAGATATCAGTGGGAAAGAGGGGATAGAGAAAAGCTGGGAACTTGACAGGGAGCTTAAGCCAACAGAAGGTCAAGAGAGTTGAATGTCCTAATATCTGGAACTAAATGTGAAAGTGCTGCTGAGCCTGTTGTGTTCACATCTTGTTAGGTCTGGCTGAGATGGACAGCACAGCCCTCACAGTGCTGTGCTTTGCACTAGTAGCTAGAAAATTGTTGGTAACACACCAGCGTTTTGGCTACTGCTGAGTAGTGCTGGCACAGCATCGGCACTGTCTCTCCAACATTTGCACCTCACCAGCAGGCTGGGCAAAATCTTGGGAGGAGACATAGCTAGGACAACTGACCTAAACTGACCAAAGGGTTATTCCATACCATATGACATTGGCTCAGGTATAAAAGCTAAGAAAAGGAGGAGGAAGGAGGGTCATTTGTTATTTATGTTTGCCTTCCAGAGCAACCAATATCTGTAATGAAGACCTGCTTCCTGGGATTTGTCTGGATATCGCTTGCTGATGGGAAGTAAAGAATAAAATCTTTGGGTTTTTTCGTTGCTTGTGTGTGCTTTTGCTTTAGTAAACTGCCTTATCTCAACCTATGAGTTGTTTTCTATCCTATTTTCTCTCCCCTGTCTAGTTAAGAAGGAGGAGTGATAGAGTGGCTTAGTGGGCATCTAACCAAGATCAAGCCACTATACGTTTGAAGCCAGCACTTCACAATTTTCTTCTCTGATGGTACAGACAAAATTCAGTCTTTGGGGAACTTCCACATCTTTATAAAGACATCTTTGTTTTTCCTCTAAGGACAGAGTCCCTGAGCCTGACAATGGAAGCAGAAGAAGATATGGAAGACCCTCTGCAAAGCACGTGTTTCTCATCCTGTTCCCTCCAGCCTTGGTGTTTCCCTGGCCTTTTTCGTCTGTGGAGGTCCCAGATGGATGAGTAAACAATGGGATTATTGTATTTATACAGACATTTCCAGAGCTGAAATATAAAGAAAATGAAGGAAAATTTTTTACATTTCCCACACATTTATACTACAGCTAGAGATTCTCTGATCTCCTAAGTCCACCAACATATTTTTCAAACAGTACATTGCTAGAAAATCCTTATTTGTACTAATTTAACTCGTGAAGTAAGACAAAGGAATAACTAAGTCTCAAGGAAGAGCAATGGAAGTCATGTCTTGAGTGCTGGTGCCTTTTCTCACTGATGTTACATTTCAGAGACAGGAGTGCACAAATGTCTTGCAGCTGAAATTTTCAAAAGGATCTGAGTGGCAAGGACCTCAGCTTCTTCCAACCAATTAACCAGAAGACATTCCAATATATTTTTTCATTTACCTGAAAAGGGAGCTACGTTCCACAGCACAAAACCCAAACTTCCAGCTTCCCTGACCAAAGTGGGAGGACTTGTGCTGGTCACAGTTGACACAGAAGGTACAAAGTGAAAAAGATATGCTAAGTAAAATACCTGCTTCTTGGTGAGTTTGGAAACTGCAGATCTCTCTCATCACCTGTGAATCTTTTCAAAAAGGCTCTAGCCTTTCTAGGCTTCTAACATCTCACATTTAATTTACATTAGAGCAGAACAAGCCACCACTAGAAAACTACTAGCAAATGTAAGATATTTCATTGCGAGGAACCAAACAGGATGCTCATGAGCTGTATGGGGGTAATTGTTTCACGTCCAGCTTTCAAAATGAACTCTTCTTTCATTTGTTTTAAGTAGCTTTTACTTTCTGAGTGATTTTTGCCATAGGAATTTGAACACATTCTCAAATTTGAAAAATTGGAATAGTAAATCAGACTGTAAGATAAAGAATAATACTTCTGCTATCAAGTATCACTAATAGTTACAATTATTATGAATTTTAATATGCAAGTCAGCTTCCACTCACAAAATCCAAAAACCTGACATAAAAAAAGAGTTCTGAAACAGCTGGGTACCTTGATCTGATATAAACTTTATCTTTCAGAAAGATGTGCTGCACATCTTATAGCTAAAGACAGAGCTTTAATTTTCAAGCCATGGAGAAGAGAGAACACATAGGAAGAATTCCTCATAACTGTGTCAAGGGAAACTGAGAACATTTGCTTAGACTCCCAACAGGGGTACGAAGACATGTTGAAATTTAGAGGTTAATAATAGTTATTGTAGTCCTTTTATGAGTTTTTATTTTCAAAACATGCATACCCAAAGTAAAAGAGTTCAAGACTTTAAGTGAGGTTCAAGGGTATGCTTTGAAATGGGAATAATATGGGAGTCGATGACATTTGCACCATCTAAATTAAAAGAAAGGAATTAAAATGAGTTTATATCTAAAGTGAATAAAAAAATTAAGCTAATCATGTAAATCTATTATTTATGCATCAATGTCTGGGCAAAAGAATGCAGTAAAAACTAGCTTGCTAACAAAGAGTTTGGAGTTGAAAGGAAAACACCAAGGTCTGTATGAGAAAGAGGAAAGAATGGAAAGATATTCCCTGTTTACTCTGACATTAGATCTGCAGTGGCCTAGGAACACTTGGTTGAAAATGAAGAACTGGTTCTTTCCAACAAGATGCTAAATGTTGACTGACAGCTAACTGGGTTGAGGAAAAAATAAGAGGAGAATCACATTAAGTATAAAAACATAAATTAAGGGTAGTTTTCTCACTTATATTATCCATCTTAACCATTACCTTCAGATCAGTGTCTAATTAATACTTCTGGACTAGGCCTTGTATGCTGGTAATAATACCTTTCGTATCATTTTCATTTGAATTCTTCTTAATGTTTTCTTTGTCTAAGTTCTCTGCCTTAATGCAAATTAACTTTGCTTTTATGTAATGCCCCTGGCAGAGTTTTTGAGACTCATGGCACAGAGTCGCATTACATTAATCCATGGCAAATGTGGAAAACTGCTGAAAGGACAGTGGTATTTTGAGTGTGGTGGTTTGGTTTTTGGCTTTTCTTTGGTTTCTTTTTTTTGTTGTTGTTGGTTTTTTTTTTTTTGCGCTTTGTTTTGTTTTGGGGGGTTTTTTTTTTTTTTTTTCCCTGGTGGTGGAGGGACACAAACGACACAGAGGAGATGTGTATTGGACTGGGCTAATATTGTGTCAAGTCATCCTGCCAAGATTATACGATCTTTAAACTTGATGTCAGTAAAACAGGGATGGGACTTTTGGGATCAGCCAGCAGTTACACTGTATTAGGTATAATGTGAAAGTGCACCGTGAGAAGGGAAAAGTCACTTCTGGGCATTTTAGAGAGCTGTGAAATGCCCTCCCAGCTTAAGAGAGAGGAATGAGGCTACAGGCCTGTCAGAAGAAAAGAATTTAAAGTGAGGTTGTGTCTGAGGGGAAGGCAAACCCAGTCAGTGTAGACGCAGAGTTTGATCCACAGCTCTCTGAAGTCAAATGTTTTAGTTTACGTCAATGGCCTTTGATTAGGCCCAGAGAGAGCTGTAAGATCCAAGGGCTGCCAGGCTTGGTTACAGTCATCAATACTATAAATCCCTGAGAGAGTTTCCTTACTAAACTCTAGGCCTTTTTGCTGCACTTAGTCCCATCGGCTCCAAAGGCCGTAAATTCTTTTGACCATCTTGCAGCACAGATTCGCTGGTTTGCTGCAACTATTTAATACAAACACCAGAAAGGACAAGAGAATAAGAGACAGTTCCTGGCAAAAAAAAGGCTATTTCTATTGCCAGAACTGGAGATTCCTCCGAGAGCAGGGTGAGTTAGGAAGGCCCAGCCTGCTGTGAGCTGGTCCCAGGGGCTCATCCATAGGCACAGCCGGAGTTTGGCCAGGAGCTTTCCCTGTGCAAAGGGGAAGCTGGACCCTGAGGCTTCCTGAGGGAAGCCTTCAGGTCCATTTTGTACCACTGAACCCAGCAAGTGGCCCACTAACTTTAACAGTCTATACTAGTTTGTTTCATTTTTATAGCATCGTGTGAAAAAAAATCTGATTTTTTTTTTTAGTTATTAAGCCTTTCTGAACTGAGACAAGCTCACGTGGAAATCCGTCCTCTTACAAAACAGGTTATAACCCTCATTGCTGCAAGGGCTGATCATAATGTTGTTGTATACTTGGGAATCCCTTATCTGCAGATCAACCTCGAAGCTCACCCTCTTACTTCCTCAAAGCCCAATTTACATTATTCAGTTGTTTGGGGTTTTTGTTTTGTTAGTTTTGGATTTTTAAAATAAATTTCATAAAGAAATATTTGCAGGATGAACAGAAAATAAGTCAACACTAACAGAAAACCAGCAACTTGATTCTTTCTTCCTGCTTCTGCAAAAAAACCCATAAAAGCTCAATTGTCCTCTCAGGAGTCCTTGTAAGTCTTAACGAAAGTCTCTAAAAAGTAACTAAATGAAAGACCAGGGAGTTAGCAGCAGGGCAGATCTATCATAGACAAAACAGACAAAACCCTCTCTCCTTCTGACCACATCTAGGCTTAATTCCGATCTCCTTACTCACACTGAGTAATAATTCACACCATAACTAGCCCCACCGGAGCTGCTAAAATCACTTGGAGTAAGCCATAAGCCTGTTTGACAAATATCAGTCTGATACACTAAGGCTAAAAATCCTAAAAGCTAATTCAAATATTATTTTTGTAATTATATGGCCTCAAAAATTACTCTGCTCTTTGTTTTTGCTACTGTGGGTGCTACCTTCCAAACAAAGACAGGAAGTTTCTAATTTTCTTTTTTGTTTATTTTGTTTTTTGTTTTAACATAGAATCCAGCTAGAAAAACAATATTTTGTCTAACCTATAAAATGCAATGAATATACAAAGATATATGAAAAACATGCACCTTTTGGACAGAGATATTAAACCAGGAAAACCTGAGGCCAAGTCTACAGTACTAACTTCTGTCTGAAAAGTACATTTGTCAGCAGTGTAATAGGACACGATCTCAGCCATTAACCCAGGCTGAGGCTACCCAGTGATTAGCCTGACTCAAAGGCCTTACTTATTTACTGCATCTTCATGTTACTTTGCTCACCCATGTGTACGTGACAGTGACACTGCTGAGAGGGAGACTTGCTGTGCTGCTGCAGAAGTGCACACAGCAGAGTTTTTTCCTACCTTTGTAAATTGATCTCTTCTCTGTGTGTTTCTCAGTAAGCCCTTGGAGAGTTTATCCATGTTTCTAATCACATGAAAGGGAGCTGCTGGAAAGTGTCAAAAGACTACTGACAATCAAGCGCATTTTCCTAAGTTTCACTCTAGCAAGGCTGGACACCAACACCAGTGGAAACACTCCAAAAGCTAATCAGGATCCTTAGGAAGGATATTCTTTTCTTGCTTAAAATACTGAATTCCTGCTAGTGAGTTCAGCATGGAGATGTAAAGCCTTGGGCAGTCCCGGAGGTGCCAGCAGCGCTGTTCAATGAATGCCATTGCACAACACACCCCAGCGGTCCGCCCAAGCTCCTCCTCCAGCAGGAAGCCTGGCAACAAGGCACTCAACCAGTTGAACAAAAACTACAAGCTTTGCACCACGCGAGCTATTTGCCAACAAGCAGTAGCCCGCAGGCTGGATACTGTTACCTAGTTATTAATGAATGCTGCTGATTAACCTTTTCAAAGCACTTTGTCTACCACACCTACTGGTGGGAACCTGCAGTGATAATGCTCAGGGGAAGTTGCTGACATTGGACTGACACTGGGGGTAGTAAAAAAGCACCCCAAGAAGTGACAATGAATTTAAGAGTTGGGTATAAACCAGGATAGTTCTTCCAGAGACATTTGGGAAGAACAGGGTGGGGAGGGTAAACTTTTTTAAAGCTTTAAAAAAGTAGAGTACAGATTTCACCATAATTTACACTGTATCTCAGGCTGCTGTGCTTGACTGAGAACAAATTAAAATTTTGTTCAGAAAGCTTCTTATTATGCCCTAGAATTAAATTTGGCAGAGATCGTGACACCCTCCCCCAGCTATTCTCACCCACGTTTCAAGCCCAAAATTCTTGAAAGTAATGTACTGCTGAAACATAGACGATGGCATCTAAAGTACTTGGAATGATGTGACAAGTTCCAAAGAATCTGGGGACTTGAAGTCTCTGGCAAAAAAAAGTACTTTTGTATCTATAGTACTTTTAATTTTTAATTTATGTTGTTGTTGTTGTTGTTTTTGTCTGTATTGGTCATTCCTCCTAAGTATTTTGAAGCTTAGATTTCTTTAGAATATACCAAATAAATAAGAAGTCAAGACTCTGGGAAAGAGTCATGAAATACAATTAATCTAGGGCAATAACATCAAGAAATACAACATTTTGAAATATAACAAAGTTTGCACTAAGGTATTGAAAGCTGACAAAAGCACAGGGAATAAGCAAATACGAAGGAACTGTCAATCTTAATCATGAATAGCAATGAAGGAGGCAAAACAAATTCTGAAAGAAAAGTACAGAAAGGACAAATATGAAAAAGAAAAGATTGCACAAAAAGCATATTAGAAGGAGGAAAAAAATCCCAAATCCAATAATATATGTAAGAAAAACCCCAGCCTCCCTTTGCCACGATAAGACTGCTTATGCATACTTTTACCTGAGGTTCTGCAGAACAGTTTTTTAAACCGTTGTTTTCTCAGTTTAACAAAACTGTTACTTTTTAAGCTAAAAGCATAGTAAAAAAAACAAATAGAGAGATATTTCTTGCCTAGATCCTTGCTATGGCTGAGATTTCACATGACAATTGAGCCAGTTTGACAGCTTGCCGCTGTTGATTGGGGAAGCAGCCTCACCCCCTTGCTTTGTTCCCAGCCATGTGGTCTTACTCTTTCCCTTGCTCTGAAATTGGCACTTGTCTGACATCCCAGCAAAAAATACTCCACTCTCTTAATGAAAAACAATATTTTTTTCTTCTGCAGATATTTTTGTTTGTTTTTAAGAAATATTTGGGAGAGGTAGGTGAAGCTGCTTAATAGTTCCATGAAATCTTCATCATTAAAATATTCCTGGAGCTATGGAGATGACAGACATTTGTGTTTTGTGCCTGTTCTGTTCATTCTAATATTACCTATTTCATTTCTCAGAATAAAAATATTAAATGCAGTTCCATTCCCCTCATAAATTTAAAAAAAAAAAGTTGCAAAGGCACAGGTTATAGCCCCCTGTGCAAACTGTAACAAAAGCGGGATACGAGAACTAAGCGAGTTTCCCTCTGACTTCCACACTATGAACTGACCCTGTATGAGCACAGATCAAGGCAGGCTATCTGGTGTCAGCTGCACTGAAGACTGAGAACAGAAAAAATTAAAAATCAGTTGCTATATTCTGCCATCATTTACACTCTTACAACCTGGTTGACATTCACTGTTTCAGCAGTAGAATTTGGGTTTGTGTATACAGATTAGAAAACAAGGAAAGTCTAAAATGAGATTATTGCCATTATTTAAATAAAGGATCTGGGGTTTTTTCCTCTTCTGTTTTGGGAAGGACAGATTTCTTTTTGAGTGGTCTTATAACGGGATGGAAAAATCTGTGTTTGTGCTATAATCCACAGCCCACAGAAGGATGTCCATTGCTTTCCATTAGCCAAAAATTTTTCTTTGGGCAACATTATTGCCAGACACACAAAAAATCCCTGAAAACCCCAAACACAAAAACAAAACACAAACTTATTGCTGAAAACAGAGCTTAGTTTCTAATATTCAGCCCTGGTTCTTACTCATAAAAGCAGTTTCATTACTATCTGTGCTACAAACAGGACATGGCAGGATTCAGGCTATTGAAACCAGAGATTATTCAAAAGTTAACATGTGGTTTTTATTTACAGAAACAGAACAAAAGAGACTCTAATTGAAACAGATCATTTAAATAAACCCAGCACACTGCTTATGCAGATAGTGTACTTATGCAGATACACACGTGCACGCACATGCACACCCGGAGCTTCCAATGTTTTCTGGCTTCTGTGTTACACACAGGGACCTAGCGGGCCCAAAACTCTCGCTGCACATTCCAGGACTTTCTGAGTATCCAGGAACCCCAGCACAGATCTGGGAGTCACTAGGCAGGAACCTCTGCTCAATTGCCTCTCAGGGAATTTGCCTGTGTTTCATCAAATACAGCATATCCCTGAGAAATATCTGAGGATAGTTGATGAACTGATATTTTCCTGATCATTTCCCTTATTGTTCCTTTTTAAGAGACAGCGGAAATTATTTAGATTGCTTGTTAAAAGAAACAAACACAGGAAATGAAACCGGGTGAAAATAATTTCTTAATTTTGAGGGTGCACTGAGGTGGAACAATCCTTACCAAAGATAACTGAAAATGTAAACACACTGATTTCAATCAAGAGCACTTTTCATAAGAATATCTCACTCACTAGTTGCTGCCGATCCTTTTAGAGGTGTGTTACCCATCCTGGAATATACACAAGAGTTCAAGTGTTGCATAATTACACAAAACAGGGCCTATACAAGAATATCCTGTTTTGCTTCCTGTACACTCACTAGGGTGGCTCAGCTGAATCCTTGACAACATCTAGCTCCATGAAGAAAACATCAAGACTCCTTGCTGATAGAAGGTTTTTTACCTAGAGCTTCTCAGCAGTTGGGCTGTTTAGCCCCAATGTGTAAGCAGACAATCACCCTATTGTTTACTTTCTACTTAGAAGGAGCATTACTGGTTTTCCTCACTGGCCACGGTCTCTGTAATCTTAGCAGTCATGTTCACTCAGCAGTAAGTCTAAATATGAGCTTCCCAAAGGAGTTTCAAATCCATGACATAGATTAGTATCACTGTGGTTTGATGCTATCTGTGACAAATTCCACAGTAATTAACATTTTAAACCATGGTCAATACTGAAATTATTTGACGAGGACTCACTCTAGCCTCCAAATCGTGAGAAATTAACAAATTTAAGGGGTATTATTATGAAGTGAATAGTCTGTGGAGGACAATGTATCTTTCAAAAACCCTGTCAGCATTGCTTCATCTCATTACATATCACTATAACTTTAAAAAAAGGAGAGATTCAATTGTGTGATGGTGAATCACGAAACTTCACAAACATTCAAGGAACACACATGTCACTACAAATTAACCATTAGCACTGCATGGTATTCATCCTTCCTGTCACACACTGTGGGAAGCACGCCTTATTAGCATGGAAGCATGGAGCAATAGCATCTCAGTGTACTTAACATTCGCTTACCTTGGAAAAAAGAGCACACAATTGCAGTCTTAAACAAAAACCCCAATCCTCAAAATGCTACAGATCTATTCCTTTCCACATTTAATCCTTGGATTTAAAAATTACAAAATTGAATCCTAAATCCTTTTCTTTCCTCTCTTCCAGTTCGCTGTTTTTAACAATGAAATGTACTTTTTGCATTTTTAATCAGCTTTAATCATAAACAAGGCAGGCATCACAATTGCAGCTATTGCAGGGTTCCCCCTCACACACTTCTTTCTTGGTTTTGAATTTCAATAGTACCCTCAACTGGGGGTCTTCCTAGATCCCAGATGTCGAATTATACGGTCTGTCCTATTCTTAGAGGGGCAATCCCATTCCCTGTTAATTTTCACAGGAATCTGAATAGCTATTCTGAACTCACCCATTTCTTCCTTAATTACAACTGAACTTAATTTTGATCATTAAGAAATAGTTCTCCTTGACTTAACAGTTTCTTAGAAATTTTTAGAAGTATCTGCTGTCTTTCTTAGTAATATGAACCACTCTGTGCAAACACTTAAAAAAATAAATCTACATTTAGCATCATTGTTCCTGTTTGAGGTCCTGTGCGGTCTATAAAATCTCAAGAAAGGGGCCCACTTCCCATACCCATTCTACTTACATGCTGTTTTATTTAAGAATCAAGAGTACATTTTACAACCACTTTGCCATGTTAAAAAAGAAAGAAACATAAAAGTGACTTTCAGGGGGAGGGTAGACTTATGTTTTGTTTTACTAGCTTCTTTCAGAGTAAACTTGTAAAATAAAAAGATATAAATGCCAAAGAATTTTGTAAACGCTAATGTAGCAGTAAGCCAGAGCCTCCCACTGACCTAGAAGCAGAACTGGTGTTTTAAAGGTGCACTGCTTTAATGTACGTTTTATACATATATGTATTTGAAATGTCATTTTCTTTCAAGTGTAACCCAGCACTATGGAATCACACACATCTCAGAAATAACTCCTACCCACTCCTACTTCAAATAGTAACAGAGGCTTGCTGGCAGATAAGGTTAACATTGTGTAAGGCATTTAAACCAGCAGAGCAGTTCAGATATGCAGCAATGCATCACGAAGGCAAGTCATGGCCTTTGGCACCCCTCCTCATATTATTATTAATTACGTATTTCTTCATCTTATTAGTGTTCAAATGGATGCAAAAAATAAACAAAGCTGCTCTAGAGGATATTACAGCCATACTACAGCCTGACATCTTTCTGGGATTAATAAAAGGAGAACCAGTACTACAAGTGAACTTTGGCTTGTATGTCCTCAAGGCAATTTTGTTTTTGGATAGATTACATGGTCAACTGTTATCTGGATTTGGGAGGAATAATTTCTTTAGAGATATTGAGGACCCTGTTGAGCTACATGACAGCAATCATAACCTCCCTTGTTCTTACAAAAGAAAAAAATAATCTTTTGAGGCTCGACTATATCAGCAACCCATTGAGTTATTGAATAATCTCAGACTGATGCAGACTCAGCCATAGCTCTTAGCATTCATTACGCTATGATTTTAATTTCATAATTTATTTTTAAATCAAAGATCTAAACTCCCTATACTTATAATTGTTGTATTAGCATCACATCAGATAAGTTAGGAGCTGAAGTTCATCTAACGCTGTCAACTTGCCCGTAAAGTTGTAGACGTGTAAAGTTATCTGAAATTCTGCAGAACTCTAAGCTCCTAACTTCAGATACATTCAGAAATAACATATCTTTAAGCAATTCTATTTCCCAAGCAGTATGCTTTATTAGCATTATCAAAGGGATGAACTAAACTCCCATTGTTCGTGCTGTACCAGCTTACAGCAACATCTGCTGGGTAACCCAGAGCCGTAATAACAGCAACCCTGACATACTGAAGTGACAGAACAATATGAGACACGGCTATGGGAAGGCAAGGGTTAGATAAGAGGATAAGAGAAGGCTTTCACATCAAAGACTTTGCTCCGCAATGACACCTACCCTTTGCTACTGCCTGTGCCATTGATTTCATGTCCGGGTTGCCAGTTCATCTAGAAGCCTCCCCAGCTTATGAGAGTTTGTATCAGAAACAATAAAGTCAGATGGCAGTTTTGTATGCCTTGGGGGAGAAAGTACATCCATACGCTGTGGAAAATGATAGAAAAACCAGAATGATTTTACTCTATTCCACAGTCATTTATTATTTCAGCTAGCATTTAGTTTAAGTGCATCTCACAGTGTTAGTACCTCAAATTTGATGGCCAAAAGTTCCCTCCTCTCTAAGAAGAAAAAGGTTTAAAAATCCCTTCCCATTAGCAAGTCAATAACAAGAATACTTGGTTTGATAGCCCTGTTGACACAATAGTTGTGGCAGCACTTTTTTTGTTGTTTGGGTTTTTTTTGTGGGGTGTTTTTCCTTGTTGTTGTTGTTTGGGGTTGTTTTTTCTTCTTTTGTTGTGGCAGGAGTAACTTTAGGGCAAAATTCTCTGGAAGAAACACTATTAAATACTTAGCCTGGACAAAACCTTCTTGCAGAGGAAATTTCAAGTGCTTTTCAGCTGCACTGTGGTTTATTGTTTGCTTTAAATCAGGCCAGAGCCTAAGCTACATACCATGGTGTCTGTTAAAAAATCATTATGGTGCAATTAAAAACAATGTTTAAAGTGGAATTCCCCCCTCCCCTTTCTCTGTCTAACTGTTGTATGCTTCCTCTGTGCCTTTCATGATTATCTGCACCAGCTCTGGTCAGGAGATACAGCTGTCATGAAACACTCAACAGATGGCAGTGGTTGGGTGATGCTTCATCCATTTTTGGATGCTCTACTGACATTTGAGCTCATGCCTTCTATAAATGCTGTCATGCCCCTGACTCTTTTTAGCCAACACAAGCCTACAATGTGCAGTGACAATATTCATCTTTCCAAAGGAATAGAGATAAATTGAAATGCCCTTATGAAAAGCAATACAAAATACTTAAATTTAGTGTCCTTTAAAACTTTTAACCATTATAGATAGAAATGGCTAGAAAATAGATAGACTGATAAATTGGTAGATGGATCTCCTTTCTTACTGCTGTTTCATCCTTAAGCTATTTTATTTTTATAAGGCTCTTCAGAGACTGATTTAGCTTACAAAGAACGGAAATTTCTCTCCAGTTTTAGGAAACTGCTAGGAACTCGAGTGCTTTGAAAAGAAATTGATTAGCACAACTTCTTTAAAAAGAAACAGCTAAAAGATACAGAATATTTTTAAGCTTTTCAGGTAGTAAAGGCTGCTTTGCCTTTAATCTTAAATTAAGTGTTACAGCTTATTTCTAGTGCATTATTATTATATAGCTAGAGTCAAACTGCAAAATGCATCAACTTGAGTACTGAAAGATACCATACTGTCTTTATGGTTTTTTGGGGAGTTGGTTTGTTTTAAAACAGCTTTATAATAGGGCCACCTAATATGATTGTTTGGTATGAAGAGACTGTGACAACCTCTGTACGTGTCCCACATAGGACACTACCTTTCATGCTTACCAAGGTTCAATCCCAGTCACTGTGTCTCCTGATACAAAAACAAACGAGAGATAAGAGATGGAGGGAGAAGAGGTGGATAAATTCATGTACTTAATCATAGGGATTAAGAAAGACATCTTGGGAATGGCGAGCACCGGTATTTTGTCCTGACCTAGGAGTGGTGGCTACATTTTTCTCATGCTGTTTCCAGTGCAACTCATTCTAAATGTAGGATGTTCAGAGACTATTACTGCAAATGCAGATGATGTGCTTAATTGCAAACATTTGATGATACCCTTCACTATGAGGCCTATTTTTTCATGTTGTTAAGAACAATGTACTTTACAAGTTAATTTATACCCTAACAGAAAGAAAATGTCTGATCTACGTTGCTTTGCCAACAGTCCTTGCTGAGCAGCCAGGAGATATTTAAGCAGGTACTTAAGTAAGCAAGACACACCTTCTGGTGTGATGAAAAGGAAACTAAAGTTAGGGAGAATGATCTAATTCTTCAAGCCTAAACTTATATTTAGCACTGGAAGCATTAGAAGAATGATGTATGTATGAGGGTACAGTGAGAAGCAGGACTCACCTTTTACAGCTCAGCAATAGATTGTGTCCTGTGTGAAGTTATGCAAGCTATTGAGATCTCATAGAAACTAACTCCACAACAAGAAGCACAAGTTATTATTTGCTAACACTAGCCATGTTTGGCTACCACAGAGCACAGCTAACTGATGTAACTGCTTACAGATTTCAAATTAGTCAAGGGATCTTGAGACTGATGTCTTTTCTGTCAGGTTTAAGGGCAATGACTGCAGATAGGGCAATTTCAGTCACTTTTCATACTGTATTTCTATTACCCTTCAACTGTTAGGATGGTAAGGGAAAGGGACTCTCAGTCTATACCTGAGCCTGTAATTGATCAATAGGATCACAGCCACTTATTTTCAATATAAACCACATGGTCTGCCTCTACAAAAGCTCCATATATTGAATATTTGATTCCCAAATTGCACCTCTAGAGACAGCAAACTACCAAGAGAATCTAAAGCTGACATCTTAACTCAGCAGTGCCTATTGTTTCATTATTCTTGGGCTTCACAGACAACATCCTTGCTAGATTAGAACAGTCAGATATGGCCAACTAATCTGCACTAAACAATTAATAAGCCTTTAGACGTCAGAGAGCAACAGGAATATACAGGGTTCAGGCTTGGCATAATCACATATATAAATGTATGTCTGAGCATTAGAAATGAAAGAGATGCTAATGTTGTAAATCAGAGGGTAATCTTCTTTCTCAGTACTTAGAAGTCCTCTGGATCCTATTTTCACTATGTACCCACACACCAAGAGTACATACAGTGATTCTCATGAATTTCTGCCTTTAAGACAGCACAGTTCTCTGATGCCTCAGCAAGTATCAAAGGATATGTAATATATGCATTTATCATAGTTTCACATTCCATTAAATATTCTCTTATTTAAATACTATTTATCTCATGTTGCAGAAAAGTATGTTCTAGGTCTAGCCATATCATTTGCTATTTTGCTGATTTGTGCCATTGCATTCATTATCCAATATATGAAGAGACTGAAGTAAGAAAGTATGGTTCTTTGCAGCACTGGCTTTTGCATTTAGAGGCTCTTTTGTACCAGTTTCAGACACTTTATCTTACATCAGAAAAAAAGGATAAGGATAGAGAAGCAACTATAGCAGGATTTGGAAGAGTTGTAACTTCTAAACTTAAGCTATGGAGAAGTCTGAAGTGCATCTGTGTCAGTCTGGATATTATTACTACTTCGTGAAGCATTTCCCATCCCATATGTTTATCTCACACAGTTTCATGGAGCTATATTAATGAGTGGAACATTACTAATGGTTATAGTTTCATTCTAAGTTAAAACCTCAAGAACCACCTGTTGCACACTTCATACAAATAACAGCATAACACTGAAAGTTTTGATAGAAATTCTAGCTATAAGTCACCTCATAAGACATTGATTTTCCTTGTAAAAAAGGGTAAGAGCAATTTCGTTCATATGTACATGACTTTGCCTTATTTCAGCATCATTAACTTGGGGAGTGGGCATTTCATGGTTTTCTTGGATTTTGGAATAGATGAGGTTATAGAAACTTGAGCTGAGTGCTGCATGGTAATGGTTACTTCTTTTGTTATATAATTGTTGACTATATAACAATATAAAATGATAAAGGACTGAGAGTAGAAACACTGGAAAAAGCAGTAACAAACACCCTGCAAACACAGAAAACAGCAAAGCTGAGCAAAAAAAAAAAAATCTTGCTGCAGATTCACAAGCCACAGCTGATCTGTTTGAGCACTCTGAGACTACACACAATAGGAGCTTTCCAGTACTAATCTGTTGTGACATTTTATAGAAACTAATTCTTTCAGAGAAATAAAGGTCTAGTTTGGAACAATTTTTATTCAGGCCATCAACATCATTCCTGATTTGATGTGATTTTAAAATAGCATATGTTTTTCTCTTTGTGGTCTTCACATCCTGCATAAAAGCAAGATAAAACTAGCAAATTCAGCATTCACAAGAAAGCCGAGATAGCGGGCAGGTACAATTTAACAGATTTTAAGGCAGGACAATCGCATAACAGGGAGAATTTTCAACAAGCACAGAGTAACCACTTTCTATATATTTGGTATATGTATGTCTATTCACACATATGCACACATATCAGGAATTTTAGCATAACACTATTTTATCACTTCTTCAGCTTCCTGTATGCTGATCATCAGTAACTGGCTGAAACTCCCCCCCAAAAAAAAGTTGTTTGAAAGCGTTTTTTTTGTGTGGCTTGAGGCTTAACTAGTAGCCATTCTGTCGATGTTTCACTGTGTTATTCTGAAGAGCAACTCTTTGCATGTAAGGAGGCAGACATTGGTGATTTAGGCAGGCCAACACAGTACAGTACTATTACTCAGCTGATAGTTAATGATTTCCCATTTAATACAGTTCATTTTTCATAACCCAGGGTTCAAACAGAAGCAGCTGCTATTAGGGATGTAACGATATTGAACTTCAGACCAAAGGCATAGGAGAGCTCCTTTTATAGCTCTAGCTACTGGACCCATCTGGCTCTTCACTTAAGTACTGCAAATGAAGGAGAGAAACACTTTGCTTCCCATCAGTGAGGTCCTGAACAGAATACACAATTATTCAGAACAAAGGCTTTCCAGTAAAAACTAACTGCATTAACAACACGTTCCCAAACTTTTATGGATGAAAACAATTTAATCCACTTTAATATCTAAAGAACACTGATGAAATGAGAAGCATATAAAACAGTGAAATCATACTTTGAATAATTTTTAATACCAACATCCTCCAAGTCTCATCATGAGGAAACTGGGTCAGTGTTTCTAAACCATTTTCTTCTGGAAAGGAAAGATTAATTTTTGATTTACTTCCCCTTTCAAACAAGAAGTAGATAGAGAAAAGAGAGTTTTTAGATTTATAAGACATAGCAGAACCTCATGTATGTTCTCCTTCTGGTAGAAAACTTTCATTATTGAGGCATGAGACTTGCTGTTCCCCAATACCCCAGCTCTGAGTGCTTTAAGTAAAGTAGTATTCCCCTTTTCCAGCAAACAAATGAAATGCAGGCCTTTAGACTTACTTTACATTTTTGTTTCCATCACTTTGAGGGAGACAGCCTTCAAGTGCTAGAAAAGTTATCAAACTGCTTACTTTAAAAAAAAAGATCTTTTAAACAAAAATCCTTTCCTTGTGCAATAATCTTCTATTTTCATTTCTGTTGTGGAGATCTGACAGAAAGTAGATTATGACAGAACTACATTTACCTCCAATTTCTACCAACATCTGTAAATTAGGATTTGCAAGCAAAGAAGTGGATTATGTACTTTCATTACAATTACAAGACTAGAGAACAACAACTGTTGCCTAGTTATGATTATAGCTAATCCTTTCATTGCCCACAGTGGACCAAAAAATTTTCATATCTTAAATGTAAAAGTAAGTGTCTTTTGTTATCGGCAGCTTTTAAAGCAGATGTATTCAGGCACAATGCAATTTTAAAACAGAGGAATCTATGTCAGGAATGACATGCAACTTCACATCTTTTTGGGTTCCCTCCACATCTGAGAATACAAAATCACTCTACAATTATTAGAGAATTCATTCTCAATATTGACTATAATTTTGGTGTTATTATTTTTACTTTTGAAATCTCTTAAGAACATACAACAGCAAGCATTGCCAGAATTTATGTCCACATGCCAAAAATCAGTTCTGGATGGGTTCTCCATTCCTTGTTATAGCCAATATTATTATCGTTCTAGAACACTGGGAAAAGCGGAGTCAATCCACCTCCCTTTTCCATAAACTCCCAGTTTTCAGTCCTTCCTTTTCCCCCAAGAATACTAACTCCAAATTGCATCATTTCACTCAGATATAAAAATTTATAAGAGAAATTTATAAGAATCTTGGAAAGGGCTTTGCTAGATCTAGTGCTTATTCTCAGTTATCAGAATATCTTTTTGTAGGCTGGGCTGATTCTCAAAGACATAACTTCCAAGTGTTGATTTCCCTTAAAAGTTGATTTCCTTTAAAAACAGGATAACCACATACAACTCCTTGCCAAGCTTTATCAATTTTATATTTCCAAAATCAGGTTATGTTAAACTTGGCCTTTTCCCTTGTATTTTGTAAGCATGTCCCTGTCCTGTTTTTCCCTTCGACTTCATCCTTCAAGCACACATACAAATGAACAATTGGGGAACTACTGGGATGTTTTTTCTTCAAAGAGATACTACCTAATAAATATTCCATTTAATGCACGTAAGTTTATGAAGTCTTATTCAGCATCCGTCTTGGTTTTTCCTCTGGTAGCTTCCAAAACTCAGATGTTCTTAAAATGCTTTTTCTTTGCGTGCCTAGCAGTTTCCACTGGATAGCTGTGGTAAAACAAGTACTTATATTTGCCAGTGTTTGTAAACAAGGACTGCAGAAGAAAGTAGAGCCTCTCCTTCTCCCTGCTGCTTCTTGGCATCCCAAGGGTCTTACACAGCCAATCCTTCCATGCAAGAGAGACTAATGAACAGCTTAATTTCTGTTTTATAGTTAGCCTTGTCCAAAACTTCAAAACCTGCTCAGGTGATCCCTAGCTCTTGAAGCACCTCAAATCTGGAGGCATTTTCAAGTTAGGCAGCAGAAGTCTACAGATGCCAGAAGTGTTGTGGTTTTTTCTTACACAGGGCAGACAGTGCTGGGAGTCCACACAGGGAATTGTGATCTTTCAGATTTCCAGTAAGGGAAATTCATGAAGTTCCTTACAAAGGAACTGAAGTACCCTGATACTCTAAAGATTTCTAAATTTTCCTTATGGAGAAGGACTCCAAGTTCTGAGTCCACAAATCCTTCTGATTCAGCAAAACACCTTCTCAGTATACACCCAACACCTTTGTCCAGGGTTCACAGAGCCCTAGTTGCTCTGTGAACATAACTGCTTAGTTCACGAGAATTTTGGTATTTTTCAGATTTTGCTTGCCATGATTAAGTACCTTCAAGTTGTATTTTTGAAGTAGTTTGTTCCCAGTTTCATATCTAGATGGGCCTAGTAGATTTATATGTAAGAAGTTACTTTAAAGGGGAATAACAAATTCATATACAGATTATAGACTGATTATAACAGTCACCAAAACCAAGTCAAGGCTGAGGCCTACTTATGTTGTCCTCAGCACAGAGACAGTAACTTAAGAGAGCTTAATGTCTCATACATAGGGAGTAAAAAGGCTGAAACTATTGGGTAAGAGCAGGAAAAAAAGTGCCACAGGGATAGAAACAGTTTTGCTTTTAAGGTCCTAGACAGTTAATTCCAGAAGAAGAAACAAGGCTGCAGATGCCATCTGGTAAATAATACCCATGACCGGGATTACCTGTTGCAAACAGAGACGAAAATACATCCCTATGATACAATGAGTAGGTGTGAGCTGGGAGAGAGCACCTCAGCATTGAGTCACCTGGTTTGACACAGATACCAACTGCCACCCTGTGACCAGGATTACGTATGCCATTTATCAGGATCTCCTCCTATGCACATTTCATTGGCATAAGTATGGACTCGTTTCTGTGATAGAGGCAGATGCTACAGAAGGTAGGAGAAAAGAAAAAGAATATTCCACAGGCACACAGGCTTTGAGCCTGGCAGAATAACCAATCCAGCCCCCAACTTTCCCCTTTTAAATTTTGTGACTTTTCAGAAGAAAGAAGCAGGCCAGAAGCAAGACAGGCCAGGCAGTCTACGTGCATAGGCCCAACCTATCTATGACAGAGTAATTTATCTCTTAGCATACTTGAATTCTTCTTCAGACACCTTTTCATTTGCTAATGCATTTGTTGTGTTGATTAAATAGTTTTTTAGCTTTAAGAGAGACACTGTCACACTTCAGAACCCTGCTACATTGACATCAGTGTGTGGGCAGACAAATATGAGTCATTCCTTCCCGCATACTCGAGTCTAGCTCACTTTTCACTAACGTCTGAGCATTTCTTGAACCTTTCAATACTCTTGTGCTGTGTTTTATTTTTGCCAGTTGCATCAGCTTTAAATTATCCGTCTGATTTTTCTATCTCTATTTGAAGTTCTTAGATCCTACTCGTAAGAGCTATTCACCCATTCTTAGCAACGTTCATGACATTTGCCCACCAAATATATATTAATATAAACTCACAGACTAAGCTATTATTCTCTTCCCATGAAAACAAAATAAAATTACTAGGCCACAATACGCCATGTAAAGCCTTTCTAGAGACTTTGTCAAGACAAACTCTTTTCAATCAGATTTCGTTAAAAATAATTTTTCAGTAAGGCATATGTGATTTAGCAAGACTACTAAGTGATATATTACGATTTTTTTTAAATTCTGAAAATTGACCAACACACTAATGCAATCATTAGTAAATATATATAGCATAGTTTTATAAAGAATTACGTCTTGTTAGCATTTTTTTCTCAAACTTTCAATAACATTACAATCAGGATTTTGCCCACTGCTTCACTACTTCTTCCTTTATTTTTCTACCATTAGATATTAAACACAAGAACTAGAACGACTAGAATTACAAGACAAGGAGCATGCTTCTCCATTTTCTAGGAGAAAAAATGAGTCCTGAAATAAGCTCAAAGTCTTCATATAAGCACCGCCCAAAGAACATAGATTCTTAAAATTTATATGTGCTAATGTTTCACCCAAATTAATTATCTATGTGCTAATTTTATGTAAAGATTATAGCCAAAAGAGAATTTTATTGGTATTATACTCAAAAAAAGTAAAGACAGATAAAATGGTGTTTAACATCCTAACATTAAGATATACCCTTCTCTCTTCCAATAAATTTACTTTCCCAAATAGTAACTACTGTAAGTTTTCTGGTACTTCTCAAGGAAAAGAAACTGCTCTATAGTAAGATTTCTTGGAAGCAAAAGGGAAAGTAAGGGTATTAATTTTTTCTGGAATGCCATTTCTTCAGACTGACTGTTTGAATCTTCACCCTAAAATGTGGCTTTTGACAAAAATAATCTGACATCTCAGTTTCCATAGAAAACCTCCGTTCTGTTGTTATCTCTTCCAAATATTAAAATTGACCCGTGACCTCAATAACAAAAGTACGGACATTGGAAGAGAAGAGGATCATAATTAAAATTGACTGTGGGGGAAAAAAATGTGTGTCCTTAATTACACTTATGCAAAGTATTTACAGGCTGAACAGAAGACATACTTGTCTGCTTCATATCAGATTGTTTCTAAGGAAGAAGCTAGAAATATTTGTTTGGCAACCACTTATTTTGTAATGAGGTCAGCATGTTCACTTCATTTGTTTTTCTCATTGTAATAGTCCCACACCTTCAACTAAAGGCCAAAGATTATTATTCCACAGTATTAGCAAGTAGATTATGAAAATACAGAACAGAGGTTGCTTAAGACCATTATACGATGGACAAAGGCATTTGACAACACTGAAAGTTAAAAGATTTATAGCTAATGGTAAGTATTTGATTACACACAAGAAATATTCCGTAAATATATGTAAATTACTTAGCATAGCTGTATTTGTAATAATTTACATTTAATCTGGCATTTCTCATATGCTACCTACAGTAGATGATAACTAGTATTGCTTCATTATACTTAAGAGCTTAGTGCTTTGGGAAAAGTTTGGTTTGGTTTGTTTCATATATACAAATTCACATTACTAATAACTCAGGAAGTGTCCTTCCTCAGTGCTGGATGGACAATGACTTGCTTATCCTGTACATTTTGACTGAGGAACGTCATTTGTGCAGAGGAAATTGAATGCAACAATTTTCATCTCTAGCTGACAAAGCGTTACCTTGGAAATACTGCAATTTAATAAATGCATTATTGGTCAGTAGTGACCAGATAAAAGCAATATGGTCAGGCAGGCTTTCAGATGCAATATGAATGGGAGAATGGGGAAACAAAAACCAACTCAAAAGACTTTTTCCACTTCTTGAGTACCAGGTGTCAGCCTCAATATGATCATAGGAAGTTCTTTCTATTTGTGATTGAATAACAGTGATATCTCTTCCTTTATTTAGGGTCCTTTCATCTTTTTGGATCAAGCGCTTCATAGGCTTTAGATGAAGATTAGTCCCTCACATCCACCTACCACTGACACGCAGTCAGCCTCTGGGATGCCAGCAAAGAGTGCCAGCAGTGCCAAATAGCTGGTTCCAGAAGAGGAAGTAAAAAAGAATTAATCCAGCTGAAACTACAGGGGAACAGCAGAAAGGACAACATAATGACCCAAAATGGAACTTGGCCAAGATACCAGGCTTAACAATCACGCAAGGAGCTGAGCAACTGTTACAGTTTAGTTTTGTGTCTCATCAGCCACAATAAACCCAGCCAAAACATCGCTGCTGAGCCCTGTGCTGATGAACTCATTTAGTCCTCCTCTTGCTTCTCTAAGTAGCAAGAGGTGTCATCTATTAATTTGCCAACAGCGCCGACTGCAACACCCAAGTCTCTATTGTTCTCCTTTCCAAGCCACGCACAACCCAGTTTACTTAAGAGGATGACAAAGTCGCAAGGCAGTATGGCTAAAGAGACAGGCATTCGAGAGGGTAATGATCTGTCAGCAGGGTTGTGGCAAAAGGAATTTACATGAAGATTAATCAATGTTTACAGCTCTTCTCATTTATGAGAACAAGCTGCTGTTTCTACCTGCCACCAATTCTATGATTATGACAAAAAAAAAAAGAAAAAGAAAAAAGAGAATGAGCTTTGCCTTTTAGTTGAGGGGTGGGAATATTGTTCTATATACACTGCAAATGCCAGTTTTAGTAGGCATAAATCCATATTTACTCTTTAGTGGGGGACCAATGTTTAGCAGACACCGGATGCATCATTTACACATTGCTTGAAAGTAATTGCAAATTATGGTAAACTTATCTGAGAAAAAAACCCCAAACACCACCAAAACCCCAAAGCCCCAGAAAAACATGCTCACAATTTGCCTCCATGAGTTACGACACCTGTCATGATTAATGGTGGTTTGAGAACTGAAAAATCATTTCTTTCAGGGTTTCAGTAATTCAAAAAAGCAAGCAAGTGTGTATTTTTAAGAGGCAAAACAAAATTAGAGGTGATATGACAGAACACGCAGTAAGATCTGTACAAAGTAGGCTATGAGGAACTTCTTAATAACCTGAAAACTGAAACATGAGTTAAAAAAATGAAATTACTGATTTCTACATCATATTTACAAGAGCTGGTGTTGTGAAATATGAATTATAGATTTCTATGCCAGGGGAAGCCCTGAGTCCCAATGGAATCCACCCTAATGAGAACAAGTGGGTGAATGCTGCTCGCTTCACTCAGTCATTACCCAATAAGGATGATAGGTTTATGCTCTGTGTCTGCCTAATGGGAGTAACTCTCACTTCTACCTGTCTCAGTCTTTCTTGGCCACAGCACCTGGGTAGGTGGCAGTGCAGACATTAAATCTTGCTGCCTTCATCCTTCTCTCCTCTTACCATGAGGGAGGCTCTGCACCACATACCAACCTTAGGGTGGAACAAACCCAGGATAATCCAATTACAGGTGATAAAGCTACTCTAGATCTGCACAGCTTTCATTAAGACAGGAATCTCTCTTATCTTAGGACAAGCCAGCATCAAATGAGACTGATTTGGCATGGGCTTAATAGGCAGATCCATCAGTTGGCAATTTGTGTTTTCTTCTCAGCCTCACGGGGTTTGCAGTGCCTGGTTAGGACGGTGGCTTCCCCATGCCTCTGGGGAATGCCTGCAAACCTCACCCGGCTGCTTCTCAAAGGAGCAGCCTCTTTGCCCGCCCTTCTCTGTGATAAACTCCTCTGCAAACATGAAGTCAGGGCAAAACAATAGCAAGTGACAGTGACTGAACTGTATAAACATGTTGACAACTGATTAAGCAAAAATAAAACAAGACTCAAATAGCTCTTCTGCATAATTCCTGATTTGCATAACCAAAAGGGTGGCAAGACTCCAGCCACCGTTCATTTCCTGCAGCAGCCAGAATAATGCAGTTTGGAGTGCTCCTTTGCCAACAGGAATTTCAGAACTCTGCAGGGCATAAGGGAGCCTTGCAGCCGGCCACTGAGACAGCAAAACCTCCCGTCACGGTCACAGAGGGGCAGCAGGGTTTTGTTGAAGCTGCTCCTCAGGAGACTCACAGGAGCACAAGCAGGCTAAAGGCCACAACAACAGGCAGCGGAGACACCACATATTAGAGACCTGAACAGGAGACAAACTGCAGTGCCTCAGCCGCGGTCAGCACTTCATCTAGGAAATTACCTCAGCTAAAGGAAGAACACATCCCAAGGTGTAATAAAGCAAAAACACGTCTCTTACTAGACAAAAATCAGTGAACCACTAACCCTGAGCTGAGAGGTTATTGAGATTATCTAATACTATTTTGTGGTCTCTAAAGCATCTCTACATTTTGGGCAGTAATTGCCAGCTCTGTTCCAACAAAACCAAAGCTGGAGAGGATTTAATCACCTTGCTTTGACTGTGAACTGGTTTGGGCTGTGCTTCTTTGGTTTGGGTTTTTTTGTTTTTTTTTGTTTTACATTATAATTTCCGCATGATCCAATATAGAAATTAATGTTCCTTTAACAATAAAAACAATGCCAACAAGGTCAATATTGTGGCATTACCGCAAATGGAATAAACTCTTGCTGTCAAGACAGGAGTGTTCCAGGTTGCTTACAAAGCCATCAGGTTGTATTTACGCAGAGGTTAGACTGACACTTATTTGAAGGCAGAATTTTAACTCTTTTAACATAAAGGTCCAAATAAGCTTAGCAAAAATATGAACATTTTTCAGGATGTGCAGATGCATGCATTGTTTGGCCAAAGCCACCCTCCTCCTTTAAAGCTGCTTGAAGCTGTTTAGAAAACTCAGTTTAATTGAAAACTATTAAGAGTGGTGATCTCTTTCCTATAAGGTAGTTGGAAAACATTCCAGCTAATACCGTAGCCACAAAATAAGTTTAGAACAGGCCACTTCCTGATGCTCCTAACATGGGCACTACAGTAGAAGAGTTTGCAACATCACAACACTATAGCAGTCTTGATTAATTCAGTTCTTCTGGACAATTAATGAATGACTTTTTAATTGTTTGTTTGTTTGTTTTTAGAGAGGATCTTGCTTTCATCCATAATTTCAAGACCTCCTTTATGTGCGAAAAAGAGAATTAGGTTGAGTTTTCTTCCTCAGCCAGAGGCAACGTGTTGTAGTAATCCTCTCCTTTTAGCTTTCTGAAAACCGAGATGTCAGAGCTTGCCTCCTCTCCATGCCTACTGCACCGAGGCCAGATATTGAAACAAAGTTAAAAATAGTATTGGATCATCTACTTCCAAGCTGTGCAGGCTGCTTTGTTTCCAGGTTTCTGCTTTTTTTAGGAATTCTGCTAAAATTTAGGATCAGGTCAGTTGTATTCAAAGTGTTTATGTTTGGCCGACCCTTCCCAACAGTGGCCTCTGCTGCCCTTTCCCTGTATACACCCTCCCCTAACTCTTGCACTCCAGTCTCTAGTGCCCAGCTGCTGTCACTAAGAGCTGTCTATCCCCACTGCTTGTGCAGTGAGTTCCATAAAACCAATCCTGGATTTTTTTAGCTGAATGTTTCCCCCTCCTCCTCTCCCCCAAAGCTCTTAGCACAGTTTACCAGCCTTCCCTAGCTAGTTACCTCTACTGTCAGTATTATCTCCTGAAAGCACCCACGTCCCTAGTGCACTTCAGATTTCCCTTGGCTACTAATTTCTGAGGAAGGATACCCTGCAGGGATATCACTTTTTTGTAACCCCACCTCAGCTGTCCCAAAAAGCCTGGACTTCCTTGGAAGCAGGAAATACAGACTGCCTGAGGGTTTTGTGTATCTGCATAAACACCATGACTTCCTCAAGGTCATCATGGATCCCATCATATGCAAGGAGGGGTTATAACAACTCAGGAAACAGCATTTGGCTGCCTGCGAGTCCACTGTTTTCTCCTAAACCACGCCATTCTTTGGTTGGTCTCCCATCCCTTGCTGCTGCTCCCACAATTGGTCAGAATAAAGTGTCCCCCAGGATTACAGACTCCAAACCTGCTTCCTGCCAAATACAAGCCAACAACTCTCAAAGAGAAAGGTAGCGGGAAAAAATATATGGAGAGAGGCAATGGTTAATGGATTTCCTTGCAATTTTCTGTACCCCTGTCTTGACAGGTTCCAGATCCTCAGAGGCTGCTTTTGCCCTACTTCTATGGTTCATTGTCAATTCTTAGAAAATGAAAGTTAGAGCCCCTGCAGTAATTCAAATAAAGCTACGAGATTGTGGCAGTGATGACTCATCACTGGGACAATGAAGACACTTCCATGAGAGCCATTAAATATACCCAAGATTTCCAGTTTAAAGCTAGCATGAAAGACCAGTATTTCTGATGGGGAAGACAAGCTGATAATTCAAAATAATTGAGGATAATTACTTAAACTCAAGAATCAAGAGACAACTTCACCAAGTGTTTTTACCAGTGGTCTGTCAGTTCCTGAAGAACAGCCACTAACAGTGAGATAAGAGCCTGAGATAAGAGCTAAGGCAAACCCCACTTATTGTATATGTGTGCATTTGCACACCAACGTGTGCAAAGTCCTGCATGTGTACCCACACACAAAGCCCTACGCAATAAGGTCCCGAGTTTAGCACACCTATCTAGTGATGAGGGTTTTCTTCCTCCAGATTTCTGAGGTAAATGCACATTATCAGTGTCTATGCTGACACTTTGGAGTTTTTTACGTTTAATTGGCATGAAATCTTTGGAGCCCAGCTTTCTTATCTGTATTATATAAACGTGGTAAAGAAACTGACAGCTGATCTCCAACAGCCAAATAAGTATGACCAGTATAAATTATTAGATTTCCATGTTCTTTAAAAAGCAGATGAAACTTCATTTAGGTTTCTTTTAAGGAAAGAAAAACCTCTTAAGCCATGAAAATATCTGTTATTGTGGAGCAAAGTGAAGATCTAATTTGGACTGTAAATAACATACTGACTTTTTTTACTACTTTTTTTTTTTTTCTACTTTAATTCTATATTTCTGAAAAAAAATTTTCTGAGGTGAGCAAGTAAAATAATTGGAAATTCTTGATTTGCTAGCATATACTCCTTCTATCTTAGACACCAACTGAATTTCTCTGTTTACACATCCACAAACACTTCTTCCACTTTTGGATCTTACTTCGGCTGAAGAAGATACACAATCCATAATACAGTTTGTTGTGGCTTGACATATCACATAGATGAATACTTTGATCTCCATTAGCTAACCCTGGAATGAATTATTGAAAGTTAATGCTGACTTTGATATTCTGCCTTTATATCTTTACCACTGACTTGAAGTTATTCATAGAATGCCCTTGGATAATATGACAGATTGTACAGGAATTCAGCCCAGAATCATTTCGAAGGCAGTAATGACAAAAGAAGGCTGTCCTAATCCTGGACTTTTTTTTTATTAAAGAAAATGTGTATCCAGTTTTTTCTTGCTGTTAAAATAGCCATGGAATAAATCACGCAAAGCTGAAGTCTGGCTGTACATGTAGCAGTATACATTTACTGACCATAGAGAAAAATCTAAATCCAAACACTCCAGTGCTATTAAACTCTCAATAAATCACCTTGTTGGTAACTTAGGCAATCGTTTATAATTATTAATAAAATGGCTTAATATTTAGTCTAACTAGAAACTGAAGACACAGATTCCAATATGTTATCCCTTACTGTTATTAACTACAGGCAAAAGGTGTTGGGTAATCTTTGAGTTGCATCTTTTAGGAGAGGCAGCCCAAGGAGAAAGAAGGGAAGGAGATTTGAGACATCTTACAACAAGCTGTTTGTATTTTCCTAGTGCAGAACTAAGGCAGCCCTCTTAAATTTACAGCAGCTCTTGAGGATCTTTAAAGGAAGTTTACCACACCTCTGTGGCCCAAGACATCATTGCAAACACCCATCATACCATTAGTCCCAGGCTAAGAAAAGGGAAAATGCATCTTTTGTCCCACTCCAAACCTTTAATCTGAGAATACCATTCAGGGCTTTGTGAACAGAAGAGAATTTTTATAAAAACAGGAAGAAATAAAACAGACAGATCATCTAAGAGACTATCTTCTCTCTCGTAAGGAAGAGTCCACACAGAGGTACAATTTGAACTGTTTAAGTTCAGGTATCAGAATATTAATTATATGAAAAATTAAATTTAGCCAATGACATCATAAAAAACTCCAAAAATGTGAATTCTTTCATCTATAGAGAAAAACAATAAATCTGAGACACGCCTTTTGTTGAGAACATACCCTCCCAATCCATCCAGAACAAATACATTCACAGCAAACAGTGCAAGGGATAGAAAATACATGGGCTTTTTCTCCCAGATGTCTCAAAGAAGAAAATAATGAGGCATAGGAAGACAGATTTATGTTGTTTCACCAGACAGTGTTCTCCTTCTGCCTCTCTTAAATTTGCTTTACTTCTAAGAACAATAAAAAGTCACTGAAGAGTTGACAAAAGGTTGCTCACCACATACACAGAATTATTCAATGAACACGGCATAGGACTGGATTTCAAGGCCTTTTTTGTCAGTTATTACACCACTCCCTGCCTCAGTTTCCTTGACTATAAATAGGATTAAGTCTTAGAAAGCCACTTCATGCCCAGGGAATGTTAAGTGCTATCATGTTCATGTTATAAATGGAAGACAGTTTTGACCTTTAAATACAAGTCTTCAGAAAAAAGAAACAAAGGCAATTGTCTGTTTATTTGAAAATAGCCACTTTATACCTTTAACATCCCAATAAAAATACAGAATCAAAGCCTGGTTTTGATACATGTGGGGTATTACAATCCCTTGTTGCTGATAGTACTTTTTAATGTTAAGAGCCTGGTGGCTAACTTATGTTTCCTCTGGGTGCGTTCCCATATTCCTCTCCACTTTGGGAGGCAGGCTCTTGTTGCTGCTCAGATATGTATCCCACATCTTGTAATCATTAATGTACTCAGGGGAAAAGGAGGGGGCAAGAGGACAATGTTTCAAAGTATGTTTCTGCCCAATTCATTTTGGCTTAATTTGAAGACCAAAGCAGAGCTCTATTGAAGCACGTCCTTCCTCAGTCATTTATCATGCTTCCCCTTCCCCACTACTGAGCTCAGATGCTAAGCAGTAATAATACAGCTTTGGGTAGATTAGAGAGTAATTTCTCTGCTCATTCTTATTCTAATTTTTGTTTAGATTTTGAAAGTTTCTTAATTGCTACAAATGTCAGTGGATTGGCAACATAAAGGTAACAGTGGAATTATTAAACTTCTGCTTTACCTGGCAGTTAAGTGTACAGAAAGAATATTCCACTAATAGCTTTAAAGAGCAGGCAAGAATCTAACTCAAATCTTCCCAGTATGGGGAAGGAGTAATAAAAGAAAAAAACCTAAGAATTTCCATCTCTAAGATGATGGGATAGAATCAGTGCCAGCCAGTCCAGACCTGATAAGGGTAATGGACAAAGCAGCAATTTTCCCACACCCCCCCCCAGCTCCCTGAAACCACTTTTTTTCTGTGACAAGTCTGGTTTTCAGGGGCTCTGGGACAGATAAATAGAAGAAAGGCCTTGGCTAATTCTCCTTCCTCTGGCAATCTTCTGCCCTAAGCAGCCATCTAGTTTGACTTTATGGCTCTGGCCCCAGGAGTAACTACATGGGGAAGGGCTGAGAACGTGGCTGGTTAAGATTTTCACGGTTGGTGCCCAAATACATGACAGGAAAGCTTCAGAGAAGTGCACGGCTACCAGAACTAGGACACTAAACCAGGCAGACCTTTTGGTGTCTCATTCTGCAGTTATGAGGGCAGCTCCTGTGCCAATGGTGTGAATCTGTTCCCTCCAGCCTTCCTCTGTTTAGTCTGGGCAACATACACATCCCCGTAAATAGCTGCACGCCTCTTACAAGGCAAAAATACTGTTTAGCAGTGAGATTGAAAATATCAGAGAAATCATCCTTTTAAGGAGACCAACTCGTCCCTCTCTCCAAAACCAATGCACTGCAAAGGCCTACTGCAAAAATTCTTGTTGAATGGGGCCTCTGTGCTTGTTTGCCAGTAAATAGGCTAGTTTTTTCTTCCCCTGTATGATGTGTTTATGCCAGAAATATGAAATATCATCAATAAATAAACCAGAGGGAAAAAATTAGACTCCTTTAAATTAAACCAGAAGGATTTTCCTGATTGCTTATACACTGTGCACTGTGCATAGAAAACAGGCAGCTACCTGCAGAACATGTCTACTCTGAATATGCAGTTATTAAAACTAATTTTATTTGTGCATTTTACTACCTGGGTGACTGACAATTGATTCTTTTATCTTACTGCAGCAGGTTTTTAGAAACTATAACTGCATTCTTCCCATAAAATGTCTTGAATATTTCCCCATAAGGAGAATTTAATATTTCAGATAAAAATCATAGCAATTATTAAGACAACATGCTAACATTTCTCCAAATATGATCTTAACTCCTGCTAATTTGAGGAATCTCCCTCTCTATTTTTATGTTCACAGTTTGTGCCAGATCTTCACTGTGTAGTGAAACTTTTCAGTGTTGGACTGTGTTCATTCCAAACTCAGAATGAAACAAAGGAATAGATTTGTGGAATTGCACTACTACCCATTTAAGCTACTCCCAACTCTCTGCCACTGTCTGGTACTACTAACACAGCAGACAGCTGCCCAACCCCCCCTTTCCTTTTCTTCCTGCTGTTAAGCTACACCTATCTGTAGATCATCGACTCTTTCTGGACTTGTAAAAAGATTTGTGCCAGACTATGTTTCTTGGCTTCAACGTTAGCTTCCTTTCCAGAATACACATGCTGCTTTACACATACTTTTATTACTGACATCATGAGAATACATGTCTACTATGTTTAAATTTGGGTGTTAACCTGATTTTGCTTCTTCCATGTGTGGGTGATGTGAGACTAAGAAAGCAAATTAAGAAGCTGTTACCTGCTTGAACCATTTCCCCCTGCCCTTTCACAGAGGAAGTGATAATCATCTGAAACAGCAGGCAGCCTCCAGTGAGGACAGTTTTCCAGAAATCTGAGTTTCCATGTATTTGAATCATATCACTAATGCAATCATATTGACTTTGCATTTTATTAAGTGATTAAAACATTACTAGACACAAAAATAGCGCCAGCCCAACTTTGCTTGATTCTCAGTTGGACATATCAAGAAGCAAGTTTTCAGAAGTAACTATTAACAGTTGTAGGTTCTTGCTGAGTTCTGTCTCATCAGGACTAAATAATAGATATTTCCAAACATCAAACACACAAGACATAGGGTGGTCCCTATTAATCAGGGCCCATTTAAAACTATTACTGTTGCTCCCTATGAACTTCTTGCGCTATGAGAGTCTCTAAAAAATGGTCGGAAATAAGCAGTACCTTGTATAAACCCACAGTCTACTGAGCGAAACCAGATGAGGACTCAGACATTCAAACAGAAGATCCCGGTGTTCTCAATGAGCCATACGGGAAGGTTTATTTAGTTTATTTCTATTCAACACTCTCTCATACAGACTGTTTCTAAGGATCTCACTACATTTGCCTAGACTGGAAAGCTGGAACTGGATTTAGCTCCCAGAATGGGCCTTTTATTTATCACATTCTGCAACCACACAAGTCCAACCCATTTATTTCCCAGACCACATGATTTATGGGATCAAGCCTAAATCAGCCAGTGGAAGACCAAACTTGCACTTTTTGCAAGAGAAGACTATCATTCTGTACAATCAGAATTTATTAAAAGGAGGATATATTTTTCTTACTGTCCTTTGGAAAGTTACTCCATGAACATTAAGAACATAGGCAATTGGCTGTTTACAGGCAAAAAAACCTATTTCTACGGCCATGATTAGACAATATGAAATGCTCAGTGGCAAAAGTGGTTTAAATTTTCTGTCATACTTTTATTAACCTTCCCCTTTCCCAGCTCTTTCTTGTAAAAATATTGTGTCAAAAAATCTAGATCAATTCCCAGGTTCTATTCTCTCACGCTGATACTGGTACAGCTGACAAAAAAATCTGCAAGGGCATAAACAGAGAGCAAAGGATAGCTAAAAACTGTTTACACTGCTATTGATTCCAAAGATTTCATATCAAAGTGCAGCCTAAATTTAACTTCTTATCCTGGCTTTAATCTGAATCAGCCACCTTTCTCATGTCTGCAAAATTACTCAGGAAATATCTGAGATTAAATTTACTTCCACATAATTCTCTGACTCTCCAGCTCACTCTGGGACAAGAGACATGTAAGAGTAGCCCTTTTGACAATGCTTTAACATTTCTTTCTCTGGTAAATTGTTGCAGTGGGAAGTAGCAGGAGCATAGGAAAACAAGGAAGACTGTTTAAAAGGAAACCAAATTCTTCCCATATATCTGAAATCAACAGGTGAGTACTGGGTTAAGTCTTGGATTAATTCTGCTCTGCCCTGCATTAACACACAGGATTTTCCTTTTACATGTGCCACCTTGCCTGGTGAATACCGGATTCCTCAAACTAAGCAAAAAATATCAGTAACTCATTAACTTGTTTCCATGCATTTGTGGGGAGAAAAAGAATTTCATAGCAAAATATAATTTGAAATGTTAATTCAAAATATTAGTATTATGATGAAATTAGGTTTCTGTTTGAAGATTGATGTTATGCTTCCACTATACATAATATAGGCTTTTTATGGTAGGTTACCTAAAGACTGTGGAATAACACAGATGAATAGGGTATTAGAAGCTAGCAGGATTTCAGATATAAAATGGATTATGGTAGGACCGAATGTTTGTGGCTCCCAGGCTATCGGCTGTAGTACAATCCAGGAATAAGTTGAGCCGGTACTAGCTGCGTTATGGCACAGCTTTTTTTTTTACCAAGAAAAGACCAGTTGAAACTCAGTTTGAATTTAAACAAATTCAAATTTTTACCCATTTGGGAGCCTGTCACAAAGATAGAAAACATGTCAGAGAGCAACATGTAATCTTGGAAACGTTACAGTTCAGGCAATACGGACCAGGAGATGAGGTAGCTCTTCACACAATTTAATGGAAAGCATGGGAGTCACAGTTCAAAGAACCATGTTTGAAAGGATAAAATTAGATAATTCTTCCTAGCTATAATTAATGTACTGAATGAAGTTAAATCAGCTTCTTCACCAGGTATGAAATTCTCCTCTTTCTCTGTGTCAACCCCTCCCTGCCTCCCTCAATTAAAAAAAAAAAAAAGCCATCACAGAAGTATTCCTCTATATCTAAATTCCCAAATCCTGCAGCTTTAGAAGACCTTCGTTTTATCCTTCTTTGTATTACAAACTCAAAGGCAGAACTAATAAAAAGAAATCAAACAAGATGATGCTATCTGTTTCCCACTGGACTTAGAAGTACTTCAACTCAACCACAGACCCACATCGCATTACTGAGCAAGGCATCTCAAATAACAGACTCCTCTAGGGAGGACAGACTAAGTCTTCTGTTGGAAATTTACCTCCTGCTTATTTAATGCATACTGCTAAACCCAAATATACCCCTTTTTGGAATGTGGGATTAGTTCTGAAATGCCACTCTAATACAGATAATTCTTTCTTGCCTCCTTGAGGGTTTATCTGCCAGGCTAGATGCTTGGTTAGCATTCAGCTGGGTCTTCTGGCACTTGTGAGTGGAAGTTGGTGAAAATAGATGAGACTGGGCTGCAGAGGAACCCCAGGGGAAAAAAGTATTATTGAATGGCATGTGAAAACTCAATTAAATTTATGCCAAATCATTTTCAGCATATGAAAAGAAAACCCAGAGCCAAATGCATGAACTCCAGTTCTCTAGAACTATCAAACTTCTGTGTTAGCTATGTCTCCTATTCATATACTATGAATCCTCAATTCCTCTACCCTAAGGGAAACCAGACAGTACCAATCTAGAGATAATGACTGAAGTCAGCTTGCAAATAAGGTGCTGATAAACTGATCAGGGCTACATGGCTTAGATTTTATCATCATCAATCAAGCAACTAGGTAGAAACATAAAGATCTACAATATAATAGCAATAATACTGATGTCTTCCAAACAAGAACTGTTTACTTTATTCAGATATTGAGAGATACTGCTCTTATGTGGGTGATGAAATATTCCTAATGTGTTGGTGTACCTTTGGGTTGACTTTCTGGTAAGACCTGAGATTTTTTTCCATTAAAAAAAATAATTTTGCTGTAATAATTTGACTACATAATGCTGTCCTGACACTCAGATGCTAACTATTTAGAAATGAAACTATTAAAATATTGTATGCATTTTTCCAGTATCCATGCACAGATCCTTAGAGCCAGCAGTTATTTACAAAAGCAAAAGAACATCACATCAGTTAGTTCTGGAACCTAATCATTTTCGTACTAATAACTGTACCAAATATAATATTATGTTGTATTAGGAAATATTTGATATAAATGTACTTTCTGCAGAGTTAGAAAGAAGCTATTAAGTGATTTTATTTGTAAAAAACCTGATAACTAGCAAGAAACTAAAATATTCTGATACTTATGTATCATGAATGGCTTTTAAAAAGCCTGGAAAAATAATCCTTGACTGAATTTTTGAAAAAAGCATCTTTTGATTTGTACTTTCAGTTCAACTGTACAAATATGATTTTCCAATAATTAAAGGCACTATGGAAAGTTATTTCCAAAACTTGTAGCTGCTTAAATTACATGCACAGATCCAAGTTTCTAATTCACATCTGAAATGAAATCTTGCCTTAAGTGCTCTTGTATAAAGAAAAACCAACTACTCTGAGTGCAGCTTTTACATATCTGAACCAATTAAGAGAAGAACTACATTACCTTAACTTTGTCTATAGGACAGAGCACATATAAACCCCCTCTACAAGAATATCAAGAGCTAACCAAAGCCCTGTCTCTCTAAGCCCAGATTTTTGAACAGGATGCACATGTGAAAATCCAAATAAGTCAGACCATGTACCATCTACTGCTCCTTTAAAAATTAGCAAAGCCTTTGAGAAAGTTGACCTTAATCTTTTACGGTCGCTCTTTATGAAGTCAATAAATGGTAACACTTGCACTTCTACTGCAAACACTGAAGCACCTATAAATCATGATAAGAAGCATCATTTTACTATAATCATATAACAACTGACAAGAAAATCTCATTAATATTTTGATGTTGTCATTGCCATTTCTGATCCTGGGTGAAACACGTGGCCAAGTTCTGTTCTAAATAAGCAAATTTCTTCTAAAGCTTTAGGTGCTGGATGCACAACCCCACCCTTGTGCCTTGCACCCATCCCAGCCTGGTGCTGCCCCCCAAATGGAGCCGGGGTGGCAGCACTGGGGGTGCTCCTCCCAAGGGCACTGCCAAAGGGCAAGGGCAGCAGGACGTGTCTTGGAGACGTGGAAAGCCTAAAGAGCTGAGAGCTGGCACATGGTTTCTGTCATTGGAATGTATGATGAAAAAACAATAAAAATAAAGTCAATAATAAAGTGAAGCACTTCATTGAAACCCAGGACTGTTTTTGCCCTCAAGAATGGTTTTAAGGAAAATTCCTGTTTTGGTTTAGTTAAAATCTGGTTTTAGCTATTTAAATGGAACAGTCTTTGAAGGTCTTAATCTCATTTATAATAATTTAAGACTATTTAGACACTGAAAAATCTTTGCATATCATAAGAAGCCATGCTGATTCATTCTCTAAATGTCATAAACAGTACGAGATAAACACTTTCTTTATAAAATAAGCTTTAGAAGAGGTTTTCATGTAATAGTGTCTTTAGTAGGTGGAGTATTATGAGATATTGCATGATAATTTTCAATTCCAGTCCTTGTTAGCACCTCCATTTCAGCTCTAAGTGTGGGTTGTGTTTGGGTTTCCCCCCCACCCTTGCATTTCTATTTTCTTGTTTATCTCCCTAGTGCCAGAATTAGTTCTGTAGCATGAATAATAGAACATGGCAATTGTTTATTTAATATTAAAGGAGTGACTTCACTTTTAAAAACATAAAAAGAAAACAGTTTTAAGATAGACCAAGGAAGAAAAATCACAGTTAATAAAACCACAATATGATTTTAATACCTTCAAAGGCATCTGTAAAATAGCTAGTGTCATTTAAAAAAGACTTTCGAAAGACTTGTGTCACAACATTGCTGAAGCCATCAATTTTAAACAGATTTACATGTAAAGTATAGATCAACTTTCTCAAAGAAAGTGTTTTTCTTTTCAAAGAAAAATAAAATCCTACATTATCTAACAAGACATGAACAAAGAGGTCACTATCAAAAGTTACAGAAACATTCCATTTTTGTAGGAAATTGATAGCAGTGACTTCAGTCCAATGTGCAACAGAACTTTTATGAACAGTGATACTCTGAAAGTCTGTGTCACAGATAACACAGATGAAAATACTAAGACAAGACTGAGGTATTTTTCCTTAAAGATGATTTTTTCATTTTTAAGCAGAATGGCAATGGAAGAGACTAATCTAATGGCTTAAGCTTTAACAAACAGCACCTCCTCCTGTCCCATAACTTCTGCTAATGCACCAAAGAACAATTTCTATCACACTATTTACCCAAAAAAATCCCAAAACTTCAATTAAAGTCACATATTCTAGAGAACAGCTAAATATATGGAAATATTATTAACTTAGAATCTTTGTTGTTTCTGGCAGGAATGGTACAAGTGGTGTCTGAACCACTTCATTTCACACAGAATAAAGGAAGTTAGGTATTTCTTTTTTTAGCAGGTCAAAGTACAGATAATATTGAGCATAACTTCTTGGTGTCATTTGGTGTGCAGAAGATGTTGCATAACCAATGACACCCCCATTTTAAGGAAACCATCCAGGAAGTCAGAGCAACCTTCTATTCATCAGTATCGTAACAGCAACGGTCACAGTAATAATGGGATTGGAAAAATTTAAAATACATCACTCCAGTATGAAGCCTGGTCCAATCCTTCCTACAAGATATATACTCTGCACTAGAATTAGACACATTTTAGTGATGCTTTATTTAATGTATTTTTCTTCCATGCACTTTGTCTGACACTTCCCTTCTTCTTCCACTCTCCACCTTTTATTGGAAATAAAAATCAATTTAGCCTGCCTATGCCCTTCTCTTGGAGAAAAACAAACATTCACACACACTTCCCTTCTTTCTTGACCTTCTTCTTCCCTGCTTCATACCCAAACAACAACAAAAAAAACCAACCCAGGCATACGGCTTTTCACATGAACTGGCACTTAAGAATAAGCTCATCTATGGAGGAAAACTGCTTTCAGGGTTAGAACAATACTTTCAGTACAGTGATGGATATATTCTACCAGACAGAAGACAAATTTGAAGGCTTTGCAGAAAAAAATTGTTCAGCCCCAAATGGATACAAGATTCAAGTAACAGAACAATTTGCTGCTCTCAAGAAATGCTGTGTTTGACATGGGAGGTGGCACATTTTGCTTTCTCTCCATCTGTGACCTTTACATAAGGTGTATAAGCACTATAAAAAGATTTAGTTGAATGCATTAATGCCTTCTTTCAAAGATTGCCATAATCTCTTTTATTTACTTTTTAAAATAAAAAAAAAAAAACAAAAAAACAATGGCAACCAATCTATCAGGTAGTAAATTACTGTCTGAAAGTAGTGAAATAAATACTATTGTTGCTTTGGAACATCTGGCATCTTATCTGAGACGCCTTTTGCTTTTGTAAATCCTCAGTTTAGCATCTCATTCTGCAAAGAATGAATGTTAGCTACAAACTTTTAAATAATTATTCCACATTGTGGCTTCTTACATTCCCAGAAGTAGTTAGTGCAATTATTCTTGGTCTCAAAATACACAGCTATGGTAAAGAGCTAAATTAAATTTACTCTTGGTTTCTCCTTTTGGTCCTTCTGTATGTACAACATTTATATTTTAAAATGAATCTATATTAATTCTCCTGGAGGGGGAATAAAAAAGGTGTGAGAAGCTCATAAGCTACTTCCTATTGTAGGTGAGAACCAAATCTCTACCACTACAGCTCTTCCCATACAGCAGTGTTGACAGTACCAGCTGTTATTGCAATAACTACTGCTGCAATAAAGCCATTTCTTCAAATTAGAGGATGCTTACACTGCAGAATGATCTTTTTCTCTTGTACACGAGCAACAGGAAACCTCTACAGTAACTACAGATCCAACCTGGCAAAGGTTTTGCTGAGTGTTGAAATGACTCCCTCAAAGCTCTAGGTTTACAGTTCACTGTCCAAATCCAGCCGACCACTGACTGTGAAAGAAGTTTTTTAAAAAATTAAAGAAAAAATTATTATTAAATATAATTAAATACTGGTCTTGTTACATTTTAATTTCTATTCAAAACAATACTGTGACACTTATGAGAGAATCATATCGCAAGTCTTATAAAAAGTCTTGTACCTCTGCCATCTTGGAGCATATCACATAGAAACTAAAAAACATCTTAAAGAGTAAAAAAGCTGCAAAATGTGAATAGCTTCAGATATAGGATTTCTACATAGCTGCAAACATTGAAATCCACAAGACTTTTGAACATACGTGTTTCCATAATTTCAGGGCTCCAGCGTTCACATTTAATGCTCCAAGTACATTCGTATAACCCTTGAAGCCATTTTTTTTTCACTGTTCCTGTGCATGTGGTTCCAAGAGCGGACGGAGTTGGCTGCCCAGTATTGCCAAGCCTCTTGTCAGTACTCAGAGGTGAGACACACTTCGGGCAACCAGAGGCTCCTCTGCAAATTGCTGACAAGAGAGCAAGAGACAGGTAGGAACCTGTGTTCTACCAACTTTACTCTTTGCCTGCTAAAAACCAAGAGTAAGTCTTGTTACAGACTCTCTCAGAGGTTTTCTCCAATACTGAAGTCCTTCATCACATCCCAAACTGTGTTGTTGACTGAAGGGACTGTGAGATTGAGGAGCTGAGACAGTTTCAACACATGGGTATTTGTGTAGGAGCAAATAACAGCACAGACTACTCCTGGTTTTATATGGTTAGAGCCCAAACTAACTGCAGTACTTCTGCAGGCTGGGCCAAATCTCGGCTCAAATTTTTCATGGTAATTATTAGCTGATCATTGTTACCTTCTGCTGTAATCATAATGCTTGCAATATACTGGGAATTTCTGGCTACATTTATAAACATACACTGTGTGTTTTTACAAGATGTATTACTGGGCTTAAAGACTAAGTGGCTTTTTATTGACATTTTGGTGTTATTTACTCATTTTTCCTTGATGAGACGTAGTTCCATCATTTGGTATTTTATGAGAATTATATTCAGTGCATTTTTTCTTTACAAGCAAATATTAACCCAAAAATACTAGTGGCAGGAAAATCTTTGTGCCAAACACTATTGACTATAGCATTCTTGACTCACTGCCAAAAAACAACAAAGAAAGTGCATTTCAAGCTCAAATACCAAAAAAGGACAGCTTTGAGGCCAAAGACGCTGACAATCAAGTCCTGACACCACATCAGCTCAAGCATCACTGAATGTTAACCAGAAATTTGTGACTACACATGTATCCATTCAGATCTCACAGTATCTGAAGAGAATTTAAAAAAATCAAACTATTAGAAATACAGTTTGAAACAACAGCAAAATATTTTGCCACAAACTTGGAAAGAAAAATGCAACACTTTGTTACTACACAAGAATAAACACAGCTATACAGACAAGGAGAGACCACAGACCAGATCACCAGGAATGGATTTTCCTGTGGTGTGACAAGAGGGAGGAGAAGTAGCTGTCTTTAACCACAGCCCAGAACTGCAACTAGCATCTCCTTAGCATTCTAGTATGATCAGAGACACAAAACTTTCAGTAGGTCAAGCCATCTACCTCTAATTCCACCAAATATATATATATATGTATATAAAAATATAAAAGTAATCAGCAAATTATGCACTATTTCTTCTGAGGAGATAATTATATTGGTGTCCATTGACATCACATAATAACAGCAAATTTATTGCCATTTACTACACCCTAGCACAGATTCTTTGTGGCCTTTAAATGCATGTTCATCTAAGAAGTGTTAAGCTATGAGAAATCAGGAAATGTAGCCTGGTCTTCCATTTCACTGCGATTTTTATAACTAAGGCTCCCTAAGGGGATTTTGTGTCAAAATCATGTTCTGGCCATGTACCACACCTGTGGATAAGCCAGGAGCTGGTCAGAGAGAGAACTAGAAGTCATCACAAAAATGTTTTATCATTGGTCCTTATACATAAGGCATTACTCGCTTTTACTCCCCCACAGCTCACAAACTCCACATCCTCAGCAGAGGAATTAACCACTTTGACATTCCAGCTGTCAGTGTCTCCAGAGGAAGCCAGCATTTTTTTTTTCTGCAGTCCTAAGGCAATACACCCCTTCCTGAGTCACTCCTGAAGTATCTGTGCATTGTTTTGTAAAACGGAGGCCTTTCCTGAATAAAAATACCCTAGAGGTGTTGAACATAAGCTATCCTACAGGCTTTATAAATATTAATTTACTCAGCCATATAAACTCTCTGACAGAATTTTTAATCGCCCCAAAACAGCACAAATCAGGCAGAATCCAGGTGCTCTCTGAACTTCTGGCTCAGTATTCTTGCCAGAGTCACATATCACAGCTACATGTGAGTCACAAAGAGAACTGCAGCTCCCTTTTTGGTCAAAACAAGTAGAAACAAGGAAACAAACAAACAAACAAGGAAACAAACAAGAAATTCTTGAAATAGACTTCATGCTCACTATCAGTCTACCCAAGAATATCATCCCATCTTGGTTTATTTCCCTGGGAACACTGCTTGTTGTCAGGTTTCGGTTGGTTTTTTGGGGGGTCTGTTTGTGGTTTTTTGTTTGCTTGTTTTGGTCTTTTTTAAAATTTTTTATGATAGTACAGTTCAGACTTGCTGACCTTAATTCTTTATGTGCCTTGTGTTTGAAATTATTTAGATGCTCTGAAAAGAGCAGAGCCCACCAGCCAGAGACACTAAATACAGACCTAGCAGATAACTGTGTCACACACTGGGCCATAACACATCTCAAACATTTGGATTGTATCTGCATAGTTCAGTCTCACTTCTTTCTTCAGTGCAAAATTCACCCTGGGTTATTTGTTCCATCTTAATGCTGTTTCTCTAGAGAAATATAAGCTGCAGTCACTCATCTCCAGACTATGCAGGACCATTGGAAAGCCAGTCAAATTGAGGGGTCATTTACACCACTGTAGGGCTACATATTGCAATGTATTTCAACATCTGAGAATTCTGCCACTGTTTTTCATATGGGTTGCATTCACAGGCAACTTCTCCATGCAAATTTTATGAAGCTGGTGATGTTCTGCCGCTTCTTTTTTTAATAGGCCACTAAATAGTAAAATTAGTTCCCCAAAAGTTTTCAATATTTCCAAAGCTACTTAAAATCCATCACAAGCATACAAATGCTCTGGTAAAGACTTTACTCTCATTATTTGTTTAGTGTTAATACATGCCATAAAGAGAATACTGGGTTCAGGTGAAATTAGTGATGCGAGAATTCCACTTTATCCCTGAGAGGTCTGCACAATCATATGACATATTGCAGTACCACACAAAGAGATACTGCATCACAGAAATGTGCTAAATGCTGCTGTTGGGCTCTCTTCCCCTCCTTAGTAACAAAAGTCTTCAGCGCCTTGAAGGCCAATTGTAACTGATAGGGAAGATGTGTGCTAATGTCTTCACAAACAATTCCATGGGTGGAGGTTTGGGTGTTAAGGTCTTCGAAACAGGTCTTAATGTCTCTACTAACTTTGTGCAGCAGATTTGTTACAGGACCCAGTTTGACTCCTGAAACAGACAAATAGGTCCGCTCAAGCCTGAGTTTCTGAACTTTAGGGTAAAATAGTAAGTTCAAGGGGGGATATGTGGTAGGCGATTTGGGAAGGCTGTACCTTCCTGGTACCTCAGCCAATCGGGAAAGGAAGAGGGCACAATGTGGCTGGGACTTTGGGATAAAAGGAGGCTGCACCCTCCAAAACCTCGAGAGAGAAAACCCTGCGGGCATGTGCCCCGGTGGCCTCTCTCCCTTTATTCAAATAAAGTTGCAGGACTCCTCTGTCTCCTTTATGGACGCTGGTTTTTCATAGCGTGATTTTCTGTACATAACTAATCATCATTTTCATCCTGAGCAAACATGTATCTGAAATTCCAGGTAGTTCCGTCTCTGCCACTTCAGAAATCAAAACAATGTCTACAGTATAAAACAATCTTTTGGGAAAAAATATTTCAAATTGTGCCACTGAAAGAAAAAAAATGCTAGTTTTTAGCTTTGTGTAATTTGCTACACATGAGAGCTAAAAGGTATGAAAAGTGAAAATTATTAGTAATAAAATATATGGCCTGCTCTACTACAGCAGGGAGACAAACATTGTAAGAACATTGGTGGCTTATGTTCAGCAAACTTTTTTCATCTGGAGCTGAAAATTATCTATCCATCTTCTCTTTTTTAAGTTACTAGTAGTATATTTCCATCTTAAACAATGAGGGCCAAACTTTACAAATATTTTTAATGCCTCCCTGCTCTTTTTTTTTTTTTTCCCCTCAGCTTTCCAAAAATTATTAATGTCTTTGGGTTTTTTTCCCTTACAAGAGAAGTGTGAGCCACAACACTAAACAGCACCTTCAGCTGTGTGACTCAGCAGGCCAGGTGGGAATCCCAGCCTCGGGCAGACCCTGTGGAAAGAGGGAAAACTGAGAGATGAGGAAAGTGAGGAACACAACTGATTTTAGTGAAGTGAATGGCAGAGGAAGGGAAACCAAAACTAATAAAAGCAAGTCCCTAAATTTAAATTTCAGTCAAGGAAAGAATCTGTGGGGAAAAAAGTGCTGTCCTTTACGCAAATTAGTTCTGTCACAGGAGAAGAATTAAGCAGACAAAGCCTGTTGCAGAGCCACCTTCAGCACCTCCTCTAATACCTTTCAGGAGACGGTTTTGCAAATGAAAAACACCGAGTTTGCTGTTAAACCGCGCGTATTCCCAAGCAGTGACACCCACCCGCCCCCCCTCCCAAGGCAGGCCGCTTTCCCCCACATGGGGCAGCAGCCATTTTGCAGCCTCGAGTCACTCCAGCTCACGCCGCTTCAAAGGCTTTCCCCAGCCTGGGGCTCGGACATTACACCCAAAGTAACAGAAGAAAAGAACACGGCACAAACTCACTCATCGCTATGGAAACAGCCAAGCACCAGGCCCAAGCACTGGGGAGACCCTTCCCTTTTGCTGTGCTTTTGTGACACACAGCCTGCAACCCAAACGCAGCTGGAGCACGGCTCCTCCTCGGCACTCCTGAATGCTCCCACTCCCAAATCCTCCTATGCCATCGAGGCTGAGGAAGGAAGAGGCATTTTTTCAGCAGGGTCTCTTGTAAAATGCTTTCTGTGGCTGCCCCTGGCAGATGCTGTTTATAAAATGCCTCATCCCTAAAGTCATAATCTTACCTTAAAGCCTCTTGCTCTCCCTGACAAATTTATACTAAACTGGATTGTGGTTAATACAGCTCAGGTTCTCTGAGTTGTTTTGCTTTCTTGTCTCTAGGGTTGGTTTATCCTTCATATTTGCCTTTTCTAATGCAGTCACATAGAGGAAGACATCAACATTTCTTTTGCAGTAATCTCCCAAATCTCCTTCCTTCATCTCTTTCGTCAGTATGCATGTTTTTGTCATTTAATAGGTTAGTGGGTTTTTTTTTGTGTTTTGGTTCACTGCTCTTAGACTTCATATGTTACATCATGTATGCTAAACTTTGTTTTTATTTACTGGCCCAGACATTTAGGAGATGCCTCTATTTCTGAAGCAGGTTATGTAGCTCCTCATTACATAAGGCTGCTGGCTAGTAAAATGTCAAACATTAAAATTAAGTTGTTTTTACTGCTTTGGCAAGCCTACCTAGATGCATTTTTCTGCATTTAAGTAGCTTACCAACAGCATAACTTACTTTTTAGTATCTGAGTGGTACAGAAACATCTGCTACCTGAAGAGGTGAGGGGAGACTTGTGCAGAGGCAGCTCCACCAGCCTATGCCTAAAGCTTTGCTTGATGAAAGTTCACTGCCACTTACCACTTGATTACATCTGATTCATGAAAGTCAGTCAGTAGAAGTCTGTGTGTGCTAGAAAAATGTAGACCTACATTTTGGTTAACATGCAAACAAACAATAACACCAAAGCTGGGCATGCTAGCAGATACAAGACATCGGGATTGACAGCTTGAATAAGCTTCAGACTCACACTGATACTTTGCTTTCACTCAAAACTCTGCTTGCAAACTGCTCTTTAAAGTGGAATCTCAATCAAATTTTTCACTGCTAGATTTAAGACAGTCTCTCTGACTGTGGTCTCTACCAGCACTGCTAAGGGTTTGCCAGCTCCTGCTAGTAATGGTGATAAACTTTAAAGCTGGTGCCGCTTGCTCAGTGATCCATCAAGGAATTATGAAAGTATTTAATCTGATACACAGTAAATCCATAGTAAAAAAACCCTCCTAACATCAGTGAACCTCCCTACGATGAATAAAGATAAGCATGTGTGGAAGTCAGGTACAATCCACATTACCTTAGTATGTTACAAAGACAGACAATGAGCTATGTGATGTCAGGGACTACAGCAAGGGTTTACATCCAAATATTTTGAATCCTGGAAGACTATCCATCCTGACTTTAAATGTATGTAGTACAAAAAGAGATACAAAACATAGTACTTCTGAACTTAGGCAGCCTTTAAGGAGTGCAGTGGGCATTAGCTACTGCACTGTTTCTGAGGTGAGAACAAAAAGACTCTTCTGTTACTTTAACTCTTGGCTTTCACACTGAGTTGGTAACCAAAGGGCTGGAGAGGCAGCTGGCTCTTTTGTCTCTGCAGGTAATTTTGTGGAGCAGGGGGAGAGTGCTGGCATTCCCCAGCTGTTGTGGTCCTGCAGGGGAGGCTGGATACTCATGGAGCAAAAGGAGCTCTTCTCACCTTTTTATTCTTCCAGTTCCTCCTCCTATTGTTGTATTTTTTTCTTGCTCTGTTACATATCTTTGAAATATTTCAGCAGTTTATTGGTATCACAGGACTTTCTCATTATTAGTGTTGTAAAGAGTTGAAATGGTCATCATGTATCCAGGCCTGAAAGAATGTAAATCAAAATATCCCTTTTCTTACATCCTTATTTTCTTCCAAAAATTGTGAAGCTATGGACCTCTGTTAGAGTAAAAATAATATTTATTACAACACAAAATGAAAAGATTCCAAACAATTATAGTAGGACCATCCCATGCTTTTATCTGTAAACCTTTCTCTTTCTCACCTACTGAATATGAATGGCTGTCTCAGCTGATGACAAAAAGTATCACTAGGACAATGTCCAAGTTTAGGTCCCTCTGCAAATTCAGAGTTTCTCATCCACCTCTGTATTCCTTCAAAAAAGTCAAACTGCCTGAATGAGCTGAGCTGCTAAAATGATAACAAGAGATAAAGAGTTGGTCTCTAGATCATCATGTTGCCATTCTGAAGGTCATTTATGGATTTTGGCAGACAAAATGCACAGGGAAAAAGCATAATTGAGGATTGAAGTCTGATAGAGTGTTTTCATTTGGTCTTTTGTGATTCAGAGATCTTTCCATACTTGTTCCCTTTTTTCTTTGAAGTGTCAATCCAGTTCAAAATGGACTCTGGGACTTCAAGGGACTTGCAACCTGATGTGACAAGTTCCACATACAATTAAAAAGATATATTGGCATGTGCAGTGTCTGCTGTGTGTGAAAATAGCTATTTAGCAGTAAATAACAAAATGTATTTAGTGTTTGAGAGGATTCTCTCTCTTTCCATCAGCTGCTTGGGAGATTGAAAAGGACTGTGAAAAGCAAGGAAAGAAAGCAAGGCAAACAAATGTTTCACAGTGCTCAAAGTCACAAGCAGCTATGCTGATGCCGTGTTGAAAGTATTTCAGCTAGAAAGCCTTCCCCCGCCTTATTCTCCCAGCTGCATTTTGTCTTGTGAAGGAGAAGTTTACTCTACAAGTTATCAGAAAAGCAAACAAACAAGGAAGTTTACACAAAAATCAGGGGGAATGGAATGATAGGACAATGACAGAAAACAACAAAAGCAAGGAAATACACAGATAAATGTCAAATGCACCCTCTGGACCCTTCCATTTTTTTTACAACAGCTAATTTAAAAGACTCCTCCTTCCTTACTTTCAGGATGCCTCCTGCTGTGTCAAGGTTTGAAGGCATTCAATACTGTTTACTTTTAGTACCTGGTGTGGATTTCACCAGCACTAATGGATGCACATTAGGGGTGGGAGAAGACTCTCTTCACAAAACCTCTGTGGACAGGACCTGACCTGGCGGAAGAGTCGATGATCCTGTTTTTAAGACTCAATTTTACCACAAAATTCCTGCACAGACCTGGATGTTATACTTCATCTTTTTCTGCTTAAACTCCATATCTCCATAACAGCAAGATAATACATTTGCTTGGTCTTCGTGGCTGAGATTTTCAGTATCACTGAGAATTAGCTTGAAAAAGAAAGTAAAATCTTCCTGGATTTCAGCAGGAGGATATTATTTGTATGCTTTCATTTATATGCTCAGATTTTCCCCAACTGTCTGTCTGGATTATAAGTACTTTGGGTCAGAGATATTCAGTGTATGTATTTCAGTATCTGTGTTAACCCCAATTCACACAGCAGAGCTCTGATTTTGGGTGGACACACTAAGCACCAGTGAATAAGAGTAATTGAGTGGGGAGTGTGAGCCACCATCTTTCAGCCAGGAACCTGGGGTACTTGGCCGGGTTGAATCTGAATCAAAGGCAGACGAATTTAGCCTTGGATTCTTTCCTTTTATTTGTTTCAGACAGGATCCAACATGCAAGCACAGACTAGGCAAATTCCTCTACTCCTTTCTGAATAGTAGTGTGAAAAATGGGAACAGCTTTGTCCATGAAGAAAATTAATGGGCTTGGGATGTTATTTTCAAATTGTTGTAAAAAGTTTTTCATAACAAGACTTCTTTTACAATTTTTTTTGATTGCTCGGGAATATTGCTTTTCTTCTTTAGTGAAAGGTCACACAACTATATACTGTCTCTTAAAATCAGTGAATGCATAATGGCTTCTTCTGCTCTAACAGGAATCATTAAACAAATTCGTAAATCAATGAAGCACACCAATGCATTACTTTAATTATCATTTTTGTTCAGACGGTTGGTTTATGTAATGTAATTGTTTACTATGTCTGACTATTACTCCAGAGAAGCTTGACTGGATCTTCATTTTAAAATCTTTTCTAATTTCTTAAGCATTTTTATGAAACTAACAAACACTAAGCTATGGATTAGACCGAAGAAATTTACCCCTCCTCCCCTCCTTTTCTGGCATTTGTTATGAGATAATTTTAAACATTCTTGTCATTCTGTGTGTTTTCTTAGACTTGAGTGCTCTCCTTAGATTTGTCAGTTAAACCTCCATAACAGTTTTTAGGCATTACAAAGCATTACATGTCATTTGATAGGCACAGTTTATGAGTTGACCTCAACAGTACCACACTTAGGGTATTAGACATGACCAAACAGAAAATGGTAGACATTAATAGCATGAGGAGCACTGACATTTTTCTTTGAAATACAAAGAATAATGGGTTAAGATGAAATATTATAAAATTCATTTTCTTGAAATAATATTTTTCCTAGCAGAGTGGTACAGAATAGCAAAGTGTTTATCATGATTTATGCTTCTAGCAAAATCAAGGGCTTGTCTCAGAAATAATGAGATTAAAACTCCTTCAACAACCATAATTTGGATTATTATTTATTTTGCGTGTTTTCAGCTTTTGGGGTTTGTGTTTTCACAGAGAAATTAAACTCTCATAATATGATAACCTTGGGCACTGGAGTTTTCAGAATAAAATAGAACTAAGAATATCATGAAGTCCCTGTGATGGGATTTATAAGCGCCCAATGGCCTGGATGAAGTTAACTCAGGCAGCAAATTAGGGCCCTGCTCAGGGTATTGAACAGCAGGAAGTGAGGATATTCCTCAGCCAAACAGACTTTGAGAGATCTGAGTCAAAGACCAGGATTTCAGGGGAGCATAAAGGGGAAATCTGGGCTGGAGGAGGGAGGCTGGGAAAGGCTGTACATTTACAGTGTAGAACAAAAGACTGTATTAGATGAACAGATCACCTGGCTGAGAATGAGCTTTGCATTTATCCCTGAAGACAGTATCAGCACAATTCTTTTTTATCCCTGTAGTCTCTCAAATTGGCTACAGTAGGACATTTGTGATTTTCAGACCTTCAAAACTGAATGGATTGAAAAGAATCTGTGACTTTGCTCACCATGTGTCTCATAACCTACATATTCCTTCAATGACCAGGCATGAGAATGTATATTTCTGTCTCATGTCTTTTTTTGAGTAAAGAGTAAAAGTGTCTTTAGTTTATTTTTAGATGTTTAAATGAGAAATGCTATCTAAGTTTCTCATTAATGTTAACCGGAGCCACGTGTTTATATCAGATACAGGTCCCCTGAAATCTGTATCTCCCTATATGCTGTACAATTCATCTTGGGATCTGAAGCTAATAAGTAGGTAATAGGACTATCATATGAGCTTTGCTTATTTACAACTCTTATTAAAGTAATTCAAAAGCAGTAGTGAGGACAAGAAGAATATATTAAACCATAGTGCTTTATAAGTGAAAGAAAGCTGCTGCATAAGATGACTAGAACAATAAAATGTCGTGTTTAATCACATCAGGGCTAGGTCTACCAAAATCAGTGGAGATTCATTACAAATTAGTATGGCTATGGCTTATTGTGTTCAGATTCAGCTTATTGTGTTCAGTTTAGGAATAATAGTATAGTATTTAAAGGGTCATATTTAAAAAACATTGCTGATAATTTAGAAATGAGATATAACACAGAAAGTTATTAGCAAAGTTTTAAGAAAAAGTAAATCATTACTGTATTTCAGCTGCTGTCCCCAGATATCCTTGGTGTAATGTGGAAGTTAAAATATTTAGGGATTCCATTTCTTTTGTATAGTGTGACATTTCAAAGAAATCTTTACTTTTGTCAACACCCCCCCAAAAAAAACCCCAAAAATACAAAACAACAAAAAAAACAAAAAAAACCATAACCTCCAATAATAATTTAGCAGTGTTAGTAATGCATTTTCCCCAAGGTCTTATAAACTTCCACTGTTCCGCATAGGCTATGTTTTCTCCTAGTAGTTGCTTCATAGATTGAATTATACTATTGCCTGGGCTGGAAATCTAGAGGCTGGAATTTGTCTGGAAGAACAACCATCAACACAAACTGGTCCATAAGCTGTACCTCAGCAGGACTTACGATTTAACAGTCTGTTGCACTGCTCAGCTTTCTTGTCTTTGCCGTTTCCAGAGTATGACTTCTGTGCCTATCAGAAACTAGCTGAGTTGCCCAAACACATGGCAGTAGGAAGGGCAGAAACCTGACATTCTGCCGTACTAAGAGGCTTCTGCTCCAGGATGTGAATGGCTGGTGTACAATTTCTTTGTCTCTGTGAAACATGTGAGGTACTGGAAGGGTGTTCTTCCTATTTTTAATCATTTGTGGGAATCCGTAATCAAAATCACAATCAGTTGCTGATGTGCTCCATGTAATCTTAATTCAGAAACATGGTATTAATTGTGTTTTGCTGGCATTAGGAAAGGAATCTTTTCAGCAGATACCAAATCATATATATCAAAATACTTGGGACCAAAATAAAATAATATTCCACTTGAGCTTTAGAAAGGTAAAGGGAGTTGTCTGCAGATTTATTTATGCCTGATTTTACTGTAGAGTACTCTAAATTATTCTTCCATCCATCTTTCTCTGAGAAGTATCTATGTGTACCTGGGCCTCCAGAAAAATAACCAGCATCAATCCAGCTCTCTTTTGTCTAGATTTAAGGTTGTATTTCATGTCTCTCATCAACAACCTTTTTTACCTTCCTTGTAGGGAAAACTTCAGTGAGGGGTTTTGTTCATAAGACAGAGGAATTTTTTAACTTCTTAGGCAAGACACAACAAAAGCCATGTTACAAAAGGTAATGTTACGAAACAAATGAGAACAAGAGTTGCACAAATTGGAGAGAGCATGGTCAGGACAGCATTTTCAAGTGACTTTTTTGGTTATAAATCATTTACTGTCATCATATGTCAACCTAATCCATTCATAGACCCAACTTAGAAAGATGCAAAGTGCCTAGAACTTGAAAGGAGTTGAAAATTCATTGCAACTAACATGAACACATTTGTTTGTATAATTTGACTGCCTGCAAATTGAACAATTCACTGTTTATCCTTGATCTCTATACCACTATTATCAACAGAGATGGGTTTGGCTGTAGAAAAATGTGACCTTGCACCATAAGCTAACTCTCTGGCTTTATGAGCAGCAGTTGCAGTGATCTTTTGGGGGGCAAGAGGTATCTGTTGTTGTTACTGTGTTCTTAGGGGTTTTTTTAAATATAGTTATTTCTTGAGCACTGTGAATGTGATCAGCCTTGTACTGTACACTGATGAAGGCTGTGCAACAGGACTTCTGTTCTTGGATAGTGCAGTTTGGGCCCACAGATTTAGCCTGCTGATTTACCATGTCAGAACAGATTTCTCCTCATCCTTTGCCCTGTTAGACTGTAGTTCTTTGTTAGTTGTGGAGGCAGTTTCTCTCCTCAGTGAACCAACCATCAACATCATCCTCCTCTGCAATGTTCCTGCAACTCCCTGTTGAGTCTAACTCGGAACCAAAGCTGGGAGAGAAATACACACTATCCATATTATTACTGTTCCATCTAAGTAAATAACCATGATCCTGGAGAAGAAAATAAGAGCATGGCCAGTTGCTGAGGAGGGCACTAGTGCAAGAAGATTGCACCCCAGGAATGATGAGGTCTGTATGGCACTGATGCACATAAGCAGCTGAGGACCTACGTGGTAGGGGAGTTCTCTCTGCACTGTTTTGAAAACAGGTCCATGCCCTAAGGGCAAAGCCTGCTCTCCAGATGGAGTATAGTGAGGTAACAGGGCTTCAACTACAGACCAAACAGCCAAATGTCTTCTCCAAAGCTGTCCTGATTTATTTATTTTTACAAGGTTTTGATTCATTTTGTTTGAGTGAAATGGCTGCTATTTCTGCCTTTGCTCAGTTTGAACATGTTTTAATAGAGGATTAGTCTCCTCAGGCAGGTGCAAGAAAAGTGCTTACAGGGTACGACAGTGAAAAGAGCCGGCCGGTAGGGAACAAAATCTCAACACGTTGTGGTATAATAAGCCCCTTTAAACAGAAGTGAATGTTTGACATTTACATTTCTCTGTCTCCTGTACAAGGCCAGAACAATGTTCTGAAAATATAAAAGGGGTGGAAAATATTTTGCTTAAAACAAACAAACAAAAAAAATTCCCTTTAATTTCTTAAGCCTCCAGCCCTGACAACTTGTCATGGGAAAAACTGGGTGCGCTCCATCCCTAGAGATAACTCTATTCTCAGTTGTTCCACAGATTAGCTCTGGTGTCACTTCGGAAAAAAGACACCTGCTCCTGTCTCAGCCAGTGGTGAAACAGCTAGCACTATTAAAAAATTAACAAAACCTTAAAAGGAATGGGAAAAAAGAAAAAGTGAAATTGATGAAAATTAGAGACTGGGGATAGGAAAATTATAAGAGAGGGAAAAAATTAATAAAGCCTATATTATTTACTCTAATTTTCTAAAGCCATGACTAATGCATAATTTAAATATGTTTAATTAATTAATCCAGTAAATGGATACCTAGCGATTTCAAGGAGCTAGCAAATAAGCTAAAATAGATTACATTATCAGAATAGGCAGAGAGCATGCTCAATAATATCTGAGCTGATTTGTCTGTTAAATAACACATCATTTTTCCTCTTCAAATTCTCCCTTAAAACCTCTTTGCTCTGTTGCACCTGTGAATGGTAAGGCTTGTGGTTTGCAAGGAATACTACTTATTGTGTTGGTGAAATTTGTCTCATTGTCTTTTGTTTTATACTATTTGTACTGTCTTGCACTTCAACACAGCACATGAATTTTTCCAACCTGTTTAGAAGGATTTCAGCAGAGTGGGCTTCACATAAGAACAATTAGTATGCTTGTAGACAGCATACTAATACTACTAAAAATTAATAAAAAAGAATGGTATTGAGTAGCTCATACTTTGATTTAGCTCTTGAAAGTCACAATCATAATTAAAGATACATTTTCTAGTTAATTTTCTAAGAAAAGTAAAGCATAAGAGAGACTTTTCATCTCTAGGATAGATATTATCTGCAATATTTTCATTGTCTTAACGTTTTTGAGGAAACTGATGAATACGTAAAAAAAAGAAAGAGCAACAATAAAAATTAAAGTCTTGATATCTATATGAACAAAATTATTTAGATGAAAAAAAGCTGGTCTAGATGTCTTCCAAAACTTATATCTAACGCAGATCTCTTTAGGCTCAGCTAACCTTGGTTTTGATGATAGATAGGGCAAAAAAAGGGATGCAGTTTTTTGTCAGCAGAAGTGATGTAGGCACTTGTACAGGAACAGTGTCGTGATGAGAGCTGTACAGAATGAGAGTGAAACTGAGGATGTCTGAATAAGGATGCTTTTTGAACTGCATATGAACCAAAATGCAACTAATTAGTAATAAGATGGCAAAGAAAAGTTTTGTATCAAAAACTAGTGAAGACTTCATAAAGAACTTTAATCCCATCTGCCTCTCTCCTAGAAAGATTAAGATAAATTCAGAAATTATTTTGATCCTTCTATAAAGTCTTAAACCTTCCTAATATAACTCAAAGCCAATGTTGGCTTAAATTCAAAAGGCCAATGTGTATTTTTCAATTGCTGACTTCTGAGTATCTCATTAGTATGTTGAAATTATGACTCAAATGACTATTTTATTTGCCTAAGTGCTGATGTAATAGACCAAATCCAAGATTTGGCAGTATTGTCAAGGCACCCATGTTTGAAAAAATGAGTTCTGACACTGAATTGTATGTGAGAATCTTTGTGCTGCCGTTCAGTGCAAGCAAGCCTTCAATCTTACCCAACATGGCAATTCTTGCATCAAAACCTGGGGGACTGTACATAATCAACCTATTAGATGCTACAATGCATCCAGGTTTTCTCTTTTGGTTTTCTTTGGTTTTATTTGATTATTTGGGGATTTTTTCCAACTTATTTTACATTAAAACAATACAGTTTGGGTGGGTTTTTTTCAATTTTAACTGTTCCTTTATAACCAAAACTTCATTTCCTGGGTATAACAGCTGATGTGAGTTTGAAGGAAAAAGACCAGAGAACAGCCCTGTAGGTAGAAGAAGAAGTGAGAAAGACCAGAAGTTTAAAGAGTCCAGAAAGGATGAACAAAGGACGAGTTAATGTGTGAATGACACATTTGGTGATGACAAGTGGATGACACCTAATGAAAAGCTGTTAGATAAACACCTTACATTGAATCCGCATTCTGCATATAGGAAACTATTGAAAAGGCAGATTTTCAGGTTAAAATCTCTCTCTTAATCATTGAACATGGAGCTGACGAATCTGGGAATTTTGGCTCTGTTGCTAAATATCAAAAGATCTATTGCAAATTTAAAAGAAACACCATAGCAACAACAAACAGCAAAAACCTCGAGACCTCCTGTTACAAGAAACTCATTTGATATTACCAGAAAAAATGTTTGAAAATACAGATGAATTGAAATGTATAATATCCTTTTAAAATGAAACTGACCTCGTTTTGTTCATAAACGGTTTATCCATGTAAGAGTGTTATAGGAACGTGGCACAGCTTTGTGGAATAGAAGGCTCCTTCTCTATGGCTTTTCTATTATTATTAACTGCAATAACACATAAAAGGTGCTACATTTTCAAAGTATTATTATTCAAACCTATCGATGTTAAAAATCCTTTTTAGCTAATTTGCCCTCACAGCTTGAAACACACTGGCAGTTCTTGAAGCGCTGGTGTTTTCTCTAGACAGCCTTTGGCATAATTCCAGCAGTGATTCTGACCCTTAAAAGACCTGGGACTTCAGTTAAGGCCCGTCAGTCACACCAAACTGTGACAGATCTGTGGTGTAGGCAAATACTACGGAGAGGCTCTGATGCTGTCCTCACATTCATTTTAACTAACTCCCCGGAAAAGTCTTGGGTCACGTTTACAGAGCAGTGACACTATTGTTTCAAGAAAAAGAAAAGGTATGGTTTATTATTGCATAAGGATGCACAATGCAAAAGTGCCTTCAAAAAGCGAACATATATTTGTCCCTATGAACCACAATCACAATGGGATATACAGATATTTGAGTGTTCAAATGTGTGCATGCAAAATCAGAAGGAAAATAGACATGTTCCTCAAGGAGACGTTTTTATTTTTGAAATTGATAATGCCTATTACGTGCAAACTACTTTGCATTTTTACAGTTAGAAAATGTCAATAAATCCTTGGCATGTAAAAGGGCACTGCTACTATGGCAGTTATTGGAATTCTATACTTTGTCAAATACATGTACCTCTTAATTCAATAATCTTTAAAAGCAATACTCATTGTGGTTTACAGTATGACACCTGACCTTTTGTTAATGTCAAATACCATTTTGCTTTATGATAGAAAATTATTATATTTCTATAAATATGATCATTATTCTTGGGGAAAATGTATTAAAGAAATAGAATAGGAAACTGATCAGCTAATCAATTATTTCACATGACAGTGGTTTTATGTATTATTGTTGACATTTCTGTAAGTATCCTAAAAAGGCCCTAAAAGAGAACAGCAGCTCTGAGTCAAAATTCTGCCTGTAATACTGGCCTATTAGCTGAGAGCAGTTGAAAAAACTAAAATTTTGTTATGCTGATTGGCAAGAAGAATGTAGCATTAAATTGTTTTTCCAGCCAAGCTCAATAAAATTTCTGGCAGTGCTTATACAGTATGTGGTTTGGACCTCTCCTTAAAGGTAGCTAAGTATAATTTACAAAATACCTATTTAGTTGTCATAGATATGTCCAGTTTTGCCTTAAAAGCAAGACAGCAGCCAAGGAGATAAAGAATTCAGTTCCACATCATTAGGAGGTACAGAATTTTTTTGCTGCCCAAACTAATACTTGCCATTGAATGAAGCATATCAGTTAAGCTTGAATCCACTGCTTGACCAGTGTATTCATGTATATTATCTATCGATACATGCTTTTCTTTTCGTGTTGACAGGATAAATCACATTGATTCACATGAGCATTTGTGTTAAAGGGAGAAAGTAGGTGAAAAAAGAACTCTGAAATGTGTGTATTTTTTACTTATCTGTAAGTATGTAAATATGGCAAGAGATTCATTTCTACTGAGCAGCTGGATTTTATTGAATAATCTTGCACAGAAGTGTGTTGTCCTTTCTGTTGAGATAGGCCAAGGCAGAATATTGGCCTGTGAAAGAAAAGCCATGCACTTCCTTTTTGTTTATGATGTGCCTCCAATGGTGCTTCATGTGCCAGAAAATTATTCTTTAAATAGCAATCTTCTTCACCTTCCATACTTGGCATTGACATTGTTTTCTTTATGAGGTAAAGTGTAGAAAGATACAACACAGTCTTAGCATGGCTTAGTGAGAGAGTGGTGCCAGATTTAGACTTTGTTTATGACATAGTTCTTCTATGAATATGCAAGCAAAAATCAAAAGACTCTCCAGCTTGTGGAAAGGAATTCATTATGAAACCCCACAACAAACCTAATGAGAACTTTAACGATTCCTTATTCAAACATTATATTAGAGGGCAAAAGAGTAGCAGAGATGAATCAGTTGCTTTACTAATGTATGAAATAATGGAGACATCAACTACATTCATGTGTATGGAGAACATGAGAATATTTTGGAATATTTATGTGGACATTTTAGGTTATTAAGCTTTCTGCATATTATTTATAAGGAGGAAGATGGGTTAAAAACTGGGAGTCAGAATAGAGCTTTTTGAAAGAGCCTTTCACCTCCAGAATTCTCTTTGCTAAAGAGAATAGAAGACTCAGTCACCTAGACAGTAATTTTTAAAAATGAACCACCGTCTAGAGAAGAGAGAATTTTCCAGAGACAGCATTTTACTACTGCTGTTACAGACTTTGCTAAATTTGGCCTGGACATTTTGCCCCTAGACATTCAGTAATTGAAATGACCAATAGAGGCTATGGCCATAGCTTCGAAAAAAGCTGTGTTGCCTACTTGTAATTCATTGCTGGTTGCTTAGCTTCCCCTAAAAGTCGACTCCTCATTTACAGTTGATATAAGTCTTTCTCTAAAGGCTGGAGAAAAGGTAATGTGACTTATGAACCTGCTTTTCAGGACACAGACAAAAGTCTTCTTCAAGACCTCACTGAATTGGTTGGTGCTGTTTTCCATCATGGGAAGAAACTACCCCAGGGCTCTGAGAGAGGAAGAAGGTCATGTGAGTGCTTTTCAATTCATTTCAGACAAAACGAGCTGGGTTAGCTCATACTCACCTTCAACAGTCCATTAAGCTTCCCCAGTTCATTTTGTCTGTAATGCAAAGGAATGTGTACACAAACTCCTCCACAAACAGAGCTTGGAGGATGGCAGCTTCTGGTGGAGTGAGGTGACAGACCACTGGGGAAAAAGCCCTTTTCCATTTCTTGCTCAGGAATGCTTTCCTGTGAAGTCCACGTCAAAGCAGACAGACCATTACCTTTTATGCAAGGCAGGCTAAAGTCTGGCCCACTGAGGCTCCCTGAGATGGTTTTGTAAAGACTGGCATTCAGTGGAAAACCTTTTAGAAAAGTCAATAGTTAATCATTTTAAACAAGAGTTGATAATGAAAACTTAAAAAAAAAAAAGTGAATGTTTAATTAAAACCTTACTTACACTTTAATATGTGTATAGGAAAGCAGGTGGATTTCTGTCTGATTTACTAAAAGATACATTTGAAAGTAAATGCCTTTGAAAAAAACTAGGTATTTAATTACAATAAATTAATGCAAATAAATTACAAATTCCAAGATTCACTGGAAAAATCAATAAAATCTCTGACATTCTTTAGAAAAATGCATGGAATATCTGAGAACTGTGGATCCACTGAACACTTTCAAAGAGTGAAAGACAACAGGGAATAAGAAAAACACAGAAAGTGCTCTGGATAGATGAATAGAGAGCATTTTACATCCGTGACCACAACCTTACAAACCAATGATGTTTGATGGTACAAGAGTGGCTTCAGAGTCTTTGGACAGAGCCATATACAAGCATCTGATTTCAACATCAGGTTAAAAAACATCTGTTATTTCACAAGAATCTTAAACCTATGTTTTTGTCTAATAGGACACTAAAGCCTGTATTTAAGTTTTTTCAGATGAATCATTCTATACCCTTTCAGCTTAAGCAAATTAAATACTTTAGTTGTGGCATTTCAGGGCCTATAAGCCAAATCATGAAGACTCCTCAGGCCCAAATAAGTTATTGGGAAGGGAGCACTAATTTTAAGATATTGTAACGTTTACCGTGTCATCTTCTTTTTTCAGTTACAAATTTATCTCTTCTAATGTGAGACAATGAAGTATGGGAAGCGATAAGGAAAGGAATATGACACTGGAAGCCTAACTGGTTTAGCTTAAAATCCAGCAGCATCTACTGCTTTGCTGAAGGAATGTAACCTGCTGGTGACAGCAATCATGACTTGACAGAGGATCAATCACAAGAGTTACAAGTGCTTTGCCCTTTTTCTGATATGTGACAGTTTTGGAAACCAGCATCCTAGATAATCCCTTGTGGAACAACTTTTTGGATTATCTCTAGTGACCCTAGTTTTCCTACACAAACATAAATGTGCTTTATATTATTAGCCCCAGTTAGGATAATAGCCTTGGTAACAAAGAGGTGCAGAATAACTGAGGAGCTTTTCTGTGCTTGGCAGATACAAAAGGCACCTTGAACAAACAGAATAAAACAACAACAACAGCAAAAGTGTAAAGCTACCTGCAGCTGCACTGTGCAGCTCTGGTGGGGGCAGTTTTACTGACTGTGAGGAGTTTGATTCACTCCTTGCATTTCTTGTTTTTAGCCAGTAGAATTTTAATGAAATAGCCAGTTTAGTTTCCTTCCAAAATTCACACATTAGTTTTAAATTGGAATACTGCAGCTATGAGCCAGACCTCTTTTACTTGGCCATTGTTCATCCTGTAACTATATAAGTGGCTCCTGCATTAGCAAAGTCCTCCATGCCCAAAGACTAGGAGAAGATTTGGAAGATTAGGATGCACAAAGTTTTGAAAGGATTTTCCAAGTTTGATATTTGCACCTGTGTAACTAGCAAAGGACAAAGTTTAGCCCTTAATATTATTTTATCCTGGCAGCATTTTAATATATCCTGGTTTGATTTTGCATCAATTCCTAACTCTTAACAGTTTTAAATGTGGTTGTGACTTACGGCTGGGGTCACCGAACAACGTTAGCTAAACATCCAGAGTGTGATATTTTATTACAGTTAAGCTTTTTCAAAAGCCAAGAGGAATCTGTGAGGAAAATACTAGAGATGGAATTTTTAAAGTCTATATGGCTACAAATTCATATAACTTATTTTCATATATTTTAAGGAGATTGATTCCAAAGAAGAAATTCACCCACAAAGAGAAACCCAAGTTAAAGGCTAACGTGTAAATTGCTTTAAAAACTGTAGTTGCTGTAATTACATGGAGCATTTTACAAGCAACTGGGGACTGCTTTGGATAGATGACTGAAATTTAATCAGTATCTGGCACAGATTGCCTTTCTTTCACACCTCACATTTCTGAAGTACTATTCTAGGGGAACCTGCTAGAATTGTGAGCCTTTGTTATCACATTTATCTCTCTATGCAGCTTCCAGAAGAGTGACTTTCCCAGATCTCACAGAAGATATGGGTCTAGGTCCTTTTTCAGGAGCATATGTCTTTCTTTTCATTTTTGGGCAAAGTTCATTCAACTACCCAGGCTTAGGTTTGTAATCACATGGAACTTTATGTATGAAATACAGAAAATATTGTTAATGCTGCTACCTGATACTACAAGATAAAGGAAACATGCACAGCTCTTTGTACTCACAGGACATAAACACTTTTGCTAAACTTTTTATTAAATGCAACTTATTTCTTCTTCAGGCTTTATTTTATTATTTGTATTAGCTGTCATGAATCTGTCAGTTAAAGAAAGGGGGTCCCAAATGATCTATGCCTTTTAAAGCCAGAAGGAAACAGAAAATAATTAGATATGGTAAATGTGAAAATTGATCTATCTGAAGAGTGTGCAGTTTACAAGCAAAAAATCAATCAGTTTACACCATACAGATTAAAATCATGTATCATTGTTTTTAATGGTTCAAGATGTAAAGGTCTGAAAGTCTAAATAGAATTCCTGATGATTACTTTTATTAAAATCCTGAGTATTGGAAGATATACAGTGACTGTCTAGATTGCCTACTATATTATCTGCTTTGTAGAAAAATAATAGCCTTTACTTGCTGCTTGTTTCTAAAATCCTCATTACTATGCCTAATATACTCTGTCCCTGGAGTAAATTAAAGCATTTCCTTCTTCGGTACTATACTTTCCTTAAAGGTGGATTCTTTAAGGGGATTCTTTAAGAAACACAAGGACAATGCTGTGGCATGTGAGTTCTAGAGATCAATTTATAGCTGTTAAAGATCATGAAGAATTGCCCGTTGAAACAGTTACTATTTGACAAATAACAACATTTGTATTTAGCCTGGATATTTATCAAGCAGACAGAGCACTTATTCCTGATGCCTGAATGAAAGTCTGCATGAACAAAATGATTAATCAGTTAGGATCTGGTTTTAAACCACCTGTCTTACTTAAATAGAAACCACCAATGTGCACTTTTGCATTTATTAATACTGCACTCCTGATCTGATAGCACTGGAAAGTGCCTATGATGAGGTGTCATAGCCATGGGCCATACCACCAACAAAGAGTAAAAGCTCTGGTATAAAAACCCTGTTTTCTTTTACTTGAGAAATGCTTGCACTCTATTTGGATCTAAAACTAGGGACCTGGTGGATTATATATATTGCATTTAGTCTTATAAAACCTCAGATCGTGGTTGTATTTGCTCACACACAGTGGCTGTGTTGTGTCACTGAAGTCAGTGGGAACACTGCTACTGAACTCATTAGCTTTTCAGAGGTTGGAAACTGATTCAAAGAACGCTTCATATTTTAAAGTTCTAAACTAAAAATGGGCTTTGGAAAATTTCTTAATTATTTGTGAGGAAAAACTTTCTTTTTAAGCAAAACATTTTGTCAAAATCAAAGGTGTTCCAAGCAGCTTAGTTATTGTATCCATTGGGAAAAAAGAGAAAGCTTTGCATAGGTCTCAGTTACAAAGAGTCTACTATTTTCTAGTAAGGGATCAGCTTAACTAAAATAAAGAGGTATGGATAAGACAAAAGTTTCTAAAGAAAGCTTTGTGGTTCATCATCCTACTTAATTTCTTTGAGGATTATGTAGGAGTTGTTAAATGGTGTGGATTTCTGTTCAAATTGAACACAGTAAGAGACTGTTTATTTTCTGTTTACTGTTCAAACTACTACAGGTATAGCATATATGTGAACAGCAAATGATGAATTTGGCTCCTCTATTTTATTTAATGTATTCTGCAAACAGTATCAGGTCTGTTTCTTAAGGACAGGTTCAAAATCCTTGGAACATGTTTCAAAAAGGAATGAATAATAGGCATACCATTTTTATCCATGAATAATTATAATCTATGTTTGGAGAGCATTTATTTTTCAAAGCTGTATACAAATATTAACAAAACAATCATCACAACATCCTTGTGTGTCAGGTTTTGCATATAGCAAAATGAGAAAAAAAAAAAAAAGAAAGATATAAAATATAGTGCCTAGCACTTTAGTCCTATAACTGAGGTGTCAAGCTACTAAAGTAATGCAAATAACAATAATGGTATGGGAGAAACCTTTCAAGTTTGAGTCTCTAACTGGCTTGATTTTCATAGGTTTAGACTTCTGAGAACTCACAACTCCCTTTGAAGTCAATTGAAAATGTGAGTGTCAGCACACATTAAAATCAGACCACTAATTTGGATGCTTAAACATGAAATTTAAATTCACAACTTTTTAAGTCTGGAAATATTCACCTAGGTGACTTTTCCAAAGGTGCCTTATAAACCAGTGTTAGACCTAGGACATTCTTGATTTTCAACACCTTCTTTTCACAGAGATTCCAGCACAGATACAATGGACTAAGAAAATCACAATATGGTAGATCTGTGCACCTAAAGGAAGTTGGAGTGAGCAGGGAATGCTGTACCATAGTCCAGATACTGCAAGGATAAGAGAACTTTCCCTTCTTCCCAGAGCAGCCTAATTACAAAAATAGCTGAGGCCACACTGTCTCATGGAGAGGACTCTGAAGAATTCTGGTCATTTTATATAAATTCCTCTCACCTGCTTGCATGTTACCTGCTACCATATTACACAAAACTGACTGGAATAGCTGTGTCTACGAAACTCCTGTGGTTTAGCTTTGTTTATACTTTTTAGAAGTTATGCACCAGATTGTCCTGTCCAGTGTCCTAAGCCTCAGCTTCAGCAGAGCATGAGGAATTTCTCTCAATTCTGGTTGTTACTGTGCAGATATTACTGAGAAGGGAGACTATGAGGAGCATCTTCCTCATCAGCTGACAGCCACAAGACAGTGTCACACCACAGAAAGAGTGTTCCTTCATCTGTAGGATTTCTCAGGTTTGATGAGGCAGCCAAAGTTGCCTTCTGTGCTAGGTCTGCAGCAATACTCAAGAACTACTGACTTGAACACACTGTGCGTTCCTAATACTGAAATAAGGGCTGGAGCTGGTGAATTCTGTCTAGTGCCAGCTCTCTATGTAGATATATCTCAGGATATGTCTACCTTAGGAAGCACTGCCACTCAACAGAAGTCAGTTTGTAGTGTGAATCACCAAACACTGAGAACACAACACACGTCATGTGTTTGAATTTGGGCTAAGTGTGGCTTGTTCCTGTGGTTTGAATGCCAATGACTGCTCAGGTCCCACCAGAGGCATTCCTGAAACATTCCTCTGGCTTAGTGATATCCGGAAGGAACAAGGCTATTTTTGTCACTAGGCTGCAGCTCAGTGTTTTGGAAGGATGGGGAGATTTCCTTCAAGAGTGAACTCGTAATTTATGTGCCTCCTCATGGAAGTACAACCTCCATGCTGGTTCTGTGCCTTGGTACTTCCAAGGTCAGCATACATCAGGAGTTTGCCCACAGTGGAACTCTGTAAGGTGGGCACAACTCAAATACCTCGAGCTTAGAAACCTATGAAGGAGGAGTAATAGAAGCTGGGAGTTACAGTAAGATAAGCCAGGTTATTACAAAGTATTGTTTCATCCTTTTGATGATCAGGAACAGATTGTGCTATCTCATGTGCTAAGCCCCATCTGAAAGTCCTACTCACACACAGCTGACCTTCAAAGGATGAAATAACGGAGTAAAGCTATGGCTGTAATAAAATTGCGTAAAATCTAAACAATATTGTAAATAAAGAAAGTCCTCTATGGTTCAGTGTATTTCCATTGCATTTTGTGAGAGAATGAGGCATATGAATGTCAGAAAAGAATCAGCTTGTATTGTGATGCTTGCAGCTTTAATTATGAGCAACTCAAACTCTCTATGTTTACAGAAGGGAGATTACCTACATGTTATTTAAAAACCACTGGGTGTAAGTTTATAGTGGTAACAGACAAGTCTAATTTTCTTTCATACTTAGGACTTAATAGGTACAGAATGCTGCCCAAGGGAAAAAAAAATGAACAAGTAGTAACTTGATATTTATTCTACACAGACATGAAGAAAGCTCACAGAAATACACTATGTCTGAAATGCTGACATGTATAACTATTTTAATTGTAATGTTGATTTTCTAATAGACTATTCTGCTATGGTAGAGCTTGAAATAGTTGCAATAATTTCCAGACAAAAGGAAAAAACACTTCAAAACCAACCCCAAAATCCAAAAGACCGTGGCAAAAAAAACTGTTTGGAAAAGCTTATGGTGGAGTCATAATAATTGTCCGAAGTTATACAGTCCAAAGTTGAGAATATAGCATGATCATTTTGTATAGTTGATGTTGTCTCTCCTAGGCCAGATTATTTGGTAAGTAAGGTCTTTTATTTCTGGTATTTCTTGTCTATGCTGGAGAATATTTGTGAAGAATCCTCAGATGTTTTCTGGTGCAGAGATTCCCAGCCCTGCTGGTTTGACTGCAGAAAATGACCAGGAATATGGTGTAACAAATAGAGCACTGGTGAAATCCTAACATCTCCTTAGCCCTCCTGGTCACTCCATGGCTGCAGACACAAGGATATAAGCACTGTTACTATTTTTCATTTTTTGCAGATGTAAGTGGAGATACTGTCAATGTCAGTGATTTACCCAAGAACATATGGAAAGTTTGTGCCAGAACCAACATGTGGAGTCCAAGCTTATCCTTGCCTTATTTATATTTTATCCTTGCCCTTAGTTCAGGCTCACTTGCACCTGGACCTCCTCCTGACACTAGATCTTGAAAGCCTGACTCATCACAGACTCTTTCATGTGCTCAAGCTAAAGCATACAAACCATTATTTTAAATTAACTTCTCGATTTTTACAGTGGATAGTGTTTATTCCATCGATACTTATATGCATAGCAAATGTATTTGGTGCCTCAGTCCTTTTTTAACATTAGAATTGTCATTTGTGTCACATTTTAAGCCAAATTAAATTATAAAAATAGTCAGTAATATAACTACCAACAGCATAGTATTTCTTCTTATTACAGCAACAAACAAGGACTATATTGGAAAAAAAATTGTGAATCTCATTTCTGATCCTAATGAAGCAAGTAACCCATTATACCAAGGTTAATTTGTTGACTCATGATTTCCACTTATCCAATGATATACCGAATCATATGAACAAACCTCTACATCTAATCAGTTTTTTTATTGAATCCTGACCTTTTATGCACCTTCTTCTTGATTATGAATGACAGTGACCTTTATCTAATTTAAAACACACGTACTGATGCAAAAATATGCAAAGTACACATGTAAATTCTGAATTAAGATGAAGATATGCATAATCTTCCAGGGAGAAATTGCTTTAGAGAGAGATGTTTATATTAGCGTCAATTGAGGGTATATGGGAAGAAAAAGTGAATTAGTCAGAACTCAGATGGTTTTGGAGGAACAGCTGCAGAGATACCGAGGACTGTTTAGATTTTCGCTGCTTCTATTTAGAATCCTGAAATGTCAATATAAATATCAATTTTTATTATGCTATTCAGCTTTTTACAGCATTCATGAAATGATCAAAATGCAATAAAGTCAGATAAAACACCTTTTCACCTAAGGTTTGACAAACTGTACCTCAGTATCCCATTTATGTTTCACTCAAAAAACATAATAGTAATTTTCTACAACACAAAATCTAGGTCAAATTCACACTATTATAAAAGCTGTCTGGTTCACTTTGCCATTTGCCTCATTAAGAAGGAATGGTATGGGTGTCGTTTGGAGATGGTCTTTTTAGTTCAGGATATAATTAGGAAAATGCAGAAAAATAAATAAACAAATTTAAGAGGAGTGACTCTGGGTGAAAAAAGAACTCCCTAACTTTCGTTTTGCTTTTTTTCTGCTCATCACTAATGGGTCTGCACTGAAATTACTACAGATGAACGCACAATGGGCACAGTCTGAACCACTGTGTAATCCTATAATCTACTCTCTCTTTTCACAAGTCATCCCTTCCTCTGAATTGCTGTGAACCTGAGTTGTAGATCTGCAGCTTTGTTCTAGCCTCCATATTAAAAAATATGTGAAAAGAAAAAAATATACAGATAATTTGCAAAACTCAGTGTAAAGACTGTCAAAGCACAAATCTAACAAACACATTCCTCCTAGAGGCTCCAACCAAACAGTACCTGGCATTAGCATGTACTTTCATGATTAACAACAGGGGGTTGTCAGACTGCTATTTCTGAAATAAACAGATTTATCCTGACGGATAATCAGCAGTTTGCACTACCTAATACATGTTATCATCCACTACTGACATCATTACATTAAAAGCACACTTAGTATAATCTTTTGTAGGAAATTAAACAGGTTTTATGATGCACTTTTGGTGATTTTTTTTGTGGCAGATAGAGGGAAGCTTGGTGAAGAGATTGCAAGCTTAGAGAAAACATCTATAGCAAACAACACAGAGAAGATCCCCAGAAATGCTATGTTGTATTTGTTTTTTCACAATCTATTAATGAAATTTCTAAAATAAACCCGAATGTTCTGACGCTAAACTACGTCTTCTACTTTTAAGCAGTTATCTATAATGTCCTTGGCTGTCCCTTATGTTACCTCAATACTCTTCAGTGTCTCTCTGTCAGTCTGTCCTGCTAGGTTCACATAAAAACTTGCCATAGAGCATGAACTTCTGAAACATTTCTGATCTTGCCACTTACAAACACATTTTTGGGGCTGGAAGGTGGACTTTGGGAAACCATCAAGCAATGCCTGCATAGTTTTCTGGCAAGCTCAACATTTACCTTTAACTTTTGGACACCTCTTTGTTGACTACCTCTTCCTCCCTTGAGAAAGGAGGCACCAGGGTACACATTACTTACTGGAGAGAAAAAGCAGAAAATTTTGAAGCTATGGGGGAACCACGGAACAAAGTCACTTGAACATGGTATGCCTGTAGATCTTCCCTTCTAGCCTGCCTGTTCACTCACCTAGCTGTTTCTGCAGTGATCAAGTTTGGACTCAACATGGGCAATGAAATTTTAGTAAGAAAAACTAAATATACCTCCCCTATGTGTGTGTGTATATATATATATATATATATGTATATGTATATATGTATATGTATGTATATCTAATATATGTACCCTCCTTCAGATAAACAATTCTTGCCTCAGTTGCATAGGTGATGAGAATTATATACTCTCATGTTCACTGGAGAAAATACTGAAATTTCTTCTCTTTTCTAAATTTTAGTTTGCCAATTGATGCTATACTATTATTGTCCTGTGAACTCATGTAACGTAGCCATGGCAAAGAGGAGGAACAAAAATTGCATGGGGACTGTTACTTGACTTTAACAAGTATTTCATCTTCTTCCTTAGAGCACAATTTCTAAGTCATAGACTTTTCTGCAGGGGCAAGTCAGATATCAAAGTCCTGGCTCCAGAGGCCTGTTGTGACTCGTCTTATTTCTCCAGAGACAGAACCTGTATTCCTCTCTCAGTCCTTTGTCTCACATGGAATAAATTTTGTCTTCTCTGCCTTCTTCCTTCATAACTCGGCAGGAAGAGAAGTAAGAAATAGTGTCTAATGACTGAGGGATTTTTATCCATTCACACTTATTCATTTTCACATGCCATTCCCCCTAATGCTAAGGAAACCAACCACCCCCCAGCTACAACAGCAGAACTAAAACAGTGGGAGGGATGAAGTTCCTTACAGGACGAGTGTAACCTTTAAACAAAGAAGTGGCACCATCACACACTTTAAATGTATCTAAATTCCTATGTACTCTTTACCTCCTATAAAACCTAACTTTTGACAATTATGTATGCATTGATTAAGGATCTTTTACCCTGTATTCTTCTCCAAAACCTTTCAGTTGCAGTTGTTAAAACTAATGCAGAATTTTGCCACAGATCTTTTGCCTCAGGTAGACTGGACAAGAATGCAGCGCCTGATACTCTAATGTGGAATGGAGAAATAAATGTTAATCTAACCAAGTGACTTCAGTGGTTTATTTTGTTTTCATTTTTAAAATTGTTGAATTTCTACTGACCTACATTCTGTGTATTTCTTGTACTCAGTGATTTTTGAGGTTCCTTAGATTTTCATCTGCATTAGATATTTTGTGTCTAAAGGTCAAATGAGCATTGCTCTTGAATCAGAAGCCTACTGGCTGCATTTCTAATACTTAATCTTTTCACACTGAGAAAAATAAAAAAGTGAGAGGCAGCTCCAGCTATCCCAAATAAACAGACAGAAGTAAAGCAACAATTACTTTTCCTGTGTGGACTGCTCCTGCTCATTTCTCCTCAAGAGATAACACTCACTGACATAATGTCAGATAACCATGTTCAGTGTTTCACAGACTTGCCATTTAGAGATTCATTTCCACTCCACTTATTTTCTTTTTATCAGCTTCTCTTTTTTCGTGCATTTCATCTGTGAAAATTTTCATGCAGACTCCCAGAACAGGTATTTGGGAGAGAGGGAAGCAAAAGGGTTCAACTTGACTTAAAACACCTCTAGAAATTATAAGGAGAGTAAGATAGGACACAAAAATGAGTTCTCATGAGAATAGTTGTTTGCATAAAATTCTCAACTCTTAGTAAATCTTCCTGGGGAAGATGGATATATAAAGCCTCAGGATAACTTCAGTCATTACCAAGCATTTTACATCTGCTGAAGAATTCCAAACACATTAAAGGTTGTCAATCCAAATCTTTAGACCAAAATAAATAAATAAAAAAAAACCAACCAGCCAAACAAATAAATAAATAACTAAATAAGGAGCAACTTCAAAGGATGTCAGTAGGCAAGTTATAGATCTGATTCAGCTTTTAACCCCTAGAGGTGTAAGCACACTTCATCTGAAAAGATACGCAATGTCTGTACTCTGCAATATTACATTTTAATAATCTACAGCACAAGGCAATAATAAAAAAGGAGAATATGGTATAATTGTGTATGTAATTTGATGAGAAGCTGTGGGAAACATAGTCTTTCTACACAATTATAGAAAATACTAATAACAAATCCTTGAGGACTTTGTTGACAATTAAATTTCCTATTTTTAGCCATGTATTTTCTCAAAAGCTCTACAACTTACTTTTTAGGATTCCCATCCCC
>VZTE01003400.1:616897-704127 GCA_013397775.1 Eulacestoma nigropectus
GAAAACAAGGCGTTCAAAAAGTTGAGTGGAACTTAATAAGAATCTCTAAAGCATTCTTTTAAGATGGTAAAACCAGCAGAAAAGAGCCTGATGGGAGTAAGAGCCCTGCATTATACACAGCTACGAGGTTTACTGTGTCCTGTGGATCCTGCTGCAAGGCACAGTATAGCGGAGTATCAGGTAACTCATCTAGAAGAGAGCTTTGGCTGAGTTACTATAGCAATGGCAGGTTTGCGGAGGGAGAAACCACACCAATGGAAAAAAGGAACTGGCTGCAGAAGGTCACTGACAATCTTCTCTAGAAAACTCCATGACATAAATCAGCCTGAAATGAAGCACAGGGCCTCACTCCTTTGAGAGTTCACTGAAAATACGTTCAGAGGCCTTGATAATATTTCATTTCAACCTGATTTTATTTCATTTATTTTGGTGTATCAATGAATTAAACTGAGTTGTGTCAAGTAAACCTAGTGAACTCAGAGGAAAGTTGAGTACATCATTTGGAAGTAACTGTATGAAATCCTGCTGATGACTCACTAAGGACCACTTTGTCCCTGTGAGACATTGGTCATTGGGTAAAAGATGGAAAAGAATCAGGAAGTCGCTGTCTGCTGCAACAATATTTTAATCCACTTACAAAAAGTCTTTCTTGGAAAGGCCTTTTTCATATCTCCAGTGATGACTCATCTAATCTCATCTCTGTATATTGGTAAACTCCACAGGGATCACCTTTATTTCCCAACTTTACCCTGGCCAGAGATTCAGTCATACAAAAGATCCTTAATGTCTTTCCTTAAGTTCAGCTCACTTCTCTAAAATGCATTTCCCCTCTCTTTCACAAAATGAAAGAAGACTTTTTTTAGAAATGCTTTCTTATTTCCCCTCCTTTTTTGTTTTCTGTTTTTTTTTTTTTTTTTTCTTCTGAGGGAGGCAGGATGCCTGTATCAAGTGCCTCTTTTCTGTAAATCAAAATTTCTTTGTGTGTAGCAAGATGAGTTTCTGGGAAGAATATATTTCTTTTTTCCTGTCTAGAAAGGATTCTCAAATTTTACTTTTAAAACTCATGTATCAAGAATATATATGTCTGTTCCCCCACATTAGATATATGCTTGTTCTCTCTAACATTAATTTATTCAAAAAACTCTGCACTTGAAAGAGTTAATAAAAATTCTAATTACAGGATAAGAAAGAAAGGTCAGACTCCACTTACATCATTGTGAAGGGCTTTTATTACGCACTGCTATAAAACATATTTCTTTTTTTCAGTTGCCATCCTCACAGGGTAACCTGCATACCAATAGGATCTCCAAAATGCCATGAAGCAAAAGATATTTATCTGCTAAATTCTATGTACAGTAACCTTACAAATGCCAGAGAAAGAAAGATTGCCCTCTGCACAGTAATACTTGTGTAGATGTCTTCTTTATGCTAACAATGACAAGGCTCTCTAGGTTTGTACTGTACTCCAAAATCAGAATGCTTTTTTTTTTCAAAAAACAGACTGTATATCAAAGAGAAAAGATGCACATTTTAGGCACTGAAATACTTAATATAGTGAGCAATACTCTCCTGAAGCATTTTTAGTAAAATTATCTAATCCAGAAAGGTAAAATGAAAATGTATGACTCAAGTGTTCTTGAAGAAATTAGACAGGATATGTTTGGGAATATCTCTCTGTCCTGGCTGGTCAACTAAATTTTCATTTTGAACTCTGTTTGAAGCCTCACAGAACTGTTATTTGATTAACTTGACTATGTTAGATAGCAAGTTATACAAAAGCAGGGTGGCTCCAAATCTAATTGCTGTCATTTTTTAAATTCAGCTGTGCAAAACAGCAAACAAGAACTTTACTGTGGGGCAAGTACAAGTCAGAAAAATTCTAATTTTTGCAATATATTAGTCTTCAAATCCATTACTTGTGATTTAACATATCCAAAGTTGTTTATATAGTTATTTATATAACTATTTTCAGCCCTAAATTCTGACAATATATTCAAAGAAATATACATTAATAAATGCAAGATTTACTGTCTGCTTTCATAAAACCAGTGTGTGCTGTCAGATGTATTAGTTCAATATTTCAAGTGATGTATGCTCAAAGTTAGAACGTAACTAATGACGTAGCGACTGACTTTCCTTAAGGAGTTTTTTAGGAATCACACTCAAATAGTTGTTTCAGAGTTGCACTTTGTTTGCAGAGCAAGCACTGCCTATCCAACCTTTCTAAACAATAAGTATTAACAGAGAATAGTGAGGGTTCCATTTCATCACTTCTGCTGGCAATTCTACAACTATATGTTTATCTTGTGGTCTAAATTTATGACAGGCCCATTTGCAGTGAGGCCTGGAGTTTCCTTGTTTACAACACTGCAAAGTAAAAGGTGACCTTTTTATTTTTTGTTTAAAACCTTTCAACAGTTTGTTCTGCTCCAGAGATAGCACCTTAATAAGGTTTCAGGCCAGAAAGCTCTTGTTTTCTTTCATGGGGGTACAGTTCACTGCGTTTACTTACATAGACATTAGAAAACATTTTTAAAACAGAATACAAACTTGGCTGAAGATCACATTTGTAGATTAGAAAGCTACTGCACTGAGATCCTACCTGCCGTTATGAAAAGGAAAAGAAAACCAGGCGGTAGAGGATACATAGCTGGCTAAATAAACAGAAAATGAGCTGTTTAAACAGTTGTATCTATACACACAGGTAATAAAAGCATCAGGCACCTGGTGCAAATCTATTAGGACCTAATTCTGACAACAATATGCATCATTATAGTGGGGTCTGATAAAGAGCAAACACTAGAGGCATTACATGTCTTTAGAAGAATCAGACTTCCTACCTTAGCAAGAGTGATAGAAGGTAAGTCCCCCTTTAAAGAAAGTTGTAAGTAAAGCCAGGCAGCAGTTGCAGTGAATTGAATCCTTTCAGTCACTGTATACATGCAGTAGTTCTGCAATAAGGGAAAAATATAATGGGAGGAGCAGCTGTGAACGAGTGACCTCCTGAAGCTGAGTTCTCTTTGTGAATCGAGCACTGGGAGCCAGTGCCTCTGATTTGCATGGATTATCTCCACTTGAACAGATACATTTAAATTAACTGGCACCGGGGAACAGGGATTTAAAAAAAAAAAAAAAAAAAAAAAAAAAAAAGAAAAGAAAAAAAGAGGGAGAGGGGAATAAAAAGGAAGAGTAAGCGGGTGAGTGAAGGAGCGAGGGGAGCGGAGGAGAGAGCGGACGGCGAGCGGGGCGCTCGGCTGGGTGCGCTGACTCGGCAGCGCAGCGGCTCGGAAGAGCTACAGCTCCCTCTTCATGTCGCAGCCGTAAGACGAGGAAAGCTGTCACTACGGTCGGGTTTAAAACAGATTCCCCCACCCCCGCCCCTGCTCCCCCCAGCTTATGATGGTCCATTTGATCAGATTTCTATAAACACTTAATAACTCAGCCTGACGTGCACCCAGGGTTTTGGACTGAGAGTCTCAAATGATTATAAATCTGGTAAACCCTGCTAAACGATTTTAAACACAGAAATATTTTGAACATAGTAACTTGTACAAGTGGAGGTGGTATATTTCCATGTGTGCGGTGACAGATTTATTATTTATGAGTGTACAAGTGTCTTTAAAATAGTTAAGGGATGCATTCAAAGCATGCTGTGCGGGAAGATTCCTAACAGGATGATGGTGTGTATTCCAGCCAGTGTTTTCAATGTTATCTAAAATCTATCAAGACAAAAGAGAGACAAAAAATTTGCATTCAACCACTTCAAAATTTCTCCCTTATTACCATAAATACCACAAACATTACCTGTTGCACACTCCTGATTTGATTTAAATGCAGTACTTAAGCTGATTAGAGAAATATGAGAGTATGTTCAACCCTCTTGAACCTGCATCCAATCCAAGAGGATCCTGAACTAAACTTTGTTTCTTTTGTTCAGAGTATTTAAAATAAGTTCTTTGTACACCATGGTATAGAATTTTGTGAACCTCTGCATGGATTCATTCTGATCAGAAATTAGACCAAAAGTCATGAAAAGATAGTAGAATGGCTGGTTATGTGTTCTCTCATCAAGATCTGAAAACGGGAATGAATGCAATTGAGTTCTTTGAGCGTTGGTGAGATTTGGTGGGACAAAATGGCCTGCATTAGCACCTAAAAGACTCGAATGTTGCCTTGTAAGATGCATGTCTTACTGTAAAATACTGCTTGTTCAGAGATAAATAGAATGAAACTGTCTACAAAGACAACCACAGCTGAAGTCTGTCTGTCTCATCTGTAGATGAAGCTGAGTCCAACATGAGTCTGTTGCGTTTCACATTTCTGGAGATCCCAACATTTATTTGTAACACAGAATCCAGAATGGTGCCTTTTTCTGAACCCTTACAGGGTAAGTACTATACTTAATCTAATGAGAAACTGCTTCTTTGAAATATCACATTTACAGAAAAATTTGCTACAGATAAAGGATCCCATAGACAGTGAAAAAAGTAATGGAGGATATATTTGGGTTTTCTAAGACATGCTGTATGACACAGTTATTGGTGTACCATTTTAAGTGCTTCCTCTGATAAATGCTCTTGGTTCACTGGAGGTCTGGGGGTATGATTATTTTATTATAAGAGGAGAAGGATCTTTCAACTAGACTCTGTCTCTTTGAATACTTACCCAGATAGTATTTAACCTGACTGAAATATCATCCTTCCCTGTGCGCTCTCCAGAACTTCTCAACTATGTTCTTTGGTCGTATCTTACTTGTAAGTTGGACCTCAAATTTTATTTCTTATTTTCTCAATTGTTCTTTTTCCAGTGACTGCTCACCAGGTAATAACAGATGAATTTGACTCCAGCAGGGCACTCAGAAGTCTAGTCTCAATATCAAACCTGTATATCATAGCTGTGTAAAGCAGCCTCCTGGTTGATAGATGGCTTTGAAAAAGATGGACTGTGAACCAAATTTGCTCTTATTACTCTGTACCCTGCAATACACTCCTCAGTGCTGCAGTATCTAAGCTGATAATAGCATAGCTGTTCGGTCCCACCAACCTGTATGTCACCAGCAACAGGGAATCCTAGAAAAAGAAAGAAACGATCCAGCAGTGAGAGGGATTTTACCTTAAAGATACATGTAAGAGGAAATGCCCATGTAAGGAATTGAGACAGCCATGAAAAGTACAAGAAAAATTCCCAGGAACAATATGCACTGGATTCAGGAGCTGTAGGGTGTATCTTATTCTCTGGAAAGATATGTATGCTGGCAATGTCATCTACTAAAATTCATCAAGGGAAGACCTTACTAGAGATGTGCCTGGAGGTAATGTTGAATGAAGATGTGGATTTGAGGAAATGGTGTAAGAAAGAGCAAACTGAACGGGCAACTGGAGATTTATGGGCACTTGTTGAGTGAGAGGTCATATAAGAGATACCTCAGGGAAAACTGGTGAGTCAGGGAAGTCTGTAAAAATATAACAAGTGGAGCAATCTGGGAAACAGAGGAAAGCAATATGCTTGTCATCTGGGAGACTCAAAAACTGCAACAGAAAAAAACAAAACAGAAGGTAGAAAGGAAGTGGAGAAGTTAATTCCAGAAAAAAATGTTGGAAACTAGAATCCAAAAAGGAGTGATAATGGTAGAGAAGTTAGTGAGAAGGGAAGAACAAAAGCAAGGATCAACTGTTAATAGAAGGCAAAATGGACTAAGAAAAAATGGTGTCTGCTTGAACAGGGAGCCTGTGTTAATCAGAATCAAATAAACTGTCACTAAATCAATTCCACAGAGCAGGATGTGAGGTCATTTCTCAATACAGAAGATGTGGGTGGAAAAGGAAAAATGGATTCTGCTGGGAATTAGGAAGGATCTTTTTTTTAAATTTAATTTTCTTCAATGGGAAATCATGCTAAGAAATTCCCACTGGAATAAATCAAAGATGATTAGACTAAATGGTTTCATTTTAAGTAGGGGAAAAATGCCTAAAAAGGGAAGACTCGTGGGAACAGTAGCTGGCTGAATATCCATGGAAAAAAATTGGGACTGAGATCCACATTACTTAAAAAAAAAAGAACCTTTAGAAATACATGGAAACCTTGGTAGAGGTTCATGTCTTCTTGCTCTACACAACAAGAAGCAATCTGCTCAATGAAAATTGAGGTATGGTTCAGGAAATACTGGTGGATGATCAGGAAAGAGAAGGTAAAGTTACGTAGTGGGACCAAGGTACTGAAGTGTTCAAGCTACTCAGGAAAGATCTGAAGAAAGAGTAAGTAAACTTGTGAAACTGCCTTCTAATAATCTAATAGATTAGAAAGGAAAAAGAAATGATGGCATGCATCAGACAGAATGCATTTGGGCCAAACTAAAGCATCTGTTTACCAAGCAGTCACCAGCCGGTAAGAGATGGGGCTACCACTTCCTTCTTCCGATAAGCAATACAGATACTATCAGAAAACTGGTCCAAAACCAGATAGTGAGTTAAGCTCATTTACATGAAATGAAACAATCAATAAAAATAAGGCTTTATGGCTGAAAGGGCAAAATTTGTTAGCCTAACAGATCTTGTTAGTAAAATTAGACCAGATTATTCAGGACCTTGAATATGGAAGACACTTGGAATTTTTTTAGATCAAAGGAGCTAAATATATGTGGAATGTGTAGCTGATGGAGAGGGGAGAATGCATGGAAAAATGATCAAGCTGTTCCAGGAAAAGGAAGAACCCCTTCAACATTATTAGAGACATGCAATCACAGGATGAAAGCAAAAAGATGGATCAACAAACAGATGTGTATTAGAGGTCAAAATACAAAGTAAAGTAAAAATTGTCAGCAGCCAAACTGAACTACAATTTGGAAGGGCTATTTAAACAAAGAGGAGAACAATCTTCATTCAGATGAGACCAAAAAAAAAAAAAAAAAAAGTGGGGCTTCAATAGGAGCTAATAGAAATAAAATCCATCTACAATTAAATACTACTTCATGTATGTTTTTAGAGGAAAGAGGATAAAGAGTGGGAAAGAAGTTCTGATGACAGAAAATCACCAAACTGGAAGCAAAACTAAAAGCACAGTGTACTCAGGACAGGGAGAGGTATCAAATAAAGTCCGCTCCACAATCTGACAAGAAAGGGAACATGAAATCCCAAACCTGGTAGGGAAGCAGCTCAGACATGATACTGGCTGACTGGTGAAGAGCAAATGTATTATCCATTTATAAAAGGGAGACCTATGCAGCTACAAACCCATTAGTTTGACCTCAGTTGCTTTAGAAGAAATTTTGAAGGAAAAAGTAATTGAAAACGGGGAGGCAAATGGAAAATGGGATAACACACAAAAAGGATTTACTAAAGATAGAATGTACCAAGTGAATTTGTTATCGCTCTCTAATAAGATAACTGATTTCCTAAACAAAAGATTTGTGATACATCTTATCTTTATCTGTGCTGCATATGATACAGCATTACATAGGAAACAGGGGATTAGGAGAAGAGTTGTAAAGTGGATAAGAGATTGTCTAATGGATAGATGGCAACAGGTGGCATTGAATGAAGCAGCATCAAACTGCAGGAAATTTACTAGCAGGAATTCTTAAAAATCAGTCTTTCAATCAACGCTTTTTTAAGATTCAGCCATGAAGAGAAGAGATATGAAATCTATAGTTTCCAGTAAGCTAGGAAACAAAGTCCTTACAAAAGAGGATGAGTGGGTTTTTTTAATTATATAAAATACAAGTACCTGGATATTTTATACACACACATGGAATGTAGTACTATATTTTTCTGTAATAAAAAAAAAAGAATATTCATGCCATGTAAAGACCTAGGAGTGTGGCCTTATCTGAAATTCCGTACATGGTCTTTGTCACTTGGAATCAAGAAAATATGCAGAAACTGGAATATTTGCAAGGAGGTGCAACTACAATGGCTGGCAGACTGGAGAGTCACCATTCATGGAGGAGAGTAAAATACTTTGCTGCTTTTGTCTGACTAAGCGAAAAACTGAAAGAGGATATGACTGGTGTCTGTAAATGTATTTATTTGACACCAGACTGGAAAACAGTTGACTAAAGCTATAGAACAAGGCTGACAAATGGAAAAGCAGCTCATGCTTAGATAAGAAGTGCAGGGAAGATTTCAACCATAGAAAAGTGAAATTAAATGTGTTTTAATGGAGAATGATTCTCCTATTAAAGATGTCCTTTCACCTGGTTGCCTATGCAATTAGAAGACTAGACATGAGAGATTCTTCATCTTTTGTTCCCAGTTTCTGTAATATATTCCATTGAACTCGGTGACCTGTCATGTGTCTTCTCCCTCCCCCTTTTTTAGTGCCAATCAGTGTCTCTGGTGTTGCTGAAGACCCGAGCTGACTCAATGGTGTATCTGTCATGCTTCAGAATATGCTGTCTGTAGATGCACTGTGCATTTTTCCCACTTCTACCCTTCATTTTGAAACCTGTCTGATAAGGAAAGATTATGTCATAGATATAACAATTATTTTAGCATCCAGTACAGAATCCGTTAGGCACTCTATCCAAGATAACTAAGAAAAAGAAAAGAAACATAGAAAGGAGCAAGATAATGTAGCAGGGAAAGACAAGAGTGCAGTTTACCAGGAAAATATTGCTGGAGCAAAAGAAATGAGAAAAGCATATTAACTTTTAGCCATGACTGAGATCACAGAGTAAGTCAGGCAGAGAGAGTGAAGGATGTAGAAAAGATTAGAGAAAATGGACAAAGAAATTCAAGAAAACATTTTTTAACTTTACAAGAGGCTTGATTTTGATTCACTTATAAAAGAGGTCCCTTTGATTTATTTAAATCCCCCCTGAACATTCTTGCTCTTCAATTGTACACCCTGTTAACAATTCTCTGTTGATTAGACAATGGAAAAGCAGAAAAGAACCAATCATGGTTATAACAGCAGAAAAGCCAAATACATTCTAACAACTGGCTATCACATTATCTGCTGCATCCCAGAAAGGACAGTCCAGCAGATATAACTCAGTACCTACAAAGTCAGATTAATAAGCAAAAACACCAATGTGATGCTGTTGGTGCTATTTTTGTTTATATCCCTTCCCAATATAGGCAGATATGAACATCAGTAGCAAACAAATACATTCAGATATAATAAGAGATCCTGGATTTTCCATAACTTACCATAAATGCATATGCAAGCTGTAACTAAATCCCAAATATTCAAAATAATCAATATCAAAAGGTTCTACCTGAAGTATTTCCAGCAGAGCTGATTAATTCCAGAAAGAAGTGCCTATGATCTAGTTTCCTAAGGAGAAAAGTAGAGGAAATCAGATCCTTGGTGACCCTATAAATGAAGCCTTTGAAGGAGGCCAAGGCAGTCAGAGATTTTCTGGCTGAAGAAATTTCATTGAGAAAAGCTGCTTTGTTAAACTGTAGAACTTTTGATAAAGTGTTGTAGATGCCACGGAAGGCTCTAAGGAAACCTTTGATCCCTTGCAGGCTTCTTTGTAGAGGTGAAGAAACGTGGTGCAGCAGCGCTGTAGCTGGCTGTGAGTTTTGGACCCTGTTTTCCCTGTCTCAGGTGAATAACCATGGTAATATATTCACTGTTCTGCTTAGATGAACTCACTGATAATAGCAAAGGTGGGGACAAGATGTAATTTTCATTCAGAAGTTGTAGAGTCTAGAAATCATGAAGAGAAAAAAAGATCCTTCTATTAATTTAAACAAACAACGAAACAAAACTCTCTTCATCTTGTGAGGCAGATACCCAGCTTTCCAACCACCTGTCCTAAGGGACTGTTCTGTAGAAAATCACAAATTCTGTAGGTCTGAGAGAGAAAATAATTCAATTAGAAATTAATTCTACCTGAAGAAACCTGAAATTTCCAAAGGCTTTTCTTTTTTTACCCCAACTTGTACCAAAATCTTCATAAAAGACAAAAATTAATCACTTCAGAAACAACCTGTCTGAACAGCAGCCAATCTTCAGATTTTAGCTTGGAAGAGGCTCAAATTTAACCCTCCAGGGAGATAGTAGGTGATGAATGGGGAATTCACTCCCAGAATAATTACTCAGAAACTGGGAATCCACATCCCAACAAAAATTGAATTGAAAAAAAATTGTTCCATGGATTTTTCACAAAATGTGCAATCTAGAAAAAAAGGAAGTTGGTGCCTAGTGAGAAACTATTTCACTGATGAATTCCTGTATGATGCTAATTTTTCTGTGTGCTTGCAGATACATATGGTTTTTTCTTAATTTAGAGATAATATCTGAAGTAGTTTCACACTGTATTTAAAAAAAAAATAGAAAAATGGATGTTCTGGACAATTTGAGGTTTACCTGTGATGTCTGTAGGTGATCAAATTGCTAGTTCAGCCTTCCAAATCCCACAGAAAAAAATGGTGGGAAATGCATTTCAAACATATTTAGTAGCAGAAGAAAAAGGAATAAAATAAAACATTTCAGAGAACATTGAATCAATTACTGGTGTTTTACTTGTAATGACAGCTTTCCCACACTTTATACAAAGAACAGAGTGCCTGTTAGGCCAAAATGTGGTGGATGATCTTTATGGAAGAAGAGTGAAATTTAAATCCAGACTCTAAGACTGGATAGTGTAATGAGCAATAGACAGAATATGCATTTAATTCCATTAAGTGAAATGTATTTCATTAACAAAAGTGTTAGAAGAATTAAAACCTCACACTAAAGGAATGTGAAAATCATCAGTGGCAGCCAAAAAGCTGCTACAATATGGCACATATTGAAGAAGAACTGAGGCTGATGTGGGATTAAATACATATGAAATGAATAAAAAAACCTGACAAAATTGTAGCAAAATTTGAATGCTAATTTATGGCACCTAGTGAAAGAAGCAGGACAGCAGATCATCTGCATATAAATGGCCTCAACACATTTCTTGGTGCCAGTCTGTTACCCTGCTCAGAAGGAAACAAAACACATTTCTTAACCAGACTAAGACAAGAAATTGCCAAACAAGAGATTAATTAAATTTCATTAGTTAAACAGGAATAATAAAAGCAACAGTTTTTTTAATATCGTCTAGTAAAACTAAGAAATGGTTGAAAATGAGGTATGGAATAGAGAACGCAAGAAAAGGTAGGAAAGAAGAAATAAAAAGAACGCAGGATATCTCCATATTAAAGATAGAATGCTTTCACATAGACACCCTGCTATGCATAATTATGCTAACTGACCCTGAGAAACAGTTTTATATCTTGTGAGGCTCTGAGCATTGGAAAGGACTCTGAGGAACACCACAGGGAAAAAAAAACTACCATAAATACCAGGTGACAGAATAAGGTATAATACCACAGACTTCCAAATAAGAGTATGTAACAAGTTCACCCATAAATACAGTTACAGAAGCAAAAAAGGCAATGTGGGAAAGTTTATTCTGTTCATAATTATATTCTTATCCACTTTCCAATATTTTTTAAAAGCAAATTGAAAACAAATATTACAAAAATCTATGGAAACTAAATGTACATATTTTTTAATTGTTTAAACAAAAATAATTTTAGATTTTGATTTTCTTTTCATAGATCTGTTCTGTCTTTATTATCCACCTCAGAGGGCCAGCTAGTCCTTGCAACAACCATTATGTTACATTTCTAAAGTGCCTAAAGTTTTTCTTTTTTAGGTATATAAGTGAAAACTTGTCTGTATATTGATGAATTTAGCAAGAAAAGAAATAAGAAACAGCAGGATGAATGATAAATAAAAAATCCAAGGCATTTGGTTTGTTTTATGTGGGATTCTGTTTTACCAAGATTAGCAAAAGTTTCAGAAGTCCTCTATTTTAGAAGTGTTATCTACTAGTATTCAAGATTTTTTATCAGAATTCACAGTGAGTTCTTTAATACTGTAGTCATCACATCTGGTTACAATGATTGATATCACAGTGGAACATTTGATAGAGCTCTGTCGCATCTTTTTTTTTGAATAACCAACTGCAACAAATCACATCTGCTAAACTCCCTGAAAGAAAGGGATCAGTGAGTTTTCATGTAAGTGGAGTTATATTTTCAAAGTTACTTGGAGCTTTTTCCACTTGTGTCTTATGAATATAATGTCATCAAACAAGACAAAAGAGTGAGTCTGTTGTCTTTATAAAAGATCTGGTGTCTCTTCTCTCTGTAAATACGTTAGTGGTTTTGCCTTTAATTGCTGGAATGGTTCAAGGGGTGAGCTGGATATCTGATAATTCCCTCACAATTTTTCAGTGGCAGTGAAATCTCAATCATCCTCCATGGGCCTTTGCCAACTTACCTGCATCTAGTTTTCCCCCACATGTTCCCCTGCAAACGTTTTTAGCTCTTCACCCTGCTCCAAATTCTGCATCCCAAATCATCTCCCTGGAGCACCAAGTCGCCTCCTTCAGGAATCTCAGGGCCTTTTCTGCAGCTCAGGACTGCCTAATGACTTCATCACTTTCTCACCTTCGTCTTTGCAATTGAAAAAATAGATCCGTTAGCATTACAGATAGATGTTTTCAGTGACTGACTCACTTGGACACTCTTGGTGTTTTCCTGGCATTAGTTCATGTTGTTTCTTTTCCTTTTCTATCTCCCTTCAACAGAGTCTGTTAGTTTTGGTCTGTGAAGATTAGTCAAGTGAACACAATGATATTTGTACCAACAACATACAGCAGTCTCCTTGCTTCTGCCCAATTACCAATTTAGTATTTTAGGATATGAAATGTTCATTTCTCAAGCACCATTTTGAGATTTGCTATTTAATTTCAGGAACAGTATGAGGATCAAGTATATTAAATAACACTCAGCTGAGAATGTTCCCATTTCATACCTTGATTCCTGAAAGGTTTAGGACTATTCTTTAGTTTCCTATTTTCTGTTTCTAGTAGTTCCAGTGTAACTGTGCACAATACAGAAAATTAATCGTTAAAAAGCACCTCCACAGGCGTTAAAATTAAACAGCTCTGGGGTCCCCTGCTTAAGGACATGGACCTGTTAGAATGAGTTCAGAGAAAGCCACAAAGATGGTCAGTGGCTGGAGTAGCTCTCTTATGCAGACAGAGAGAGTTGGGGCTGTTCAGCCAAGCAAGAGAAGGCTCCTGGGAGAAGCTGCCCAGAGAAGCTGTGGATGCCCCATCCCTGGAAGTGTTCAAGGCCAGGTTGGATGGAGCTTTGAGCAATTCAGTCTAGTGGAAGGTGTTCCTGTCCATGTCAGGGGGTTGGAACTAGATGACTTTTAAGGTCCCTTCCAACTTAAACCATTCTATCATTCTGTGATTCTAACATTTATTTAATGGGGCTAAGGCCAAAGATGTAAATAAAAATATATATTTTAAAGACTAGGAATTTTAATTTCTTGTTAACTCTGTAGCATATTAATAAAACCTGACATGAAAATTTTAATTTAAATACAACACTAGGAGCCTCATCTCTCTAACTATCTGTGTACTCAAAAAGGAAAGAGAGAAAGAGCCATTCTTTCAAAGATCAATCCAGGTCACCTGGGGCAGGCTGGACACCCAACCTTCCATTTTACCTTTGAACTGAGATTTCACTTGTGAAGAAGCAACAGAAATTTTCCAGAGAAGATGGATTAATTAAATGGATCTGTGGTCTTTTATTCCAGCTCAGTATCAGGAGCAAAGCTGTGTTTGCGATGTCAAAGATGAACACATTTATTTTGGGATCTTTTTAACAAGCAGCTAATGGATGTTGATACCCATTTCCCATTACAGTTAGTGACAATTTGATGTCTATGCTGACACTGTTTTGAGAATCTCATCCCAGGAGATTTGAATAGAAAATCTAGGAATTTTTTTTTTTTTTTTAAACCAGGCTCTCTTGTTCCCTGAAGTATTTTTATTACTTCCTCTCACTACTTGTTTTGGCAACCCAACTCCTCCCTTTCAGAAATGAATGAAAACAGCTTGGGCAGCACATGGATGAATTTCTTTCAGTTGTCTGGCTGCCTTTAGGAGGATCTTTTTCATTAAAAGTGATTTGCATACTACCAAACTGTATTCCTTATAAGTGTCGAAGCTGATTTGAAGCAGAGGGTTGATGGGTAAAAATCAACAAAATTGCTAAGGAAGAGTTAATAAGGTCAAACAAATTAGTTGATCGGTCTTTAAAGAAGTCTTTCTGGACTAGTTTTCTGTTTGCTCAGGAATTCAGGCAAACCTATTCTTCATGCAAGTCTTACTTTTTAATTCATCACATTTATTTTTGCAGAGAAGCAATATTGAAGATTGAATTTAAGCAACCACTTTAGCCTTTTCCACTGGGTTATGTAATGCAAAGAAATTACTCCATGAAGAGTGTAAAGCTTATCCACCTTTTCCTTACTGTGTCACTCTCTAGTGACACCTTGTCATGTCCTTTGTCCTGTTATTAAAATTCATGGTTTTATTAGAGTACCAGCACTTTATTCAGCAGATCTTATTTATGCAGATAAGTCATCTCTTTGGAAAAAACTAGGAAGGGGCAAGGAGGATTATGTCCATTTGTTCACATCCAGAAGCCTTAGAAATATTTATCACTGTAAATATAATTTGGTTTATTTTGGATCGGATTGTCAAAGGTGCTGTTGTTTGTGACAGCACTGAGCAGCTGAAAGAAGCTGAAGGCAGGTTCAGTCGTGTTATGTGTAGATGCTGTTTCAAGCTATGGAACTGCACAGCAGAGCTCTCTCCTCTGCCAGTCATGGCTCAGGTTGAAATAACCCAGCTCTGCTTCTCTCCCTTATCTATAGCTGAAAGCAGGTCTTTGATACTTTAGTGGTTTTAGCTCCAAAACTTACTCTGCAGGAACAAGAGTAAATTATAAAGCTCTACTGGATGTACATAGCAAGTTTTTAAAAATTTGGTCTTGGAGGAATCGTAGCCCAGAACACTGACTGCTGTGGGATGGCTGGGAAAGGAGAGGAACATTTCAATTCCTGAAGCAGGTGACATAAGTTTATTGCTGTCATTTTCATTTATGATGACAGGGACTACTGCAAGCTGATGACAGCTAGAGGCCGCCGCCTTCCACTTTTGCAAAAAGAAAGCATTCTGGGGATTATAGATATCACCTGCCCCAAAAACCCTGAGAGACAGAGGCACATATGTGGACTCAGCCTTTGTGCACAATGGAAGTCTATATCTTACCCTCCAAAAGATCTCTAAAACCTATTTTGGATTTACAGGGCACAATTGCATGAAAAATACTTTTTATGTGTGCATGGTGGAGAAGAGAGAGGAGAAAAAAAGGTGTCAAAAAACCAAAAGATGAACCAAATGCAGCTTGTCACAGATCTATCCAAGACCACTAAGGCTGGCCCTGGCAGTTGGCTAAACTCAATATTTGTACTATTCGAAGTATTTCCTAGGGTAATTATGGAGAAATACAAGGAAATACTGTATTTTGAGCCAGATATGCCAAGAGGTAATGGGTGCTTCCTTTGAAGCTGGTTTGAGTTTCAGGCACTCAGTACCTGGCAGGATCTGGCCCGTGTGGAGAGCTCATTTGTCTTGAATCACACTGACGTGACTACATACGACACACACAGAGACGGAAAGAAAAATCTGCCATAGAAAGGCAGCTCTGTTGACTTCAGTGGTATGTCACACATCTGAATCAGGCTGTATTTGTTCTTGTGGCTATAAAGACAGACTGTAATGGAACAAAAACCTTTGTTATAATTAAGAAATAAAGCTATTTTTTTGCCAAAAATAGAAATTCAGCGGTATTTTTCTGCAATTGTTTCTACCAAAGCAAAATGAAATAAAAGTAGTTTTTATTTTAGTTGTTTGTGACTTTTTTCATCCAGCATTTAGTGAGAGTGAAGACTGAAATGCCTTGGAATTTTATTTATAGTGACTTCTATCTTCCTTGACACAAAACTTTAGACTGATACAAACGTATCCATCTGTGTTCAGTACCCCTGAAAAAGGCGCTAAACCAAGGCAAATTCCCTCTCTTATTTCAATAGAAGGATAGTATATGGAGAAGAATTGCATGATTTACAATATAATCAAGTGCTATCACCTTTCTTCCAGGCACACTGCAAATTGTTCTCTCAGAAATGTACTACGTCGTAACATTTTTGCAAACTCAGTTACAGTTTTCTGGCCAGAACCTCGTACATCTTATTCGATGAGAAAGGCATTCATTCTCATGAATATCATGTAAAATTCATTAACATCTCTATGAAATTGCTGCCAGTGGTGTTAGAACCTGACAATAAGTGAATAACATTAATTGGAAACCTTTTGGGGGTTTTTCATCAGGATTTTGGTGTTGATATTAAAATGTATAGGAATAATAAAGTTAATAAATATAATTTGAAATAATATAAAAATCTTTAATTATGTTATGTATTTTTAAATAAATAAATTATTTGGAAATGTATTGTAATACAAGTATTATGTATGTATGTCTTTCATACAACACTTTTCTTTAGAAGTTCCCAAACTTTAGACTTTCTCCAAAAAAAAGATTTAGCGCTATGATTCCCACTATACAGGTAGGGAATTTGGTATTTAGAAAAGGCCTCAATGACTATTCTCTGCAAATACCAAATTACTTTATTGCATGAAGAATTCTGGAAATGATTTAGCATCATGACTAAATTAAACAAATTTAAAACAACAACAACAACAAAATGGTATCTGTTTCCATAATCTTATTAAGTAAGTGAATTGCAGAGAAAATTCAAGAGCAGGGCTGGGGACCTTTTATCTACATAATCCTCTCTCCATCAAGAAGCCTCTCACATTCTTGCAACTCAAAAGAAACATTTCAGAGAAGAAGAAACGTTGCTATCACTGGTAAAATACTTTATTTTATGAAGATTTTGTTTTTCAGTTATCTGGCTAAATAATTGATCTGAGAGGGGCTGAAAACTTGTCAATTAAATAACTTGAAACACTGAAGTAATTTGGGAGTTCTTGATTTTAATTCACACGCTTTCAGACAAGGAAATGAGTCACTGAGTGTACATTCTGCTGTGTCTAAATCGGAATGTCAAAATGTATACACACTTATGTGGGATTCACCAAGAACAGAAGTTGACTTAAGACTTTACAAGCCAATATTAACTGTGAGAGGGCGCTGGGAAGAATTGACTACCCACTTTTGGGGCACAAAGCATCTGTTATCATGACCTGTTCCTTAGCTCTCAGCAGTGCCGGCACTCAGCAGCCTTTCAGTGAGTGGAGAGGTGCAGATGGCGACTCAGTGGTGGGCCATATCCCAGCTCTTCCACTTGAATATCCAGTCTCCAGTTCCTGTGACAAATTCTTGCTGCACTGAAGAAAGGGTTAAATAAGAAGAGCATAGCAGTTAAAGACACTTGAGTGCTTGCTTTCACTTTTTCTGCTTGCATTCTGAGTGTGCAGCCAGTGCCCTGGAGGGTTCTCTCCTAGCTCTGCACAGCCCTGCCCCATGCAAGTAGAGGTGAGCAGAGCACACTGGACAACACTTCAGTGTTGAACAATATGTATTTTTGAAACACCATGGGCTGAGAATTCCCTTTCAAAATACCTCCCTTCTGTATGGAAGAAGACATCAGAAACCTTCAAGTTCAAGAGTGTATCAACTTAATCAGCCAAATCTCACCCCTCATCTCTTTCTAAATTCGGTAATTCTGTAACTTCCCATGCCATCTTTTCATTGGTTTTTGTTTGGTTCTCTTCCCCACACCCTTTCATCACTGAACATTACTAATTAACAAAACTTTGTGTGATTTTATCTTCATTACTGTCAGTAAGGACTGCTTCTGCAAGGTTCTGCAGACAAGTGTGTAAACTCTTCAGAGTTTAGTCCTCCCTGCATGCACAATGAATTACTCCACAACCCTTGACTGCTCCTGGATATCCAAGGTGCTAGGTGCTGTACAAGGACAGAGAAGTGCTTGAGGATCAAAGATCCAGAGATCTGAGAGCATCTGAGTGAAATATTCCTTGCCCCTTGCGAGCATTTTTTCAGTGTGCACAAACCTATTTGGACTGATCTGAAGAGTTCTGGCACTGGGTTTCACTTTTAGATATACTTTCTGTATCCCTTTGTCTCACTCTGGTGGAAACTGGGGTGGAAACTAAAAATGCCATAATCACTATTAGTTAATTTAATTTAATTTTTTGTTTGGTTAATTTTCCCCCCTTTTCCAGTTCCTTTTCCCAAAGCAAATACATTGGAGTTAAAGGTAACCTACTACACGGATATTGCTCTTTCCATCAGTCAATGTGAGATTCAACTATATTTTGTGAGTCCACTCTGACAGATGAAGCAGCAGCAATCACTTGATATGACCCTCTTTCCTTTAAAAACAGAGTAAAAAGTAGTAAGCTTTTGTATTTATATAACCATATGGACAATGCATTAGTATGGTGAAAAGCTCTGACACAGATCCCACCTATGCTGTGAAAGGGACAACCATACTGTGTTATACTCATTAAGACAGGCTCATCTTAAAGTGTCTTTGACATCACAAGCCAGTCAAGTCTCCAGCTCTACATGGTGAGAACAACAAACTGCAGTATTTAGGTCTCAGCCCACAGCATGCCCTCTCCTCCAGCTGCACAACGACAGCTTCACCTCTCTTAAGGACAAAGTTACAGTACTAGATCTGGTTGTAAAATTTTTGTGTTAGCTTCGCCCATATAACTACAAAGGAAACTGGCACCTTATCCAGTGGAAATCACTATTTTGCAACAAGGGTGGAATCAGACCCAGTAGATATAAACAAGAATGGTAGTCTTGTTGCAGGAAAAAAAAAATATTGGGGAATAATGTCTGTTAAACACTAGTTTCAATGCATGCTTTCACTTTGTGAACTGATGAAACTTTCTTGTTTAAAAATGTCCAGGATCACAGTACTGTGATTATAACAATGGAGAAAGCACTACCTTCCTACAGCATGTATGGGCAAAAAGGACATGAGAAATAAACATTAATGTGAGACCCTTTTAGACATGTGAATATGAATTGAAGTTAGGAAACAGGAGAGGATTGTGGTCTGCGTTCAATGCAGGTTATAAAAGATTTTAATTGATGGATGTTACACAGTCCATCCTAATAAACTGATTTCTTGTTTACTTTTCATGTATTCAACCAAGATTGGAAGTGAGTTGAATTATTTCCAGTCTTTTATGTCCTCTCCCAAAAGACAGTTTAAGAAGAATTTATTAAAGCACCAAAGCAGAAAAAAAAGAAGAATAGATTTAATGGCTTTCTAACAGCAATGGAGTAGAAAGCCTAACTCATTGTTACTATATCCAAATCATTTTAAAAGTACAAGCAAGGAATGCATCTCTATCATCTGAGTTTAATACAAAATCATGTTCCTCTCCTGTCACACACAGGATTTGTTATAGATTTTATCTGCAATAAAAGCTATGTCAGTAGTGGCACATAATACATTTGTAAAGGTTAGAGATATTTTAACCCACATCTGTGACCAGAATTTTAATGACAAGCATATCCTCTGAAGCAGTACTGGGAGAGGAAAACTCTTCTGTAGATATTAATGCAAATCAGTGTAGAACAATGCCTACGCAACATTACAATAGGGTCATTGTGAATCATGTCCTTGAAATTACAAATATGTGACATAAGTAAAATATATTATTACAAATTCTGGTAATCTCTTGTCCTTGTCAGGGTTTTCTGTTTTTGCAATCCAGAGAGATTAAACCATTTTATTGCTTAAACTGTCACGAAGACCTGCAAAACAGAACAGCAGAATCACTTTAATGACTTTCTTTTTGAAATATGCATTCTTACAAACCATGCATAATGAACAGCAAATTCACAGATATATTGTTTCTGTCCATTTCTATTTTACTTTCAGAAAATTCATTTATTTCCACCTTTAACTTTGCTAATTAGGGTAAAAATGAAGGAAACAAACACCCTATCAACAGCAGTTTTGTTCATATCCAAAGGCTTCAAGTTTTATCTTTGAAACTGGAAGGAGTTTAACATGGGAAATTAAAGTTTTGATATTGAAAGGTGATGCTTCCTCTTTAATCATCCTCTCTATTGATAAAACTTTTCCATGAGATTAAGTCTGATTTAATTGTTCTTGATTCTTTTAATTGGTTTGAGATTATGCAGTTTCTGCAAGATGCAGATCATCAATGCCTCGTCAGGAAAAAACACCATAGCTGAAGTGAACAAGAAGTTTATCATATGGGTTCCACTAAGAAAATGGAATTGATAATTTGAACTTGTTTCACTTAGGTAGAGCAAGCGATGCAAGTAGGACTATGCTTGAACAAATGTTACATATCCAAAATAAACTCTTGGGTTATGGATCTATGACTATAACTACTTGTGCTACTTAAGGCTTATTTTGGCATCTGATCATCTTTATTGGAACGGCAAGACTCATTTGGGGTAAATGATAATTGAATTAGTGGGCTCCATACAAAGTTTCAACTTTTACCTTTTCCACTTAAAACAACAAGTTTCTAGAAAGCACAGGCAAAAGTCTTGTTTTGATTAACCTTTTATCTTCAAGCCTGAGATCAGTATCAGGACATTTTTTTTCTCTTTTCATTTATAATCGATTTTAGAAAACAGTGTTGATATTTGCAGCATTACTGAGTCTCCACATTACATTGTGCAATTATCCATAAGATTTGTGGAGCATAAAGCAAAATTGTTTGCTTTTAGAGGACATCTGCTATAAATAAAATGTTACCATAAATTTTCCAAGACAGCCATCACCTACCCAGTTGTTACAGAGGCAAAAAGTCTTGGCTTCCCAGAGCAGGTTCCTTTTCAGCCTCTTGTCAGGGAGGTCAACAGCATTTACTTTTGTGCTTTTTCTAGGTACCTTCCCCCACTGTAATGAAATTAGAATGTAATGCTTTCGACGCCTGCACGTATCGGCTTTCATTCTTTGGAGAAACATGTGAATATCATTAGAACACTGTTTCTCTCTCTGTTTTCAAAAATGTTTCCTTAACAAACTTTATGAGATTCAAACTCGGGGAGTTCATTCCGATGCTGTCTTTAATAAAGTGGCATCTGCTAATGCTGATAAATGTTATCGTTTCTGGTAGGAACCCCTATCTTCATGAACAGGGGGATCTCAACATGGACATAACATTCACTAAGAAGGTCCCATCTCTGGAGCACGACTGGGTATTTGCTTTATCCTTAGGAACATTGTTCAAATGTGCTCATCCTTTGCTTTCCAAAGTGAAAGAAATGAAAGGAATTTTTAATTATATTGCTGCTGCTGCTTAAAGTTAATAATAAATGCTACACGGCACCATGCATAGCTCTTGTCTCCTGAGAAGATTCACAGCACAGCTGGGGAGTGGGGCTGCTGTTGGTCTCTCTTTAAAGCACACATTTCTCTGTAGTGGTTTGCTCTATAAGCTTGTTAAGAGTGGAATGAATTAGGAGTGAGCGGATGACTTGCTCACCTCAGAGACGCAAGAATTATGTTCTTGCATTCTTTGAAAAGTTCATGGGCAGCCTCTACTCAGGTTCTCTGTGTGCCTTTTCTTCATGAGGCTCTCAAATATCTGGACTGTGGTAGGCCTTGGCATTTTTATAGTGTATTTACCTTCCGATATGTAAAGAGCAAAGGTGCTTTTTAAGTCAAGCAGGATATGAAGGCTCCTTCTCTGGCAAGATAACCTCGAATGGTTTTGCAGCTGCCTGAGACTGAAGTAAGTGCTTTTGATGAATGAGTAAAAATGACATGTTTGGGGATGAAATAAGGTGCTAGTCACAGGTTTTTGAAACAGCAGCCATGGTAAGTGCTTGCAATACAGCTGTTTTTTCCAGTAAATTTCTGTTGTGTGAGCTAGTTACACGTCTGAGTTGTTGCTTGTGCTATAGAAATCCCTTATTGCTATTAGATAATGATATTAAAGTAGGTTAGAAACTGTACCAGCAACACAAGCTGTGAAGAGTCATGAATCAATTCACACCCCAAAATGAGTGCAAGAGAATTTCTGTTTTAGAGTGAACTCTGGAATTCTGATATAGGCACATGACCACTTGAGTGGGAAGATAAGAAAAACCCTAATATGCTGAGACCTGTGGTATCTCACTGAGAGATGATAAGACAGAAATAATAGCATTCCATGTGGGACTTCCTTGCTTTTGTCACTGGAGAAATATCTCATGCTAGCAATGAACTGGTAACATTTTTATTCTGCTTTACCATTTTATTTTATAGTACCTTACTTGTACTTTGCTATAAAAGGAGCTGTAAAATTGCATTTTAAAAGTTTTTGTGTGAATACAAGAAGATGCATGCTTAATAGTACCTCCCTAATGAGAATTTACTCTTTAGACATCTCTGATATCTGTTCTGTAAGGTACAGCTGTCTAGGACACTTGGGAAGAAATAGATAAGATAACATGAATATGGTTTAATTAGGCTGCAACTTTATTTACTATCTTGTTTTGGAACTACTGATAAAGGAGTGCAAATGTTAATACTTTATTTAATTATTTTCATTATTTAAAGCCTGTTATGTGTCCTCTGTTCTTCCACAACTGTTTGCTGAATTGGAGGAACTGGGAGGCATGAATATGTAGAGGGAATTCTAGAAAATTTTGGAATTCCCAAATGTTAGAACTACACTAAAAACTGCTGCATGATGCAAGGGGTGAAGAGGCTGAAGGACAAGGACAGCTATATACTTTCCCTATGAGACAAAACTAATTTTGAGTCTGTGAAAAACGTGTTTCTTATTGCAAATCAGGTTCAAAATTCTCTGTAAATATTTTTCTTTTAATTTTTCTTCAGATAAAACCTGTTTTAGATTTATTACATTCTTTTCTAGCAATAACACTTTTCAATGAAAGATTCTAATTTCATGTCTTTTTGTTCAAATATATGATTTTTAAGCAATTCTTTTCAGTCTGAACCAGACAAAATTGAAAAAGAACATTTATATTAGACTGCAGGACTATATCAGTTTATAGACCCTGGCAAATTCTTAGTTGTGCAAATTTATGGCTTGGTCTTGGAAGGAGTGATTGCTTTTATACACAGTGTTCAAATTATTCTCATGCTTGTATGTATTTTCCTAGAATACAGGCTTTATAACTTTCACAAGTCTCCATGATGCAGTCTCTAAACAGTCCACAATAAAAGATAAGGGCTACAAAAAAGGTTTTTAATGGATTCCTTTTAAAAAATTGTTTAGGCCTAATCACTTTTGTCTAATATAGCCACTGTTTGTGAACCATTTATTAGGGAAAAATATAAGAAAGGAGAATATAAAGGCAATGGAGAAGCAATTCCTAACTAGATGCTGCAAGTAATTGGTTCCTCAATGAACCCAGATCTTGCTAATCTTGAATCCTTACCACCATTGAGATCAGCAGAGCTTTTAACAGTAGAAGGGTTAGCAAAAACAATGATGTGATTATTTAAAGGCAAACCCGGGAATTAAACATAACAACATTGTTAGTTGCTGAAAATCTCCAGCATGCAGTAGCCCACGTAATCTTCTACACTTATTGGATATACTTACCTTCCTTTTTTAAATATGCGTTTCTCTGTTCTGCTCTTGTATTGTTTGTTTGGGTTGGTTTTTTTGTTTTTTTGTAACTTTTTAATATCTATGTCTTTTGCTATACATAAAATGGTAGGATATATTTTTTAAAAATGTACTGTGTTTTTTTCTTCAGATTTTGTTTCCTAATGGCATAGGTGCTTTAGGATCAGTAAAACCAAATCTTGTTCTCAGGGCACTTGCCTTGCTTTGATGTATTAAGCTGATAGCTCATTCAATGAATGGCTATCACATTCCAATAAAGCATTTCTTTCAGCTACTTTATATATTTCACAGACCCTTATGTTTAAAAATATTAATCTTTTATGGGTTATATTGTAATTTTATGACAATAAAATATGTTGTTTTGTTTAACTGATTTTTCATGATAATACCTCTCAGCTTTTATCACATTGGAGCCGTATGACTCTCTGTAGGAGAAAATGAGCAAATTCTATATCTAACTACTTGAATGTCAAGGAGAACTAAGCATTGATTATGATCATCAGCCTTATAACATGTTATTCTAGTTTTCTCTCTCTCTCTCTCTTTTTGTCTTTTCTGGGAGCAATTTGGGACATTCTTAAAAAGAGGGACCCCCAGACTACCCTGGAGGGTTCCCCTTTGCAGGGGAGGTTGCACTTGCTCACTGCATTGCAAGGGCAGGCTGCAGCTGTGGTGCAGATGGTAAGGGCAGCTCCCAGACTTAGCTCACAAGCAGAGATATAAGGAGGTAGAGATGATGAAACACCTTACATAATTACTTGGTGACTACAGCTGATTGACTGGGTATTTGTATGTTATATGTGCATTGACCCTTGCTCACCCACTGTCAGACTCAGAGTACAAGATTTGAATGGTTCAGCTTAAGGTGAATTATACAGTCTGGCCAATGTTAGCATAATTAAAACTTTTATACCAATTACTTTCATGTAACCTGTGCTCTACATATTTGAGAAGTGTTTTGAACAGTTTTTTTTTTTAATTTTTTATTTTTAATATATTGGTACTTAACCTTTTTATCTCCCTCATCTGTAATACAGCTCTAATTATAGTAGTTAAAGGTGAAGAAACAATTAGAAATGTGAAAAAATGCATCCAACTTAATTTTACGTAAATCTAAGTCAGAAACTTAGGCCAATAATAGAATTGGGTTTTTTTCCAGTAGGGGAAAAAAAAGGTATTTTTGGTTCCAGAGTGATATTTACTCTAGTCTGGCTCAATGGTGTATGCATATTCAACCTTAAAACCATAGCTGCTCAACAACTCCAAAATTATTGAGAATACATAGTTTTGCTTGCTATTTGAATTTCCTTCTTACAAAGGTTCCAAGAGAGGTCCCTGGCTCATACAGAAAAAGAAATTGGAGTGTATGAAATATAACAAATATTGTAACTAAAACCAACATCTTAGTGGACAACTCTATACATAAATAATAATTTTGAAAATCTTGTTTTTAATAAGACAGGGTGTTTTGTTGATCCCTGCATTAGGAACATTGTAATAATTCATGCACAAGCTACCTAGGGAAAGACTGCCAGACGCCAGGACAGATAGTTGTGAGGAAAGTCCCAGCAGTAAGGAAGATGGAGGGTTAGTTCATTAATCAAAAACTTTGGGAGATGTGGGAGATCAAAAGTACATTCTGTAGGAATAGATCCAAGAAGTTCGAGGCATGCACAGAAATCCCTCCTCCATCCAGCTACTACTACAGCCTTGCAGCTGCAGCTCAGGTAATGAGACAGACCTTGTTAGTGCTCCTTTATTTTCAGGCAAGGTTTGGTCAGTTTTTAGCTAAGGTTTCAGCAGCCGAAGGTTTGGTGATTTTGGATGAAATAGAGTGCTTATGTAATCCTTGGTTTAGGGAAAGCAGAGTGAGCGTCCAGCTGGCTGAAGACAGAGTCTGGGGGCTGGAGCACTTTGATGTTCCAACTAGCTGCAAAGTGAATGTTTTTATCTGCCTTACTCACTGAAAATGAAAGTTAAGGTTTAGGGTCCAATAATCCTTAGATCCCCTTATGATTTCTGGTTTCTTACCCCAAAAAAGCACCTTTTTTTTTTTTTCTCCTACCCGGGATATCTTTAAGTGTATACAGATATGCATTGTGCACATTCTTTGGACAGCTCTTGTAGGGGGGAAAACTCTCTAAGCACCATCAGAAACCAAAAACTAGACAAGGAAGCACTTAACTTTCAGGGAACTGTTCATTTCCACACATCAGGTGGTTTACAAGCCATAATCACCACAATGAGTGAGTCACCAGACTTTTTGGAATTAATATGCACCTTCTTTCTTGATAACATTGTATGATAACAAATAATAAAAACAGCAGATAAAGCAAGAGCAGCTTCATCAGCAGGAAGAATGAAAGATAGTACACAGCTCTCAATTTTAGCAGGGCATTCAGCTGTGAAAAAGGGTAAATGTTCTAGGATGTAGTCCCAGTATTTATTTCAGAGTTTTTTTGTCAATAACTGTTTAATATGCATTCAACAAGTCCTCCAATACCTCTTTAAAGAGAAAAAATCACACACAGTTCACTCAAGGGACACAAACAAATGCTTATGCCTAGGAGTTGTTTTCCTCTTACCTGGAATTTGAAGGGTTGGCTTACAGATTGCTTTACTTTGCATTTCCTAAGGTATTCCCCATCCGTGTACTGAGGACCTGATGAATGTGTCCTCTGGCATTTCTGGTGAACTGTGAGAACCTCCTGATCTGAAACAATGCTGTGTGGCTGTTTGAGTTGTGCCACATCTGAGATAATTAGACATTTATTTCTCAGTTATTCACAGAGTTTTTGTTAAAAAATCCCCAAATCATTAAATGAGCTTTTTGACTAGGCATGTCTGGGAAAGCCTGAGTTTTTTCAATGTGTAGTGTAAGATTACTCCTGTTGGCTTACTTCAAGACAATGCTCTTCATTTTTTACCTAACTAATTCCACCTGAATATCATAGTGAAAAGATGATCACTTAAATCTTGAGATCTTATTCTACACTCTAGACACATGGCTCTTAAAATTTAAAGTCCCTAGACCTCAAAGAGGAAACAAAGCTTAAAAGAATATGACCTTTTGTCTACTAGAGTCCAAGTTTGCCCTCTACAAAATGAAATATTTCTTTTTCCTACCTCACTGAGGCTGGTATTAAGGTCCTCCTTTAATGAAGGAAATCTTGGCTCTGTTAGAATCAATGTCAAAACTCACATGGAGTCCAACATGGCCAGACTTAATCTAATATTTAGGATGCCCTCATTACTGCCCTGTGTGAACTGCGACAAACCCTGAGTGTTCTGCATGTGCTATAACATATAACCATCCAACGACTCTTTCTCTGTGTCACTAATTTTTGTCCCTTCCCTCCCCACATACAGACATTTAATATGTCTGTAATTTTCTTGATGATTTTCATGCCTTCTTTTAATATTGCAACCCATATTTGCTGGCTTTCTGCCTGGTCTCTTGGACTCATCTGACAGTGTGTACTTTCATTTGTTATTCAGCTAGTTTACTATCCTCTATGATTTTGTTTCATATCCCTTCCTATATTTAGAATGTCACCCTTGACTTCTCTCTTCCTCTGGCAGAACTAAACCCCCAAAACTTCTTGGATTAATGTGGTTTGCATTTCCAGCTGTTGTGTGTCTCATTTGAAAGTTTTTCTTTGAATTTGCAATATCTTTATCTGCTCTGAAGCATAATAGCATTTCAGTTTATATACTGCTTTTAACAACGAGCAGGCAGTTCAAAGTCCTTTATAAAATGGGGAAAGAGGAAGATAAACCTGAATAGTTGATGCAGATAGAAAAGTTTCCAGGCTAGATTTAAACTGATATAGCATAAGGGCATTCTACATATTATCATCTTTCTTGCTTTACTGCCAGTGCTCCTTGCTTGCTTATTTTCTATTAAACATTATACTAAGTGCCATTTCAATTCTTTTGCATCTTTTATGTTACTAATTCCTGCACATAGTTGAGGGAAGTTGTTGGGCTTTTTTCGTATAGGCTTTCACACATAAATTTTTGAGACTTTTGTTATGGCTTCACTGTTATTTTTACACATGGGCCAAAATGAATCCTCATCAGATGGTTGCTGGGATGCTCCAGTTTAGTATCACATGTAAGTGTCTAGGGCAGCTTCCCTCTCTGGCAGAAATTCAGCTCCTATCCACTCTAAGGAATGTTAATTTACCACAAATTGTAGCTCATTTCTTGAAAGTGATTTGCCTATAATAGACAGTCTCTGGAGAATTAAAAAAGACCTTTCTTTTTCTTTTTTTTTTTTTTTTTTTTTNGAAAACTTAAATGTACTATGTACAAAATTATCTTTTTATTTTTCCTTTTTTTTTTTTTTTTTTTTTTTTTTTTACTTTTTTTTTTTTTTTAACTGGGGTTATCTGACACAACCAGGATTTGCAGTTCTGGCTTGAAGCTACTATAATAATGCAAACTCAGTCTGATTTTTCTAATGTCATGATGAGACGCCTTATTAAAGCTTGACATGGACAGGGTATTGTAGAAAACACTTTGATTCTATAACCCAGAGACTTTCGTAGGCATGCTGTGACACTGTAAGAGTTTTTCCTCTTGTGATTATCTCTCTTTAATGTAACATTATTGTACTGGAACTCTTAATGTCTAATTTCCCAGAGTATTACATCACTCTATTATAAGGAATCCTCCTTACTGTCATTCCTAGATCAGGATTACACAGAAAGGCTAATGAATACTCAAGGATTAATCATTACCACAACTGTGGATTGAGCTTTGGGAGAGGAAGAAATAGGAAAACATCCACCATTTATCATTCCAGAGGGATTTGCAAAGCAATTCTTTACCCAGAATGAAGTACAAACTAAAAAAAAAAAATAAATTATCAAATGGTAATAACATAAGGTTATTCTTATGTTTTTATTTTTTAAAAACTAACCTTGAAGTTCCCAACTTCTAGTTTGCATTGATAAGATACTCCAGTGGAATTCTGGCCACAATGACCAATACGCATACACTGAGGAACATAAATGTCACTGACAGCTCTGGGCTGTGCTTCTTCCTTGCTTTATGAACTGCTTGTTGTCTTCTAACCTGAAGATCATCATAGGAAGAGTGAAGGGAAAAGAAAAGATATTTAAACTAAAGCACAAAGACCATTGTTACATGGAGTGTTATTCTCTTACAGGAAGCATGACACATCTCCCCAACACCTATTCAGAGAAATCTGTTTGTTCCAGATTTGCAATTCAACATTTAAAGTAAAAAGTTAACTGTTGCTTCAATGCAAACTTCTGAGGCATAGAATGGAAAATATTTGCTTTAACACACATGAACAATATTCTTCAAACTTTTACTGCTTGGTTCTATTTGTCTGTGACTGAACAGTTACAGCGATCCCCTCACTTCACTTTTGCATCACACTTTGCAGTGAATGGAAAGAATTACTAGATTACATTTCTCTCGAAATCATTCCTCAAAAATTCTGTGATTACCTATCTCCTTTTCTCAGTGTACCATTTGAAGGCAGAGCAGAGGCCAGAAATATGGATGGAAAGCAAATATCATGAGAGACGCTTGTTGAATCACTGATCTTGCTGTCAGTAACATCAACCAACGCACATTTCCACAAGCTTTCTAAGCCATGCCTTCACCCACTTTCTCTTTAGCAGTCTGACTGCATGTCAAGCTATTTTACATGAGTACTTCATGGGTTTTGAGTCTGTTTCCAACCTAAAGCCGGTTCTTCTGGCATAATACTTACGGTTCTTTCCAATCAAGTAATACTGATTTCAGGCTTTTAAAGTGCTGTTGCTATACAATTCTCTCCTCTGCTGAGCATGATCTGATTCTCTCTTTAAAAAAGGCTGGCTCATTCCACTCCCCATCAAAGGAACAGTTCTTCTCAGCTCTTCTTTTTCTCCTGATAGACTTGGCTCACGCTCCTTTTCCCACTGCCAAAACTATTGGCCTACTTTGTTATGCTCCGATGGAGCCATCCTACCCTACTTGGCTGCAGTTGGTCTGTTCCACTCTGCTCAGACTAAGCTGTCTAACTCTGCTCTTTTTTACTCTGATATGGTCATTCTCCTGTAATCCTCTGTGCTTTTCTATAATCAGTCTGCTCATCATTTGTAGAAAGTTGTCTTGATAATCAGATTTCTTCCATATGGAATTTAATCCAGGTATTTGCTAATGACCACGAAGACTGGTAGCTGCCTTTTTGTGGCCTATTTTTGACAGGAAACTATACTGTCTACCTCTCATGTGTTCTGTAAAAAATGTTCACTTCCACATTAATGTAAAATGATCTCCGTAAAACATTAGTACAAAGCTGTGAACAGTCCTTGCACATGTCTTGGGAGCCAGACAGAAATGGACCCATGTAAATTCCAGTTAAAGGCTTATTATTCCAGGAGCACATATTGCAGAGGCATAAAGGAATCCCATTTGTGTTATTAAAACCCACCTGACTAAATCCTTCACAGTGTACCAACATCAGTGCACATGCCCTGGGAGCTGTGCAGAAAACTTCCCAAAATGTGCATAAACTTAGGTTAAGAGCATTTCTAATCCTGCAAGTGTTTACAACTTGCTAATTATGTGGTCCCTGATTTGTATTAAATATGAAAGAATTTTAAGTCTCCTTTTGTGAGTTACTATTGACATGATCTAGCCACAACTGTTCTAGCCATTTCTGACAAACAATTTACCTTTCTGCTTGTTTGGTGTAGTCATGGTTCAAAATGTGGCAGGAGTTGGAGATTTTTTCCCAATACTTACAATAATCCAGAAAACATACCCAGGTATTAAACAAATGAGAAGGTATAATTAATTCATGAAAGTCCTTTTTGAAAATGTTGGCCCACATTAATCTCCCTTTTTCTACATATTCATGCCACCCTCTTTCTTAATTCACCTCTTCTGCATTATTAAAAAGTATAAATTCATTACTGTGAACATTTATTTTGTCTGAAACATCACCAATTTTAACTAGCATGCTTGTATGAATCAGAGCATGATAAAAAACATTTGACTTCATAAATCTTTTACTTCTGAATGACTGATGAAAAAAGAAAGGGTCTATAAAGCCATGAATACCTTCTCAGTAAATGATGCAAAAATTTATATGAAAAGTAATTGATAATTTTGAGATCAGTGAAAAAAATTATAAATCTGTCTCCCTTATGAAGTCTTTTGTATGAAATATGGGATGGTTTAGGCTATAAAATTTATACTTACCAGCAGGATACTCAATCAACAGCTTTAAACAAGATATTTAGAGATGACAACAGAAGCCAATGTTATTGACAAGCAATCCAGAAGTTGTATTTATTTATATTTTTATTCTCTTGCTCAGTTTCACTTACAATAAACTATTATAACATTATACGCAGTTAATTGCTTCTGCTGGAAACTAAAATATTTAGTTCCAGCACCTTTTCTCAATGGACTTGCAAGACACTATTTAGAATTTGTGTATATGGTGTGCTGCACATATTAAAACCATAAAGACCATGTCAGGGGCTCTAAGGAATAATAAAATATTAATTTGATGGCAAAAATTAAGTGGCTTAAAGCAAGAAGCTATTGTTTATCCCATGAATGGCTTTTAAGACATTGATGTCTGGTTTGATTGTGTCTATTCTTAGCCAAATTAACCACAAGTAATGAGACCTAAATAACTATCTGACTTCAATCAAGCACCTCACTTAGGGAAAACCACCAATTTTCTCTCTGTCAAGTCCTCAATATAAGAAAAGACATATCCTCTTTCTGAACTCATCTGATTTTGATAAAACTATAAAAAGGCCTGTTTCATCCCTGTGAATGTGCAGAAAAAAGTGTGTCCTTACAGAAAAAACCACTTTCTTTATACGCAAAGAAATACATGGAAAGAAGGCCACAGAAAGTGTGCATCTTATGTGTGATATCCTAATTTACTGAGAAAAAGAAATACTTAACTGACCATGAATAGGGAAATGAATAAATTAATTATATGCTTTTTAAAATAAATGAATGGTTCTAATGCTCTGCTGCTTCAAGAGAGTTAATTCAATTTACAGCACCTAAGAATCCAGCCTATATGTTAGCAGTGGTATATGTATTGTCATCAGATGTAAATAAGACATCTGCAGATGTAGTTTCCTTTCAGTGACTGCCAGAACCAGGGATAATAGTACAGTGAAAACACCAATTTACAAAAGAGATATTGTACCATGAACTGGTTTGCAGTTAACAAAACACTATTGACTATGAATTGCATTAATATTTAAAAGCAATATAAAGCATGATCATAATTAATTTATTTTATGAAAAAAATAATTAAAGGAAAGAAGGTACTTCTAAATCTGTTTTTCTAGTGTTTACAGGAAGCAATGGCAACTTATCTGTTTTCTTTTTTTTATTAATGTAATTCAGACTACATCATAGAAAATATGAACCCTGAAAATGAAATTTTTCAAAAGCATCTTTGAATATCTAAATTCCTAACCATACCCTATTTTCTTCCTCCTTCTGTTGCATTTTCTTCAAAGCATAGCAAAATGCTGAATACATCCTAAGGAAGCACCAGAAAGTCTAAAGATTTTAGACAACATAATGTGAAAGCACTGGTAAAAGGGCAGAAGTTGGGAGAAGTAGAGCAGAGAGACACTGGCAGCACAGAGGTGAGCAGAAAAGGATCAATTTCTCAGCTGAGAGAGGTACAAAGACTAGAAGTCGCTGAACTTAACACAAAACTGTAATTCTTTTGAGATGTTCTGGTAAAATCATTCTTCTTATCCTTGAAGTTAATGATCAGAAGGACAAAATGAAACTATGACCCATGGTTCTTGAGGAAAATAAAAAAAAAAAAAGAAAAAGAAGATGGAGATTTGCATTGTGTAAGCCCCAGGACTCTGTCAAGGGCAGAACAGCTGGATGTATTTTTTGCTGACTCATGCCATTGGTATGTATGTCTTAGACTTGATCATTCTCGCAATTAGTATCAGAATTATTTTGAGAGATACAATTGGCCTCTGAATGCAGATGTGCCAAGTATGGTTGGTTATGCATACGTGTCAACTATTTCAACAGAAATGAGGAGGAAAAGTAGACAGACTTGGATGTTTTTTTGGCTTTTATGTTTTAGAGGCTTTGCTTTGGTGCTGTGTGTCTGGTATTTGCTTTGTCACATAATTATACTAGGTCTCGTTCAGCTTGGAAAATCAGGTTTATTTTCTTTTTCTGAAGAGAGATGACAAGTGCTATTTTAATCTTTGCAAGCAATTTCAGTATTAAGCATTCCTATCACGTATCAGTTCAGGGAGGGAGGTTACAGCATTAAGTTCTTACATCTGGAATTTTGTCCACTCTCGGGTAGACGTGACTGCCAACAGCAAAAGAGAGAGAAGGGTTTGGAATCAGATCGCAATTAAGGTTATACAGCGTCAATGGTGTCAGGCTCGAGGGAGGCATTCAGCAGTCTCTATCTGCTATGCAAACCACCAAACGCCTCCATCTGACAGCTTTTCAAAATAGCTACTCTTGGCACCACATCTTTGGGCACAATATGTCCTGGATAATTTATTTAGTTTATATATTCAGCTGTGTACTAATTAACTCTTTGTCTTTTGGAGTTGTGATTTCCTGTTTAATACATTTAACATTGTGTCTTTGTAGTCCAAGGGGACAAATTCTTCTGGTACTTACCTGGAATGAATTTGGAGTAATTCAGTTGGTTTCAGTGGAGTTATATTGCCTTTAGAGAGTAGAATTTGATCCTCTCAGTGGAATTAGCAAACAGCAATAATTACCTCCATTAAAAAAAAAAAGTGCAAACAGATTTTACCTCACTTTCTCACCATTTGCTTTTTAGGTGCCAAAGAACACAGCAGAGGACAGCACAAAGCTTGTCAAGGAGGCTCACTCAAGCTGGTGATATCAGCCATTAAATAGAACCTGAATTTTGAATTGGACCCCCATTAAAACTGCACAAATGGCTGTGATTTGCAAGATTTTAGTTTTGAAATTTTAATCTGGACCAGTGGAATTCACTACAGTTGGTTCTGAGAAGTGTCAATGTACGGGAAATAAGAATTGAGGCTTGTGCTGTTTTGCAGGCCCCACATTTATTGAATTAATAGCTAACGTTTGCATGAATTTTCAGTTTAGGGATGTGGAAAACCCTGTCACTATTAGAAGCCTGTGTTTAAAAGCAATTTGTAGCAAATTAGATAGGGAGTGCAGCACACAGGATACTAAAGAGCAGCTGAGAAAGACATAGGAGAAGTTACCTATGCATTCCAAAGAAAGAAACAGATTTCCTGAAACTTCTGCTACGTGTTTTTGAGTTGTGTATTTCTCCTATATTTCGTTTTCTTATATATTTTTAATGATGAATATGAAATCTTTTTCACGTATTTTTTAAAAGATAGATGCCATTTAAACTTTATTGCATATAATGTAAGATTTAGTGTTTGTAGTGTGTGAATGTGTATTTGTGTGTATATTTACATTTTTGTACTGGAATATTTCTTTTAAAAAACCACACTGCAAAATAGGCAAGATTGAGAAATTTTGAGAGCTTTTGGACATTTTAGTATCTTTAAATGCATTTTGTGTCTGGGTTTTGTAGCAAAAGGCATTTGACTTTGTTCTTCATTTAGACTAAACTAATTAGTTTGATTTGCATTCCTTTTATGATCCACAAAATACTGTATAGCATATATTAAAAAAAAAAAAAACTGCAAATGCATTCTATCAAGTTCATTATTTCTGGAGTATTTCTACCTTTATATTCTATCAAATAGGAGATGTTAGACACATGATAATCATCTATGGAAGCCTGTACAAGAAGCAAGACATTTCACTGAGATGTGCATTAGAGTCCTCAGTGCTTCCTCTCTGGGGCTTCCTGGATCACATGGGAACATTTTGTCTTATAAAAATATTTTCAATTTAGAAAGAGACAAGAAATTACACCTGAGTGTTCTGAAAATAACTCACAAGTAAGAGATACTTTTATCTTTTAAATTTATTGTCCTAAACATTATCATTTATCATATAAATCATAAATTTATAACGACAAACATAAAGAAGTTTGAAATAAAAACTGTTAACATTTGAGTGCCTTAACATTGGCAGAAATGTATTCCAGGCTTTTTTGGAAAGTTAATTTTGACAAAATTAGAACTGACTTTGTACTGTGCTAACAGACCTGAATGTTTCAGGGGAATATGATTCCAGCTAAATTTCTCTGACCAGGGCTACTAATAATTAATGAAAGTTTTTGAAGTTCCCATCACAGAAGTATATGAACTGCTGGGAAATTAGAAGCCAGAGAAAGAAATAAAATATAGACATTTCATCATTCAACATGCGGAACAAGGAATTTGATGCTGTTTGTTGGCTGATAAACTCAGTTCTCAGATTAAAAAAAAGTCAGAACTTTGCAGCAGGATTAAGCTGATATGCCTGACTGCAGAGTGATGAGCTTTGACTGATGCAGCACAAGTTTGAATGGTGTTCCCATGCACAGCAGAGGAAAAATTGTTAAAAACTCCCTTGTCTTAGAGAATGGAGAGGAGAGAGAGGGCAGTGAAGGAGAAGAAAAGACGTAGACCTAGCATATGTTACACATTTAAGAGAAAAATTGCTTACTGAAGTGCATGAAAGAACCATTAGGGTTGTTTTTTAAATTTAGAATTCACTCATGTGGGGTGAAGTGATATTGTGGCAGCCGAAGCGCTAGAGTGGAGGTCAGGCCTTCGTTGTCACTGTTGCTAAATGCTGGGTAGCTCCAACTGCATGAGAGGCTGTTAAGGAAACCAAAGGCAGAAGTTTCACACCAAACCCATCAGTCTGGCTCATAAGCAAAAACACTCCCCAGAAATTTACAGTCTGGCACTTCCTACTTGTGTGTACCAGCCTGCTCAATACCCAGCTCCCCACAAGCTACTTTTCGCTTTGAGATTCACAGTAAGCATATTGAAAGCAATGGAAAAATTCTCATAGATCTTAGGGGCCTTCCAAACAGACCTTCTGTGAGTGTGAATGCTCCAGACACCAAGTTAGAGATGCTAATGTGAGTTTGTTGTACACTGAGGTTGTTACAGAATTGTTTATAAACAGTGTTTTAAAGTGTGGAGCAGTAACCATTTAGTGAGTGAGATGAAATGGGGACCTGTAAGTCACAGCAACATATTTTAGTAATTTGTTTATGTAAAGCAAACAAATTGCTACGAGTTTTAGCAATTGCCATCAATTTACTAGCAATTATTAGCAATTTTTTTCCATATTGGTTTGAGAGACTCACTCTATTCTGTTTATTTACTTGTTCTTTCTTTGTTTGTTTTATACCTCTGGAATAATTAATAGAGACAAAGGTGGCAGGGAATCAAAATGCCCATTGTGGAGCAGTTAGGAGTCATGTAGTGACCCACAAGGAGAGACAGGGGATGACCTGGATGATTTGAGGCCTCTTGGTATCCTACAAAGAGAAAACCAACTGACTATGATGTCCATATCACTAATATTTTACTTTTTTTTTTTTTTAAATAATACTTTGCCAAATCTAGATATCAAGGGAAAAAAAACCAAATAGTGAGCCTGTAGTTATCAAGGGTTTCCAGTAGCCCTGGGGGTGTGTGCATAACAGGGAGCCTGCCCCATGTAACAGACACCTCGAGCACTCTTGTACTTCTACCACCCTAAAGCAAACACAAGCCTAAACCAGAGCCATGTGTATACATAAAAGTCTAAACAGATTAACTTACTCAGAGACAGTGAACCGAACAACAAACAAACAGAAATTAGGATAAAAGAGATCAATACACAGCAACACAAGGGGAAAAGTTAGCATCTAAATCTCAGATTGCTGACAGCTAGCAGATTCATGGCGCTTTCAGAGGAGAAAAAGCTGGTTCAGCACCTGCAATGAGAGCGTAGGCAAGAATGGCATTTACACTTTTGTGGCTCACACAGCCGTCCTACTAGAATGGATTATTGCAGTCTGATGAAAACAAACACGAGCCAAGCTCTGGGACTGCATTGTGCTGCTAACTGCTTTTCAAAGAAAATTTAGACTATGAAGATTGCAAATATAACGGGTCCCACATCGCAGTGACAAACACAGTATACAAACAGTAAACCTGGTGGTGTGTTCAGATAGTCCTGATCAACAACACCAGACTCCTGCTATCATGTTTTCAAAGGGAATTTTCTGAAGGATAATAGAAATGTGTATACAGGAGAGACAATCAAATCTACCAACATCTTTTAAGTAAAAAACATTTCCTTATGCATTCCTCTTGAGCCTTAAAAATGTAAAAAAAGAAAATTACTAGGTTCCATATTGCAGCTGTTTCCTCAATGGTTCTAGTGGCATTAACTTTTAAAGCTTTAATCTTCCGGCCAAATACCAAACATACCTGAGATCCCTTATTACAGACTTGATTACCCATGCCTGATTGACATGGTAACCATGGCATCTTCACTGTGAAGATGAATTCAACTTAAAAAAAAATAAAAAAAAAGTCATTCTATTTTATAACTATACAGATTCACATGATGTGATAGCAAAGAGGATAAATGATGAAACCTGACAAGACACTGAGCTTAGTGCACAAGTGTGGACAGCAGAAAAGGCAAGAAGTAATACAGTCGTCACTGGACTATTTCACCTTCACACCATATAAACAAAAGCATTGTTGTTAGTTGGTCCAACTCTTCGACTGCATAATCCCAGAGTATTAGTGCTAAATGTGAAAACTCTAAGCCTCCAGCTTTGCTGGGCACAAAAAATGTATGACTGTATAGCAGTCTGCCTTGGTCAAGAAATTATTACAATGTTTGAGATCAGGACATACACATGTATAATGAATACTTACAAAAAGCTTTACTTTTTTTGTGCTCTAATGTTGTTCTTTATTGTCTGCAATACTCAATTTCTACTAAAAAATGACAATTCATTTTACTGGTACACAAAAGGTACAGAATAGACAGTGAAACATTATGAGAAATGGCTTAGCAGTAAGTGCTTTTCTTGGCTTTTCCACAAACATTCTATTATAGAAGAAATATTAAATCTGAAACAGCTCTTAAAAAAGAAAAACCTAAACACTTCTTAGGTATATGATCTTAAAGAGTAACTTACCTTTGAAGAATTGCATTTTTATTCTGGAAATGCTTTCTTCAATCTCACCATTTGTAGGTATAATTTATTTTTCAGTAATACCTAGCCATGAGCTTCTCTGATATTGAGTGCACAGTCTGGCCCAAGAATGATACTGAGATGGTTTTAATATAATGTCAGTTGTGCTAGTCACAGCTATTTATCCTGAGTATTAATCAGCTTATATTATTTTTATACATACACAAAGGCTTTTTCTCACACTTGTTCACAATAATAATAAAATCCATGTTTGGCTTTAGGTTCTGAACTAAAACATAAAGGTAACAAGGTGCTTAAAAAGCATTTTGGTATCAGTCACTAGTTTTTTTTTCTCCAACAATTTTCAAGTAAAGAAAAATATAAAACGGGTTACAATATCTTCTGTACAGTTTAGCCCAACCAAAGGATTTTTTTCCAGTCCTAGTTAGGTCCCTTGCATTTCCTATTTTTCTACATACTTCTTCATGACTAATTGGGGTAACATAAGCTTGCACTCTTCTGGATATTATTCACTGTCAGCTTTCTCTCTTGAATAAACTGATCTCTTGAAAACTTACTTACATAGCACACAGCAGGAGAAATGGAGGAGAAGCAATCAGTGTCCAAAGAGAGGTGGAAAGAGGAGGCTGAATGAAAAATAGATAGATATGGATCACACATGCCAGATGCTGAAGTAAAGCCTGTTTATCCCTAATGAGTTGGTGAAGTTGCGGAGAAGAGTTTATCCGTGTGAATATAGGATTCCTGTAGTATTGCCAAGGTCAGTGATAACGGATGGTGATCAGCTCAGTAAATGCTGTTTGTGCAAGTTAAAGTTGCCTAGGGACTGCTTTAACCTATGCACCCAATTTTTTTCCAAGCCTGCAAAACATTTCAGAAATGAAAACACACGTAAAGTGCCTATATGGGCCATGTGTTCTTTGTTTCCTACCTTCCAAAGTAAGGTCTTGTTTCTCTCTATCTTATATTTTCTTTCTGCCCTGGGTTCTTAAAGATGGATGTGTAATTGTAGTTTGAATGACAGATTGGGGTAGTGCCTTTCATTCACTTCACACAAATCTCCAGGATCCTCAGGGTGTGCGAGTAGGGGCAGAATAGAGTGCTTAGCTTTTAATGCATGGTTAAGAAGTAATGAAAGGGGAATCAGCTTATCTCGGGGTGCCCTGTGGGCTACATTGTTTTCAAATAGCTTTTAGCTGGGACTTCTCTCTCTGAGGTTATATATTGTTCAAGTGATTACCTCAGGAAACAGGACTGTTTCAGATACACCCCTTAGATACTACAGCTGTGGCCACAAGTTTAAATTGTGTTAAAACCAGTTTGCGTTGCACTGATAATGTCAAAACACGCTACTGAGCTCTGTTATGGCAAAAAAAGCATCATTTTACGTCTTTCAGCAAACAAGGGGATTCAGATTGATCCTCCAATGCATTTCCTGTGTCTGGTTTATGGACAAACTGGCCAACATGACAGCAGATGTGGGCATTTACATTGCAGTCCGCCCTGAGGAGGTTATCCACTGCCCCGTTAAGGACATCGACTGTCCAAGACTTTTTAGATTTCTAGATTTGATAAAATTGTTTCTTTTTCACTCTCAAACGACCACTTCAGTTATATTTTTGCAACATCCACACATAAAATTATTTTACTGGACAAAGTGAACTGTGGCAGTCTGAAATTGCCCAGTTGTTAAACTGAATGCTAACTTGAACTTAAAAGCATTTCTGCTCTAAAAATATGGTGAACTGAGTTAAAAGAGTGATATTAGGAAAGATCACTCCCATAAAGGGTAACTTTTACAGAACAATCAGCATTTTGCAGCAGACCCAGAATATTGCTATAGTTCAATAGAAAGTCTGCCATAAAAGCTAAGGGGGTTTCCTCTGTGCTTTCTGGGAAGGAGAGTACACTTGCCTGCACGTCCATTGAGTGGACAGGATGATTACCTTCTGGACATTATAAACCTTTGAGATTTGTTGGAACTTTCTGAGCAATTTCTGTAGAATTTTCAAAGAGCGAAGGGAGGCAGGGTGTCCTATTCCGTCTACCCCTCACCTCTTTCAGGAAGTCAGAGCCTTAGGGTTCAGAGATATTTGATTTTTAAAGATGGGATGTGTGTAAACATGTGTCCTTGAGTCCTTAGGAGTGTCTGCACATGGACTTCTTGACTGCCATATAAGACCTTTGATATTGTGTGTACAGTAAATGTTTCCCAACAGCTCATTTTCTCTGGAGCATATGGATTCCCCAGAAAAGTAATGAAAAAAAATTGTCTATATAAAATGAGAAATATCAAAATGCTTATTCAAGGCAAAATTGAACAACTTTAAAATTGTTATTTTTAGTTTTCACATTCCATTCTTTTCATATTATATCAATTCTCATCTTGCTTATTTTCTTGTCCAGCATAAATTTTTGCTTCAAAAGTCATTTACTGCCCAGGGAATTCAAAGAAAGTATGTGGTCTACAATTCATATCAAGACACAAGCTCTTTTTCTGGTCCCATCTCTTACAATCACCACCCTGCTTAAAACAAAAGCTAAAAATTGGGAACTTAAATTTCACAACATCTTTTGAACCAGGAATCTATTCATCTAAGATGTAATAGTCCAGCTTCCACTGAAGTCAACAAAAGGAGTCCTATTGATTTTGGATCATGTTCCAAACACATTGGATTGAAATATTTGGATATGTATCTGAGTTCAATACAATTGCTGTGCTTTTTGTGGTTTGCCCAAATCAGCTGAGATTTTATAGAAAATATTTTGGATAGCCAAGGACTTAACCTGCTTCTGTCAGCTAGCATTTTCTCATCACAAATTTAATGTGCAACCTTTTGCAACTGATTTTAACTGGTATTAGAAAATCATTACTTTAACTCACTGAAAGTTGTATCCTGCAGTTGATTTTTGCTGAGTTGCGTTAATCAAATTCATCAAGACAAAGAGATCTTGAAGTTTCAACATGTCTTTCCGGTTTTATTTTTATCCCCGACGTCAGAGTTTAATTCCAGGAAATTAAACTTTGAGTATCAAAAATATTTACAGTTCATATGCCAGTGATTGTTTTGCAGTAGAGACTGTGGAAATCTGGAGGAATAAACAAGCTGAGCACTAAACTTAAACTAGAGATGTTAGCAGTTTATTATATATATCCCTCTCCATCTGACCATTCAAAGAGCTGATATCCCTGAAAACTAAACCATTATACATATAAATACATATATATATACACCACACACATGTATATGTGATATGTGTATAAGTATAATGTTCTAGTTTTCTGTAGCTGGGCAAGTATTGCAGGCAGTTTACATGAATAAGTGGAAGTGTGTTCATACACACATATGAACACGTGCACACACCCTCTACGCAGCTTTTCAAATGCCTCCTCCTTTCCTTCAAGCTTTACAAGAAGGTACATATTTTTTTAATGACATTTTATTAAAAATATGCTGCCTTGGAAAGTGATCAGGAATAAAGCCATGTTTCTGCTTGGCAGCAAAAGCAGTACAGCAGGTATAGTGCTGCAGCTAAAGAGCATCAAAATCTGCTTTACTACAGCTCTGAGTAGTAGTCACACACACTTCCCTGGATAAATCACTGGGACTGCTTCCTTGACTTTTGATTTCCCATTTTTTTCTTCTCTCCCTCATTTGGAAATTTTCAGGCTGTGTTCCTTTTCCGACAAGATAAAAAGTGAGCAATGGGAAATATAATTAGGTTATTAGGAAGACAATCTTTGACTAAAATAGTTTCTTGGTTTTGCTTAGGAACTTGTTTTCCTGGAGTCTGGTACTACAGTTAAAGAGAAGGGGATCTCATTAAAAATAAAGCTTGGGTGACTCTCATTTGTTAGAAATAAGACAGCAAAACAACTGACCTTCAGTGTCTGTTCAGGTCAGTAGAAAAACGTCACAGTCTTGCTTTTGAAAAGTGATCCATTTTGCTGTTCAAATAAGCTTTACCAGGGCTCCAGTTTTTAGAATACATTTCCCATGATTAAGACTAACTGAAAGCAGCCAGCAGAGAGTTTTTAAAGACATATTTTAGGTGGCATAGCAACAGTATATTCAGATGTCCCTTATGTTAGCATTTCTGAACAAGTATGAGAATTCTACTTTAATTATTTATTCTTCTCAAAATCTAGCCTCTCTTTTTATTAAATATTAAAATGCATGAAATTTTTGAAAGGCACAGTTTTCATTGATAATGGTGGTTTTCTGAATTACTTTTAACTAACTTTGTAATTGAAAGCTGAGCTGGAGAAAGGTGAGTTAAGCATCTTCTGGGAATGGGATTGTAACAGTGTTTTTCAAGGTTACTTTCTCTTCATTAAAAACTTTGTAAAATAATAATGAAGAGGAAACCATCTCATTAAGGAAAGAATAAGATCACTCGTCAATTTTACTGCTCTTCTCATCTAACTTTATATCAGTAGGAGTATAGCAGTGCCTTGCATTTCTTAAGAATTCTTTGCCCCATATTCACTGTAAACAGAGAAGAGCCATAATTATACTTCATTTGATCCATATCAAAGGTACTGATCCATGTATCAATTTACATAAAGCACATAAAACAGTTTTGCTTTTCACCCTTACTTCACCACTTTCTAACGAAACTTTTCCTTTGCAGACTTCATTTGAATATAAAAATCTCCCGGTGAAATTTGCGATGTTAAACAAACCATACCAGTCATTCAACTTTTTAATTAAGGATTCAGTGTTCCATCCCTTTTCAGACATTAAAATTCAGGTGCAGTCATTAATCTTTCTAAATGAATTCACCTGTGGCTAATACTGATGTATTTTCTATGAGGCTTGTCATGGACTGCATACTGCATGCATAACCACTCTACAGTTAATTACACAAGGGATTATCGTTAGTGTCATAAAGATAAAGCCTTGCTAGAAGCATTACAGACATTTTTTGAGCAATGACTTATTTAATTTTTGTTAACAGCTACCTAAGTATTTAAGAACAATAAAAGTTTGTTTATATCATGGAAGAGTGAATGGCAAAGTTCAGAGAACTCTCAAAATGAGAAATCATGTCCGAAGCAGATGACCACCTCTTTCTTGTCTTCCTTGTGTCAGTCTCCCACCTACTCCTCTAAGCAACAAGAAAGAAAATAATGCACTCCTTTTAAGGTTTGCATGTCAGAGTTCTATGTCAAGTGTTCCTCTCTTAAAAAGATGATTAACACAGCTTATGAGAACTGTAATTTATAGCAGTACACATCAGTCTGCCTAACAAGAAAAGGTTCAAAGGTTGTTAAGGAACAAAGCAATCTCTGAAGAGCAAGCAGTGTATTTTACAGGACAGTTCACCAAAACATTAATGGTGTGGTGTTCCAGCATAAACCTCCCCCCCCAAAAAAAAAACCTCAAGAGAATAGCATATAAACCTTAGAGTTTATGGTATTCTAAGATTTGAATTTATTAAAATAAATAATATATACTATAATAAAATATTATAAATTAAAAATGCAATTCTGTCTAAAACAGCTGGGTCTTGTAGCAGACAACAATGTGTTGGTAAAAGATTTGCAGTATTCAGCAAGTCTGGAAAGCACTTCCTATCAGTTGAGCTCATAGGCACCACTCCTGGTATAACGTGAGCGAGCTTGTCTCAGCCATCCAGAGAGATCTAATCAACACAGAGCAAACATGAAATAAACAGATGTACTTAAAAACAAGAACAACAACTTTGTTTAAAACATAATACAGTAGAGAAGAAGATTTGATTTTCAAGCCCATTGCATCTGTTTTAAATTAACTTTGGTTGATTTATTTCTGATTTACACTATTAGAAGACAATCCCCAAGATATTCTTAAATTATTAAAGAATTTGAAATTATATATGTCAGTGGAAAACAGAATGAGAAAAAGAATAACATTGTGAAAGTCTCAACCCAGACAAAATTGTGATGAAACCATCTTTAAAATAGGTAACTAATGAAGAAAAACTTGTAATTTCATTTTTATTTCCTAATAAATATTTGGTGGAGAAGAGGAAAGATGGAAGGCGGGAACTATGCTATTTTTCTGATTCAAATATTAAATGTTCCATTCAAGAATCTGCAACTTTTAGTCTGAGTTGCATTGCAGAACGAAATAAATAAAAAGAACCAATGAGAAGCCTGATGTTAGGATTTACTGTGTGAGATTCAGAGTTTGTTTGGGCTTTTTTTTAATTTCCTGTATTTTTGAAAAGCTGAGGGGCAGTGGAACAGAACCACCCACTTCAAACCTTTTTTCTTCACGCTTTGCTTTCCTGTCTGTTAAATCCCTCAGGGCTTGCTTCTATAAACAATAGCAGATAATTAGATTTATGCATGTAATTTGATTTAAATTGATTCTAGTGGTTATCCAGTGATGTTACAGAAGCCGCCAAGCCAGTCAGTGGACACACACACACACACACCCACAACAGAAATTTCAGAAATGTCGTGAAACACACAAACATCTTTTTCCACATATAGTTTTGTAGGTGCAATTAAAAAAAAAAAAAAATACCCTGTGTAAATTAAGGCACTTGATTTATACATGAAACTTAAATTTCATTACATCTGGAGTGTTTCTCATGCATCCCTCTCTGATCTATATAGTTCTATTTTTTCATTGTTACATTATCAAAATTACATGATGGTCAACTAATGGATGATGGTCAAATAAAGACAGCAGATCAGTCATGAATTCACCAAATCTTTGGATTTGGGGGTAGGAATCTAAGCTAGAAGAGTTTTCTGGAAAGAGGCTGTGTAATGTGCTAGGGCAAAGAGGCTGCACTTCTTGCCAGGGTGGAAAAGCTGCTAGTAATAATAAAGTTAATTTGGAAAGTAACCTATGTTCTTGCCCAAGGTCAATGGTAACCACTTAAACATATCAAAGTACTGCTGTTTCTGCATTGTAATGGAATAGAATTCCTCTTATACAAAAAAACCCCCCGAAGTCTTCAGGTAGCCTTCTACCAAAAATATTGTGCATATGAAATTTTAATTCAAAATGAATGGAATTCATCATTACAGGAAAGTAGAGACTTTTTAAAAGTACTTGTTTTCAGTTTTTCATGTTTCCTTTTTTCTCCATTTCTTTTCTACTCAGAGTTTCATTTATTATGGCAAGGTTTCTTCTCAATCTTGAAAGCTTTTATAGAAAGCCAATTACCTCATCAATATTCTCTGCCTCTAGAAATTTGAATTCACCTCAAGTGCAAAGAAATAATTTTTTATTGAAAGATAAGTCCAAAGGGTAGGGCGCAATTCCAATGACACAGGATGCATTGTTCTCCCATTTTGATTTAATATAATAATAGTCACCACCAAGGTATAGTGAAGGCAAAAGACTCTCAGAACAAGAAAACTCTTGATTCATTAATTTTATTTTGTTTTCTGTCTGCTTTCTTGGTTTGGGGAAAAAACATAGACAATGTTTTGGTGAAAACTAAAGAAACTTCAGGCATCTTTAATGTTTTACCCTTTCTCTTTTGTTCTGGGGCAAAGCATACAGAACTACTCTATTCCTTAAGTCGCCCTTGGGAGAAAGAACAGCAAGATGTTATATTTTATTATTTGGAAATATCTTAGGCATGCTGCAGGAAATAAATAGTGCTGTCAAAGGCTCTTATTTATTTAATTTTGAGAATGAGTTTGGTGCTAATGAGGTTGAAAGGCTGATAGCAAAGTCTAGAGTCAGGCACAGCATGGGCAGGTGCTCTGAAAGCTTCTTCAAACAGCTCTGTCAGCAAGTGCACTTTAATCCTGCTTTGCAATATCCCTGCTTGCCATCAAAGTGCCAGTTCCTGCCAGGTGCGAGTGCCCTCGGCTCTCACCGATGACAACAGCAGAAGAGCAGTGAGCTCAGTGCTTGGCAGAATCAGGATCAAGGATTCAAGCTCTAGTGCAGGGCTGGAAATTAAACCAAAAATGAACTTTGTCAAATACAGACATTTGTCCTAAGGACAAAGACATTGGCTCTGAAAAATCCTTCATTAGTTGTACAGCCAGTATTGAGATTCAGATTCTCCAGAGGTCAGCCCACTACATTTAACAGTTATGATATTTGCTATTCTATAGATACCTAAATGATGTAAAAATTAGATATTAGAACAATTGTTTACCAAATGATAACTAACCATATTATGTTAATTGATAAAGTAGAGAAGACAAAGACTTGTTTGAATATACAAAGGTAATGGTCTAACACTGTTAGAGTGTTAATAGTGAACACTTATATATGTGTTTGCTTTACACAAGTCAAAAACGACAGAGTTCCTGGACTCTGAGTTACTCTTGCATAGATTTGCACTTCTGTCTCAGAATATTTTTTTGCAAGAAAACATTCAAATCCCATGCTTTAAAGGGCCAAAAATTTCTTTCACGCTTTCAGGTTCGGCCTGGGGTATTCATTTTCTTTTAAATACCTTTTTAGCTTTGGTCGTGGTCTTTTACCCCCAGTCTTGAATAGCACACAGCTTTATAAGCTCCTACGCATTCAGCTTCTGCTCTGTCATAATATCACAGTTCTGGTACTGAAGGCCCCCAAATCCTCAAAGAATGTGTCCAGCCACTGAATAAAGCTATGTTCTGGGACCTGCAGATGAGGCAGCCTCTACAGATTAGTTAATTTGGAAGGCCCAAGACAACATGAATTCAGACTAAAGCATCTCCCGGGTCTAGACATTTCTAAATCTTTTCTTTGTATGGATTCTCTGATGCCTAATAGAAGCTTCATGAGATCTTTCCCTCTAAGGAGATGCTAATAGAATCTCTCTTCTATCTGGCCTCTTACCATCACAAGAGCTGAATTAACTGGCTTTTTCCAACCATTGTGAAAACCTGTGTCAGCTTCAATCAAACCTGCCAGGAAGGTTTCAAAAAAGATATGTAATATAACTGCACTACACTCATTTCACTCAGAAATAAGGCCAAAGAGTGAGCTGTTTATTTAGGATTTTGCATTGCAAGACATACCAAGGCCTCATGGAACAGCAAAAACTTCAGCAGAAAGGAGCAAAACCGGAGGGGAATATAGAAAACTATATACTGCCTTACTCCTTTTGGATCAAATAATGGACAGTGAAGGTGATTTGAGAAAAAAGTAAAACCTTTAATACAGTCAGGCCTGATATGCTAGATAGAAGGTAAATTACAAACCTCTAAAGACTGTATTCAGAGTCATATAAATGATGATATGATACATGTAGAAGACAATTTCTTCAGAAAAAAGTAGAGAGTTCAGAATAACATTCCCAGAGAGGCATAGTTCCATCCTCACTCTAGTGATAACGAATGAAAATAATGTAGCCTTTCTGTGCTCCTACAATGTGTGAGAGAGGATTCATTGTATCAACTAGGACCTAATTTCTATTTTTGTATAAACATACAGGTATAGAGTCTAGTCAACTCAACATGTGTATTTGTATGCATTAACAAAACCCCAGTGAAGCTCTCATGTGGACTACATATAGCACACATATGTTTATGTCTTACTCCGTCTTGGCAGAATCTGAGTTTTATTATAGCCAGGTTGCAAATGTACTAACAAGGGAAAGCCTAACTCCATTATGACTCACTAAATTACCAGCAAGGTCAATATAACTCCTGTGATGCAGATCTTTGACCACATTTAATAGCTAGATTATTATTCCATTACTCTTCCCAAACTCTAGTTAAATTTGGTTCCCCTAATTCATTCATATTAAATATAATTTACATAATTAATCTCAGTATAAATATGCAGATTTCTGAAATACACTTTTTGTGATTCAATAGTACAACTCTTGCTAAATTGAGAGCGTTACGCTTAAACTAGACTGGCAGCACTTTGCAAAGCTTTCCCTTGCGTTTCTGGATATATGCTCCATTTCAGCTCATGAGCAAGCTGGTTACTGGCCTGATACAACAGCCCTGAAAGGCTTCACTTCTCTTATTTGTTGGTTCAGCAACATGCCTTGTAGAGTATATTTGCAAGATGTCATATTCTAAGAAGCATATTAACAGGGCATGGAGTTAGAAGCCAATTTCACAAAAGGGCTCCGAAGCTAAAAGCCCAGCGGGATCTATCCAGTTTACAAAAGCTCTTCCTCCTTGCACGCAGGGTGTGCTTAGATGTACCCACATCATCCTTTCCAAATGTCTTTTTCTGGCTGCTCAGGTCATATTTGTCACTAGCACACAGAAATGTAAAGTCTAAAGAAAGCGTGAGCTGCTTTGCATCACTAATCTTGTTACTGTAATGGCTATGAAAGTATTCAACAAAAAAGTAGTATATAAGCCAGTCCACACGTACATGCTATGCACAGCATGTGCCCCAGTGAGCCATGGATGTTCTCTGGCTCCCTGAAACAACCACAAAACCCAGTCATTTTAATGCAACTCCTGACATCCAGCCACAAGTGACAAATATCTCTCCATGACTAGACGAAAGGGCTGCTGACAGTTCTTTCTACCTTAAAGACAGATGAAGCACTCTGATGGGAATAAAAAGTTCACCAACCTCTCAAATCCAATTAAATATTTTTATCTTTAGAATCTTTTGAAAGAAAAGAAGAGGCATTCCTTTCCCTCTCTCCCCCTTTCAAGCTTCCCTCTTGTCATTTACCCCCTTTAATTTGGCATATAAAATCCCCAAGACTTCAACCCTAAATCTCTTGAGACCAAGATTACATCATTACTGTTATGGCATGTTATACACTAATCATAACCATTACCATTTACAAGTTCACAGCTTCATTCAATTAACTGCCTGACATGGATTTTTCAGTTAATTCGTAGTGAAGGTCACCAATGGTCAGAATGGCAGGTGCATTCTGCTACCTCTTTGAATGCCAATTACCAGTCTTAAGCAAGTACTGGAGAATACAGTGTCAACAAGTTAATCAAAAGGCTTAGAACTTAAGACACATTTTTATAGGCGTGTCTAATGGTCTGTAAAATCATATAGCATAATTAGCATATTCAAATGACAGCCACATCATTTAAAACTCTAATTTACAATAAAAGGCAGTAAAAGATTCTTTTACGTTACTTTTTCAATAGAAAAAGAAAAAATAAATTCATACAATGTGTTAGAAGCCATGTAGTGTCATGTCTAGACCTATCACAAGTCCTTATGTACTGTAATTAAACATTCAAATGTACAAGTACTTCTTGATCTATTGTTAAAAATAGGCCTGCTTGCTTTATTGCTGAGACACAGACGTTATCCAAAAAATCATGTATATGTGCTGGTATAAAACTACAATCTGGTTTCAACTTGCAGGACAAATTCCTAAAATGGTTGTACTAGAATGAATGCAAGGAAACAATCATATAAATAAAGAATTATTTGAGAATATAGAAATATTAAAGATGTAGTACTTCTCAGGTGGAGCTACTTCCAGCTGCAGATGACTGAACAGATTATTCAAGAACCTGGATCAGCCACACCTGCATGTGTCAAGGTGAACTCAGCCTTCCAGTGGGTAGAAATCAGTCACAGACTTACAAACCTCTTCCTCGAGTATCCATGAGAAGAGTAGAACCAGCTGTTTCTGAAGACTATCCCAAGCTCTACTGTGTTGGCAGTTCATTTGCTTTAGAATTTGTGCCCATACATGAGAATAGTGGACAAACTTCTCCATGTTTATTAAACCTCACCTTCCTGTCTAAGCAGAACTGTAAAACGAGCTTTCCCTAATTCAATGAGCCTAATCTTCCCAACATGGCCCCAGTCTAACTATACAGATGCATGATAATATTATGTATAAAAAAATACTTTCTATATCACAGCTATGCACACACAAGGCAGCAGAGTAGAATTAGATTAGGAAGTCCCAGTGCAGAAATTTAGATACCCTATTTAAAGAAGTTATTAGAGGTTTGAATTGCTGAAGAAATTCACCTACCTGAAGGGGGAAAATCCCCACAGCCTTATATTACAGTTCTAGTAAAATTTCCTACCAATGTTAGCAAGCTGTAAGCTTTCCTAGTGCTAATATATAAAATTAATTTCATGCTTGTCTACTCTTGTAAAATCACTGACAGAACACTTCACTTTTTAAGGCAAAATTGGGGACTCATATAAACTCAACATTATTTTAAGCTAATATTTGGGTTATATAGCTGCCCAATTAATTGAAATGATAAAGCATAAACCAAGTCTTCACTTAGTTCCTGCTAAGAAGGCAAAAATTTGTCAACAGACACCAGTGCTTTTCTCGTCTCTATTCCCTTGCTGACCAACACTTGATGTGTTGTTTCATGCAGATGGAAAATGACAGTGAGAAATATGTATGTTCTCTCTATGTATTATACAGAGTGATAAATACAAAAGAACTGAGAAAGATGCCTTAGGTATAACATTAGGAGGATGGAAATCCAACCAATAATTAAAGCAGAACATTTACATGAGTAACTATTCACATATATCATTAAAAAATCATAAGCCCCAGGACAGTTTCCTCAGCAGTGGAAGGGTGCTGGATCCACTGGTACCCTATGCCAAACAATACAGAACTTGTGTTCCTAACAGAATTTGAGTAACAGAACAAGCCACATGCAGGGAAGAAAAGGAGACTGAACTATTTTTTGTGGTTAAGAATGAGCAATGTTTCTTATTATTCCAACTATAACCAAGAACAAAAACAACCTCCCCTAGATCAGAGGACTATTAAGCAGAACTAATCAACAGGAAGTTGTACAAAGTAGAGGAAGACAGAAGAAAACAATAACTTGGGAAATTTGAATACGATTAAGTATTCTACCTGCCCTGGGCTATTCCAGCAGGACAGAGAGGCGGTATGGCAGATGCTATGGTCTTCCTCCTCTGATTAAATTTGCATGTAGCTTATTGGGTCTAAAGTTCATATGTCTGTCAAGGACATGTAAGTGTTGGTCAGGATCTACCTGGAGCTGCTGCAGTGGTCAGAGATCAGTAGGGCTGCTGGAAGCCCTCCAGCACTCCTCTCCACTGCTGAAATCAGCCCAAAGGATCTTACTTGCTTTCGATCTCACTTTTGGTTTCCTCACTCCTGTGAGCTTCACCAAAATTATTCCTCCTCCTTTTCTCTTAGCAACCCATACATCAAGTCTACAGCTATTTCAAGGAGTCGTCAGTGGTACTCTAGACCCTCTCTCAGTTCTCTCTATAATACAGAAGACCTGAAAGAAAATTCTTCCACTGCCTTCTTCTCACTATTTCTTTTTAGAAAACACTGAAAACTTTGATAGAGCTTTCAATGACCCCTCTCTCCCAGAAACATTGTACAAACACTTCCAAACATGAATACAAACATCATGCTCACTCCAGGGTTACCTAGAATGATGTTTTAACAAAAATGTCACAAATACTTCATATCCATCATACAAATGAGGTCTGGCATATCCAGACAGCTCTCTGTGCTCTCCAGTACATTTCTTTAGAGGACTTCCCCCCCTTAGGGCTTCCTGCTCATCTGACCTGCTCTTCTCTCCACATAACATCAAGCCCAACAGAAATCTCGCTATTCTTTTTTTGATATCTCTCTGTGAGACTTGCCTTTGATACTCTCAGTATATATAAGAGGTGGTACCAATACAGGTACCAGCCAAAACAGGCTGGGTTATACCCAGCGCCACCTCAAGCACCAGGCAGCCCAGCTGGCTGCTGCGAGGAGGAGCATGGGCTGTGTGCTGCTTTGTGAAAGGAGCCATGCTTCTCAGAGACTTCCACTTAAAGGAAGAATCATTACTCCTATCTGAAGCTTCTCTCATGCACCTCAGCTCCTGACAGAGGCTGAGCACTTCTGAAAGAATGAGTCTCTAAAGCTGGGGCTCTCCAGCTCATATTAACTGCAATAAGTGAGAGTGTCCAGGGACTTGTGTGCAAGGGTCACCTTCAGAGGAATCTCTCTGTAGAATAAAGCAAATGCTTCTTTGTGCAGCTTCAGCCAGAGGATGGACTACAGTTTACTGTAACTGAAGAAATAGTTTTCCTTTTACAATCCAGCTAAACAGCTGCTGTAGTAAGGGCTGATTTACCTTAGCCTCATTTTTCTTTAAATAGCAATTGTCCTGTTGCATTATGTCATGCAGACTATGCTGCAGCGCAACACCAGCTAGTGCTGTACCCCACACCACAATGAGAGAGGGACATTGTATGTGAAGTGATAGAAATAATATAAAAGAGAAACTTCTTTTTCCTTAGATCAATTACTTGCTGTTCAGACAACAAATGTCCATTACACAATTTATGGAAATAGTTGTGATATAAATATGTTATACTTTACCATGGGTTTATTTGCGCTTTATTTTCTATTTGCAGTAAGGAATAAATTGACACCTTTCTATATCTAAAAGCAAGTTTGGCAGGAAGCAAACTAAAGATTTTGCTGAATGGTTACAAGTCCTTAGCATCTTCTACCATGAAAAAAAAAAAAAAAGAAAGAAACAGAAATATTTTTGCAGCAGAATTGAATCTACTTTTCTTAGGAGGTAAATGAAATATCTCACCGCATCACCTACACATATTCAGCTACCTTGCCTACTGTCAGAAACACTTTCTCTGATCCTTGCAGTATCATCTCTTGGAAGAGACAGTTACAGCCTCATACCAGGGAAAAAAATTCTTTTGTCTTTGTAGTTCTTCAGAGAGTAACTTCTTGTGGTATACTATCTCACTGCTCAGCTACTGGAGATGAACTAATGCAGAGAAACTTAGTGGTTGGACCACATGCCTAACACAGATCTGTGTGGAACTGCCTGCCCTTTTTCCTTAAAATATGCACACAAAACAACTAGCTGTCTTCCAGGCTATAAAACAAAAGGCCACTAAGAAGCTGCAACAAAACTATAAGACAGTTAACACTTCAGATAAAGAAATCTTAGACCTGCTACAAGGGAAAGACTAGATAAGAAAGACAAGAAACCGATCTTTTCTCTGTCAGTCTGTCCTCACGGGACCAATCCTTCACTCTTTCAGTGGCTTTAAAGGTTGCCCAAACTCTCCATAGTATTCACTGAGTCCCTAGAAAAATCTCTCCCTTGCTATTACCTTGTAGACCTGGGCAGGTACCCTCTCCCTGACTCTCACTCAGTAGCTCCTCTGCCTGCTCAAGGAGTGCCCCCTCTGCACAGGCACTGCTGCATGTAGGAAAGGAGCTCTTCCCTTCTCCTCCTGTCACTTGTAGGGCCTTTCTTCCCTAGCTCCAAGCACACTTCACACAAAACATAATATGCAATACATATACACTGACCTGACCTATACTCAGGTGGCTTAATGTAATCCCTGACCCCAGTCACTCTAATTTCCTTTGTCAGTCATTTTCATTTCCGTAGCAGATAGGTAACATATACATAATTAGCCAACTAATGGCTAATTACTAATTGTCAGCTACAACAAAAGACATTAATGTTTTAAATTGTTAAAGCATTTAACATTGTTAAAGCATTAACCATTAAAGCAATTGTTAATTGCTTTTGACCAATTCCTTCAAAATAGTTGGGTTTATTCCCATTGTAATTCAAAATTCTGTTCTATTTCAATATATATATCAAAATAGCAGCGCTTATTGTGATTATTTCTGATTACAAGAGATGGGGTCTCTTCCTACTGTAGGGTTAATTTCTGTAATTGAGGAAAATTTGTTCTGTCTTAAAAAATAAGGAGTATTTTATGAAAATTAAATTCTACAAGTATTCATAAGCACACATGACTGCAAAAGAATTAGTTAGGCCTTGGATGTGTGGCTTGGTTTGGTTTGGTTCCTTTTCAACCACTGAGGGAATGTTTAGAGGTTGCAACAAAAAGATATTTATAAGGGTGCTCACATTCTTCATAAGGATTCACAAATTATGCAGTTATGGATGCAATATGATCCAAAACCTATAAAAAAGCCCAAAACCAATAGTTTGGTTTCAATGAGCTTTGCTCATCTCTTTTGATCTGGGCAATTTACAGGATTGTGTGTATGGCTGGTAAATAACACGTTTTGTTACAACATCTTTTCCTCCCTCTCTCCAGCTTTCCCTCGTTTGCCTGCCACAGCCTGCCACAGCCACGCCAGGGGCAGGTCTTTCCTCTGCCTCAGGATTCCTGTTAAAACTGCAGGAAAGTCATTTGCTCTCTCTGCTTCAGTTCCCCATCTATAAATTGAAAAGAATACTATTTCCAGGACTATGATAAAGAAAATACTTTCCATTACAGACTGGGAAGTGCTTAGGTGTAAAGGTGCTGATATAAGTACCGTAGATAGGTAAGTATCTGGGGTACAATACAGGCAGATAACAAATAGCTTAATCCAGCTCCTTATCAAGCTAGTCAGCAACTTCTGCAGAAGCAGGTTGTTGGACACAGGAGAAACCACTTGAGGCTCAGAGTGGAATCTATTAGAGAGGTCTGAACGCTACATTAAGAACTGCTCAAAATAGTGAAGTGCTATTAGTCCCAATTTATAGATGAGGCATCTGTGGCAAGAATTTTCAGGAGTGCTTCTTCCACTGCCTCTGCCTTTCCAAAAGGACAGGGTGCATGGCTTTGCAGTCCCTGCTGACAAGGGAAAGAAAGCAGCACGGTCATCAGCCGTGTGCAGCTCCTGTGATTTCTGTGTTGCCCTGCAGTGCATTCAGAGTTGGCATAAATTAAATGCTGATAAATTCAAACAAGTGACACAGTGCAGTTTTGCACAAATCCAGCATTATGTTTGAATGGAAGCTCCAAGCGAGCAAAAAATGAGGATCAGGCATCTAGAATAAACTCTACAACAGCTATGAAATTTCAGCATCATGTTTTTTTCATGCATTCAAATGGGATCTGTCTCCCTACGCCTACTCTACATCATCTGACTGGACTGCCTGCTGGGAAGCAACAGTACCATGGCAGTTCTCACTGAGAGATCACTCAGTCATACCATTTACAGCTATGGAGACTGTAAATCTTTTAGGGAGACTATAAAAGGGTGGCTGTAAAAAAGATATGTTGATTGTTTGTTAGATTTGTTTTTAAAGTACAGTGTTCGTTGCTATTTGGCAAACATCTCACTAGAGCATCCAGGGGATTATAACCAACCTTCCTTCAGAAAACCAAGTTGCTTCTCTTGGAAAGATACATTTTTCAGGGTTTTGGCTCTGACATTCTCTTTTCTCCAAACTCGTGAATTGAACCATAGCTGTCTTTAGTTTTTAAGACCACACTGTTATTACCAACCTGATTGTGTCTGTCTGTAGTAAAGCAAATTTTACAAGTATGTTTTGCAGCTTTTTTTCGTTTCAAGTCTGTAGTATTTTGCTGACCCTACTGCATTTTGCAGACTGTATTGCATTTTAATGCCTTCACTGTATATGTAATTAGGTCAGTTGTTTACTCCAAAAAGTTATTCCAAGGTCCAAACCAGACTAAACTGAGAAGCTGTATTAGTGTTTTTCAGTTTTGTGTCTGAAGTACACCAGAACTCAAAGAAGAGAAAGTAAATGAAAAATGTGTTAACTAACAAGAGATCAGACAGCTGCAAAAACAATGTTTTATAATCCCCCATTTACCATGCACAAATCTTTTCCATTTCACAGAGAAAATTTCCTAGATTCACTTAAATATGAGCTAAGAATTGTGCAGAAATTACTTAAAATGAATGAAAATCATATATCACTGTTTAAGCTGCCACTAGCCATATAGCATTTTGCTGATGACTTCTACTTTCAGACGACAAACCAGAGTTGTTTGAGTAGCTAAATTGCTCCTGTTCTTATCCATCATGAGCACATAACAAACTAACCTGGAAGATAGTGCTTTTGGGTGAGAAGGAGGAGGAGAACTAAGTAATTTCTTCAGTGCATGAAGAAACTTGAAATTTTTTTTCCAGTTTATTGCAGAGGAAATTATTTTGAGATTTAGGGAACTTTGACCAGTTCCAGAAGCTTTTGTGTAATAGCATGAGTGGAACATATTTCATGGATTCGCATTTCACTCTAGTGTGACATTCAGATCTCCAGCTTTAAGATTTGGTGTGCAAAACCAGATAAAAAATATCATTGTATAAACACAAATAATATTAATTATTAATATTATTAAACATTTATGCAACTGCTGCAAATTCCAGCATATTTCTATATTTAGAAAAAATATAAGACAGGCAAAAAGTTCTTCGGTTAGTGATCAAATGAAACTTGAATTTTAAACCTACACCGAATTAATATTTTTCTCATCAATTCATTGATAGTTTTGACTGATGTCGGTAAAACAGAAGTTATCTATGTAATAGCTAAGCCTATTTGCCTTTGGTTAAACTCCAAATTTTTGGTTATGAACTTACTGACTTTTGTATTTCAAAAATTTGCTTTTAAGGTTCTTCTGCATGTTTAAGATGCAGAAGAACCTTTAGCATCCATGACATGCTAAGTACAACTTTGCCAATTCTCTTTTAGGAAACAACAGGAATAATTTTTTTTTTTTACTATAGGCAAAAGTGCTATGTTAATAACCCTTTTTTCTGTATTTCTATAAAGAATCACAAAAAAATAGCATTAACTCTTTTGAACTGAAACAGTCTTTCCATTTTTTAAAACAAATTATTAATCGCATTTTTCCTTAGATAGCAATCTGTTACTAATATATACATTTCAGTAAGGTTTTAGCTCATTTTTCTATCAAATAATTAACACTTCTCACTTATTTTCATAAGGAGCTATTTAATTTACAAGAGGCCTATTAAGAATTATGTTTTTCCTCATTAGATGTAATTGAGGGATATGACATTTTGTTCAAGAGAAACTTTTTAGCTTTAATTAGTCAAACAATACAATATTTCCAGCTTCCGCTGAATTTAGTGTGACATTACTTCATATAAACTAAAAATAGATGAAGAAAAAATAGGAAGAATATTGGGAAAATTATGACATAATATAACAATTACACGTTCTGAAAACAGAAGTTTCATAGCCCAAAACTGAGACTGTGGTCTTGCAAACATTTCTGCATATGTTTAATTTTAAAGCTGAATTGTTAAACCATTTATAGGGCTGGGACTCAATGTAAAACACAGTTAATCAAACTGATGACAAAAGAATTGTGTCAAACATAATTGAGATCAGAACTGATGTTCCAGATTTGTGATTTATACGTGCCGGCGAATGTAAAACATGAGACCTGAAGTCTCCTGAAAGAATGATTAATGCTTTTGAAATGTTCCCATGAAGCGCTATTCCAAGAGTGTGCAAAATGTGCAGTTTCTCTCACTTTTGACACCAAGCCAGAGAAAACTCGTTGGTTTTGATGGCGTTTCACTTCGCAATTTTAAGTTTGCTTGAACTCAAAACCCCATAGTCAAATTTGAGGGTGGAAGTGGGTGTGAGCCCACACAGGTTGAAACCTTGCTTTCTGCTTGCACACAGCCAGAAAGTTGTGCAAAATCCAAATGCAAACTCAAAGTGGGTCTGCATGAATATGTATGCATGTGCAGCTAGGGCAGAGCTGAAAATCATAAAGGCATTTGTCAGTTCATGTTGGATTTCGGTGCAGTCCCTGATTTCAAGACATGCAACAAACCTGTGCAAGTTACAGTTCTCAGAACCTTTTCCCTTTCCTCTCCCATGCTGTAAGTGTTAGCAAGGCAATTGGAGCTGTTGAGCAGTCTAAACCGTACACTTTGCCTACTCAGCTAGTCAGGAAGGTCTCAAAGGTTGTACCATGTAAAAGTCAAATAATTAAACACTGATTACTTACTGTAGAAAAAAAAAAAGGAAAAAAAAGAAAAAAGAAAAAAAAGAAAAAAGAAAAAAAGAAAAAACTGTCTTCTGGGGAAAGGTTGCATTCAGAAGGTCTGATTTAACACAGACGATTTCAGTGGAAATAGAGCCTTTAACTACATTCTGCTTGACTTCATCCAAAAGAAAGGGATGAGAGAAAAGATCAGAAACGCTATTCAGTACTTGCTTTCAGCGGCAGAGCTTTGGGAGGTGACAACAGCAACTGGTAATTCTTTCCATAATCTTTTCCCCAAAACAGTATTTAGAATCCTCCTCAAAATTTGGCTCTGGATCTATGGCTTCATTATTTTTACAAAACACAAAGCCACCTCCCTTCTGTGCTCTTGGCTACAGATTAAATATTTCGGTTCCCCAGAAATGTCTCATTTAAAAAAAAGCTGTTGCAAACCCAGGGAACTCTGTTCCACCTGAAACTACTTCCTCCTCAAACACTAGAAAAATCCTGCCTTTGCCCTGAACCCCTCTCAGGCTTCTCCCCTCAGTGCCCTCAAAAGCTCAACCATGTTTTTGTGGTTGCTGGCTTGCCTCTGCAGTGTCTCAAGAGAAAGAAAAGGCCACTATTTTCTTTTCTATTGGCCACCACTTCCCCGCCTCTGCTCCTCCTGCCACCTGTGGTACAGTGGCTCTTTTCATAGCACAGGCATGATTAAGAATTAAGCATTAAAATCTGCTACGTGCTATCACAACATCAGGGACTTGGTCTTGTAAAACATTATGTTGGGTTTCTTTTATTACAAAACCACTGAGAAATGAAATATTTTCTCTGCAGAAACTTATCCGCTTCGAGCTTCTCAAACATGCATTAATATTTTTTATTGGAAACAGCAGAATGAAGGCCTCATTTTCAACACACATCAAGTTGATTACTTACATCAATTGTTGTGATGGGAAAAAAAAAATGCTTCATTTTCTTGGCACTGAATATTGGCTGAGTTTATTCACACCTACTGAAATATAAACAGGCTTATGTTTACATTAGGTACTTTGGGGAAAACATCCTGCAGCCAGAACCTTGGAGCGCTTCAGGAATTTTAAATACAGCTATGATATTACAACCTAACTAAATAGGCCTTTCTATTCACTCTTCTCTTTACAATTGCATTTCACATGTGCATTGTACTCTCCAAAGGTTAAAATCCAGACAGAAATGCACTATTTAACAAATTGATGCTCATTTACCCCACACCCTTCATATCATTACATTTCATCCTTGCCCAGGGGTCACTGTCGATGTAATTATAAGGCACTCAGGAGGTGAATGTTAGTTGGGGAGCACAAGAATTCATCTTTTGAATTGTCTTGTATTTTGACAACTTAAATTAAACTGTTTTCATTTGCATTAAGGGAAATTCTGACTCCTTATGTAAAAGAATTACCAAAAGAACACCTCTGTCAAAAAGTAGCAGCAAAGGGGTGGAAGTAACCAGCAATATGGGAGATATGGAGAAGGAGAATCATATTGCAAAGACTAGGCTGGGATTCGGGGGAGCATAGTGCCTGCCTTTGTCATGGAGTTTCCCTACATCGGGCAACTGCACCTTCATCTCATGTCTCTCTCATCCCCATCTGTTCTGCTTTGTCCCATCCTGCTTTTCTGTGCCAGTGGCAGGATCTTCGAGAGGCTCTGTACTGCACCTAAAATAGAGAGGCTGCTCACCTATTTTTTTTAGATTTTAGGTGCTATTTTCCTTTCAGGCAGTTAATAGATTATATAATCATACAATATACTCATGAGTAGACACCTAGGTGAGCTTATTACCTTATGTGGAGATTTTTTTGTAAAACATAGCAGAACTATCAACATATGGGGACCTGACTGGTGTGTACTGAACTCAAGTGGTCAATATGCTACTGAGGAAAGAAATTATTTTTAATCCAGGTAGAAATCAGTAAGAAAAATAACCACATTTGAGCAAGCAAGTTGAAAGGAGGAGTGGTGCAGAGTGACGTGCTTAACTGCACATAAGGAACGATTAGCTGGGGCAGCAGAGAAATTGCTGAATGAAATGTGCTCAGTAAATGAGATTGATCGAGACTGATACATATTTTAATTTCTACTCTGAATATTTTAAAATAAAATGTTATAGCTTTAATCAGTGTGGCATTTTTATACTTTTATCTGTTTTAAATTACTTCCCAAAATAATCAGATTTTTGAGTGGGTATAGGGGATATAGACGAGGGAAGAGGACAGATACCTCTACTCAGGCTTTGCTTCAATTAAGTCCATTCCTACAGAGAAAACACACTAAAACACTTTCTTAATTCCTCTGGTCTAAATGTTCTCATTAGCTCCTCAGACTTAATCCAGGCTTTGACACTGACTTAAAATTTCAGCCTCAGTTTCCAAAGGGTTTGGAGAGTAATTAATATCCCTTTGAAATCACTTTAGTTCAATCATATGATATAAGGGACCTTACTATAGGTCTATCTCGCTAACACACATTACTGACATATGATGAAAGCATTAGAATTACATCAATTTGAGATAAGATTATACATATATATACACATATAAGAAAAGATTCATATACACATGACTTGAGAAGTATACAAGCAAGATTTGTCCTTTTTTTATAAACGATATTTTTTTATATTCACAAGAAAAGTTTTGTTTCCCTATCTCATAGTAGAGCTTTTATTTTCCATTGAAAGGCCCATTTCAAAGGCAAAATCTCTGTTGAGGGGCATAGCTGTAATATGTACTTAGGTGTAATACACTTAGAAAGAAACTGGCAGGGAAGTGAAGGCTTTGAGAGACACTTGCTTTTTTCAAAAGTTTTTTACTAATCAGCAGAATAATGTGCACTTTATCAGCAAGTTCTCTAAGGAAGGGCAAATCCACCCAGCCTCTTAACAGCCAGGTAGATGGTCCCAGGAAAAGAACTTTCTTGCATGTGAAAGTCTCTGTGTCTGTGCTTGTTCATGTACATTTTTGTCTCCCAGAAAAACATTTATTGATTCCATTTAATCCCTGAGTTGCAAAGCTGCTACCTCTGAAAATGGCCAGTGGACAGCTTCATTTGCAAACTAGGGGTTCTGGGAACTGAGTGCATTCTAGCAACTGCATAAATTTTTATCTGTTTAGATAAACAAAAGAGAGAATTTTCACAGAATACTCAAGGAGGCTATTTTGTCTTTGCTGGTAGCATTACACTTTCTTGCAATGAGGAAGAAAACCTGCAATGAGGAAGAAAACCTACATTCTCTTAAAATTTAAGTCTTCCCCTCTCATGTTACTTAGAATTATGATCACACGGAAAAAAAATTGTTTAATCATCATGGGCCATGCTATAGGTCAATTTTTTGTTCAAAACACTCTCAAACTAGCAATTCCACTGGAATAAAAAGGATTACTTGAATGAATAACTCCTCTCTAAGGATTTTAGGTCTCTTGCCAGGAAACAACAAATATTTTACTTAGAATTGATCAAATTTTTTTAATGTCAGCATGACCGATATGGAAATAGAGCCAGTTATTTAAACTGTGCCCAGTCACGATGGTGTGGAGTTCAGGCATTACTTAAATGAGCCAGAGGGAATGCTAGAAAAGAGGAGTATATCTGACCAAACAATCCCAAGATTTTTATAGCCACCATTGCTGATGCAGTGTATGGTTTCAGTAAAGCACACAATGAACACAGTGACAAGAATGCAGAAGAATGTTTGGAGCTTCTCATGAAACATTTTCAAAAGACTTTTGATCTTTCTTGAAGATGGTAGGAAAACTATAGCCCTCTTTCTTGGAAAACTCCATTTGTTTTCACTGATACCTTCAAAATCTCTGGGTTTGGCAAAGTTGGGAGCATTAGTGTTAATGAGATGTCTGGGAGATTTTAAACTGAGCAGTTAGGCTGCAAATTATTAAAAAGAAAAACAATGGCCAGTGCATACCAGTTTTTTAAATATAGTGGAGCTGAAGTAATAATAAAAATAGTGAGAACTATAAACAAGTGTTCCACATTGATTAGGCTTTTCTGATTCTATAATTTTCATAAATAGGTTAATTTTTAAATAAATAGGATAGGGAAACAGCATGGAATAGAATACAGTTAACTAGCTGTAGCAGATAACAAGCAGGACTTCGTTTAGAACTATCCTGCAGGACAAAAAAGAAAACAAATAAACTGAAAATCCCATTCTGTCTGAAAAATGTTTTATTCTTTTAGTATAAGTAAAATGGGATGTGGCAGAGGCAGCACTGAGTGTGCAAACGTGAGTGTGTGCATGTGTTGTGTATGTACATGCTCAAGAGCACATGGGCATCTTTTCTCTTTTTCTCCTTGTCCATTATCTTAGCAGAAATGAATACCTTAATTTTTGCTCCTTTTTACAAGGAATTTCATGCTCGCTTCTTCCACCTGCAATATATATCAGAGTACATCTAGACATATATCCATCCATCAACATCCGGCACTGATATCAGAACCGGAAAACATCCAGGTAAGTCTTTGAGTGTTTTCCAAATCCAGTCAACCTGGTTCAATAGTGCACAGACTTACGGGCAAACATTCAGATTTGTGTTGTCTATAGTCTATCTAGAAGGTGCAACTGTCCTTCTATGACAGTAGCTTGTGCCAGTGAGCTTGGAAATCCAGGGATATTTCTTGGGCACACCACACCATCCCTGCAGTCTCCCCCGCTCCTGGGCAGGAGTTAGTCCTCTTCCATTAGCCAGCTCTTTTCTCAAGATCAAAGCACTGTGTAATGAACTGCACTTTACTCTTTGTTTTTCAAGTTTTTCCTGTACTTCCATTTTGTACTTTTGGCATGTAAATGTTAGGCAGGTGTAATGGTGTTTGAGGGGGCACGTAAAGCTGATATTTCAGCATTAACATCAGCAAGGACCTCCTGCAGCAGAGAGAGAGGGTTTGCTGCCCTGGTGGCTCCAGTGCCTGGCGCGGTGGCACAGTGGCACGGCTGCAGGGCTGCACAGTGACACGGTGGCACAGCTGCACAGCGGATGGTGACACGGTGGCACGTGGCACAATGGCACCGTGGCACGGTGGCCAGGGCTTCCCCAGAGCGGGAGCAGGCAGCCAGCCATGGCAGCAGATGGGGAGAAGAGGAGGCAGCCAAAAGACAAGACATGTATGAATGCAACCACTAAAATGTACCTCTCAGCTGAATTTCAAAGTGTTGACCTGTCTCTTTTAATCTTATGGTCCAGCATTGCTAAGAAGCATAGACATTTTGTGTCTGTAGAAATTAATACTCCATTTTTTTTATCAATAGAGAATAAACTTTAGATTTGTCTGATATTTACAGGTTCTAGAAAGAGCTACAAGAAGTTGATTTTATCTTATAAGCATATGTAAACCTGACATATATAAGAAAATGTGTAGGTTTAAAATAAGACAGTCCCTCTCCCCCTTTTAATTGTATTTAAGGGATTTATGCCCTTTACAACACTAATTAAATCCTACGTAACTTAAGGAATGCCATTTATAAATGATAGAAAACATACTGGCAAATATTTCAAGTCATTATATGAATCATTGATAAGCTTTATGGTGAAAACTTTTTGCTACCTCTGTTGAAAAAAACCTGAAGTAAAGAAGAAATAGGAAACAGTTGGCAATGATTTCTGAGGATAACTAGACACGAAAAAATATCTGTGAAGAGACTAAAAAGAATAGGACTGTTTATTTTAGAGAAAAGATAAATACAAGGAGGCCAGATAAAGCCTTATAGAATAATATATGGCATAGAAAGCAGAGAGTGGAATATTCTTCTGTGGTTTTCTCGTAGTACACAGACAAAGGGATATTCAGTTAAAAGATGAAATTTAAAGCTGAGGAAAGAAATATTTGTCTCCAAAACAAAGAAGAATTATACCATGGAGCTCTTTGCCAAAAGAGATCACTGGTTTTAGCAGAATTAAAAATGAATAGAAAAAATCATATGGATGGTGAGAGTATCTAAAGTGATAGCGTTGAGGTGAAAATCATATATAAGTTTAATTTCAAATGCATTACATTGGAGGAGAAAGAGTAGAAGAAAAAAGTCTGTTTTGAGTAAGGCATCCTGAAAATGCCTCCTTCACAGAATCTTCCTCTGAAATGGTAGACCTGTGGGAGTGAATGAGATACCAGTTGTATTCAACTTATTAATTATGTAATAATAAGCAGGAATAATAAAGGTTAAAATCACTTTCTCTGTTGTTTTTCAATGTGTTTACTTTGAAGTAATAAAGAATTATTTAAAAAGAGTATCAGGTGTTGTTTCATTTAGTTGAAGTCAGACTGTCACTGGGAGATAGGTGACACAAAAAGTGTGGAAGAGATTCAAGATGAATGTCACAGTTTCACACTTGGACATAGGCACTGCTTCATGAAATGGACTGGTTGACAGAAAATATAAGTGATAGTGATGGTGGTGAGGTGCTAGAAGAGGGCTGGTGGTGGCTGGGAGGCAATGCCTGAGCTGTAAGGGATGCCCACATTTACTGCAGTTGATGGTATAAATCAAAGACTCGCTCCATCATCAAACTCCTATGGAGAAGTATCTTTGCTACAGCTGCTTAGGCATTAAGGATAAAAGTGCCTGAACTAGACATCTGAGGTGGACATTTACCAATTTTAGTTACTGAAATTTAAATAACCAATTAAAAAAACATAAAAGTAGAGTATGTATTAAGATTCCATATTCCTTTTTGGAAGTGTTTCTTAAAAATTTAAAGTACTGCAACAAACACAGGCTACTGCTGGCAGTGTGCAGCCCCACCCCAGTGAGAGCTGTTGCATGTCCGTCTATCTTAGGCTGCACATCTGCCTTTCATCTCAGCAGACTTTGACTTTTCATGACCTTATGGCACAGAGGTGAACACAGATGCTTATCCCTGTGCCCCGTTTCAGGTTGTCTTCCTGCAGTCCTTGTCCCTGAGGCGCAGCTTCTCACGGGACTTGGGTCACAGAGGTGCTGAAGCAGGAGGAAGGGTCTCAAGCATGTGTTTACTGAGGGGATAAGGAGAGTTAGCCTTGCTGCAGCCCCGCATGCAGCACAGCAAGAGCAGCCGCCCGCCAGGGTGACCTGCTGGAGCCGCAGATGTGCAGCCCCGGCCCCGCTCACTTTGTCTCCCTGTTAGCCCGGGGCTGCTGCTGCTGCCGCTGCCGGCAGCTCATGAATACGGCTCGTTTTATCTCGGGTTCATCAAGCCCTCACAGCTGCCTTCACAGTATGCTCAAATTTGGTATGAAGGTTGTATGTAACTCTAGAGCCATGATCGCACACTAATATGCTAACAGGATTAGCATTGCAGTTCTTGGGGAAGAAAATGATATCTTTAGATAAGAGGTTTCTTCTACTTTGAAGATTTTGAGCTCTGTACCTCAACACTGCTGTAGTAGGGGATGGGGGAAATACACTTTCTTTCTCCCATCTTTCTCTCTGCGTGCTGTCCAACAATGTTGGAAGGCTTTCCTTCCACTTATTCCGCAGCTTTGCCACGGGGGTGTTGCAACATTATCCTTCCACCACAGAAGGGGAAGCTAAGGAAGCAGGCTAGAAATTTACAATAATGAATGCTCTTGCTATCCCAAGAGTTGTTGCTGATTAGCTACAGAGCTACCATGCTTGTGGTCACAGGTTGCATGGCTGACAAGGTAATTTGAGTTGAGGAGACTGTGCATTAGTTGGGAGAGTGTCTGTGGCCACTGCCCGTGCAGGGGTGACAGTCGTCACTTAGAATTGCTCTGTATTTTGCTATACATATCACCACGCCACACAGAACTGCTTTCGCTTGACAAAGGTATACCTGGTGGGACGTGTACTACCAGGATATAAATAATCTTCAAGGATGTCTTGCAGTGGCATTCCACCTTAATTTCTTTCAGCAAAAACCAACATTGTCCTCAAATTTCCCAGGGTCCTTGAGTTCAAGAAATCGTGACCATGCAATCCAGAGGATCTCCCAGTTCTCTCATCTCTTTAACAGTGCTTAGTGGAAAAACTTGCCAAATTAATTCTGCTAGATGCTTCTTTATTCCCAAGTGGGAAAAAAGTTCAAAAAATGTGTCAATTTCTAACTCAGGTCAAAAAACTTGTTGGTCACTGAGGCTTAAAGCAAGATACAGGCATGCAATGCTGGTTATAGTGCAGTGTTAATTTTTTTTTCAGAGTCAACCATTTAAAATATGGCATCAAGATAGAAAAGGATTTCAAATTCACCTATATACCTTTATTGCATAAAATCGTTAGAAAGAGAAATGAGGAGCTGTTTAAAATTGCTTGTTATCCTTAGGTAATATAGCAGAAGGAAATGAGAAGGTTTGGACAAAATGCCTTTTCTTAAGTGATGTTTTTTCAGGATAAAGAAACATGGGAAAGGTAAAACAAAATATTTTAGTTATAAATGAATCCAACTGAAAACAGCGAGATATCATGCCCATCATTGTTTTTTAGGCAAAAATTACTTTCAGGATTATATAGCTATAGTTTGTAACTAGGAAACCATTACCTGGCTTGGTCTTATGCGGCTTCCCCATCAGCCTGTCACAGCCTTGCCACAGCCTCACTTACTACACCCACATTGTTTTGAAACACTTAGTGGTTCAGAGGGTAGTTCATAGGTACAAGAAAAAAATGTTCCAACGGCAGAAATACTCTTAGTGAGATGACAATGTGCTATTTATTGTCTGGCAAGCCATAGTGAAAGCAGTAAACAAATACCAGAACAGACAGTTGAAAACAGAACACTCTAAAGCAGTCTATCAATGTTTTATATTAAATCATCCATTAAAACTTCCACCTAGACAAGATGACTCTCTGCTTTGGAGAACCGCATGAAATAATATGTTAGAAGATAAGTGTGTTCATAATTTCTCTGAGTTTCATGATTGAGAAAATAATTATGAAATAATCCTGTGCAGAAAACAAAATACCACCAGTCATCTGCACATATACACACAGAAAGGGAAAAGTTACTGAAATGGTCTGACCTATCTCCTACGAACCTGTTATTTTTCAAAAAATTTCCAAGATAGCCAATATAATGTTCCTAATATTTAATATAATTCTACCTTCATTTATGGCTCCCTGGTAGAATTGCACTCTACTTTAAATGAGCTCTTCCTAAGCGACAGATTCAAAAAGATTATATTTATGCACACAAGGCTTGAAATAAGACATATCCTAACCTTTAATTATGAATTACTCTCATGGTTTCTGAAAACCAGTTGAAATCCTAGTAATGTTTTAAGAAGGTAAAATCCTGAGGTTTATTTAAGAGGGTTCTGTTACTTTAAATGTCATATTCTGAAAGCCCTTGTTAATAAAGACTGGCACAGGTCACACTGTCAAGGATAAACAATCATTCCTAAATCCTTTGTTTCAGGCTACAGTGAAACCTGATCCCCATGGTGTTCTTGACTGGCCATGCATGCATGTAGATATGCAATACTTTTATAGTACTAGTGCTTTCTTTCAAGCACGTTGCTCCTGACTGCAAGGCATTTGATTTCTGGTAATTAATCAGCTCATCATACATGCTGTGTTTCTCCCTCAGGCCCAACTCAAGTTAGTGATCCAAAACTGGCCCCAGGAAAAAAAGAAACCATTTACGTTCTCAGTGCACAGAATAAAACCCTGATAAACGGTGCTTGGCTAAACATTGAATTCAGATGGCATTATTTATTTTTTTACAAGATACAGGTCTGAGTTTGGAGGTTGGGATTTTTTTTTTTTTTTTTGCAAGCTATAAGTCTGTTTTTTCTTTGTAACTTGTAAGTCTGTTTACCCTGTCTGCCCCTTTAGAATATTAAAAAAGCCTGGAACTTCCAAATGTGCCCCTAAATGAGACATCAAGATCACTATATTATTTTTGAGGTTTTGTGCTTCAGCATCTGAACTCACTGTCTGAAATATTAGTGTTCATTTTTTAAAAACCACTCTGTCACATGTTTATTTGTCATCCTTTATCTTTTTGTTCTTTCATATTTGGCTTGTCTGTATAATAGCCTGGATACTGTTAATTTTATCAGATCCAGGAAACAACTTCGGCTTGTGTTGGTAATTCTTCATGCCTGGAGATGTGGCAACTCTCATTCTTTTCAACTATGTACCAGTTGGCCTTAACTACTGTTTGAAGAATCACACATTGTTACTAAGGATCCACAAGAACATTAGAAAACTTAATAGGCAAGCTCTCACTTTTTATTTGTTATGATTAAAATAATAACCTGTATGCTTACCAAGGCACCATGCTCAGCTAGTGAAGGCTACTGGCTCCCACCTATCCACTGGCTCATGGGTTGTGGTACCACTCCTCGTTCTGCTAATGCACAAGCATTTTGAGTACTTGCTTTCTGCAGTGATAGACAGACAACCCTGCCAGCATTCATTCTAGGCTGTATTATTTTGGCACAAGCTAAGCTCTTTATACTGGTTCTTTTCCCTATGGCAAAGGCAAGAAACCGAAAGGAATTATTTCACCTAATAGCTCCTTGCCTCACAGGGCTGTTCTGAGACTTAATTAATTAATGTTTGTAAAGTGTTTTGAGAGCCTGGGATAAAGAGGTGTTATATAAGCACTGATACAAGGACAAAATATTGTTATTATTAATTCTCAGTCTGATCCAAAGCCACTGAGTGAATCAAAAACGGAACTGTAGCCCCCTGTGCAAAAGTGGGGATGGTTTGTCCAGCATAAGGGGAAGCAACACAGTGTATATTTATTTGCAAAGATTACGTATAGACATGTTTTTAAGCCACTGGTCAGTTTAAACAAGAATTCTTGCAAGACAGGAAAAAAAAAAAAAAGGTTTCTGAACACTACTACTGTGCCTTTTTTAATTTCCCTGTCTTTTCTTGTTCTTAGCATACCATCCAGATAAGGAAAATAAACCACACTGGGCTACAGATTAAGTCAAATATCAAAATCATTGCATGCTGACCGTGAAAACTCACTCATGCTGAACATTTGTGGGGTATCAGGATCAAAGAGCACTTCAATATTTATCAAAAAGCATAGCCCACCATGGTTTAGTCTTCATTAACCTGGTGTGTATTTGAAGAACTCAATAGAGCTAATGCAGTCCAAGCTAAAGCTGACATTTTTTGACTTAGGAAAACATTTATCCTCTTGAAGAGATATGTATCAGTTTGTAAATGTTGTGAAAGGGCAGAATAACCTAAGGCTCACATATGCTATTGGGTTGTCTGAAAGCAATAAGCTTTATGGAGCTGATTTGTGCTTTGTACATAGAGTCAAGAATGAACTTGTCATTTCTGTAATACCAGTAAAGCTTATTTCACGTATAATGGGACATCCCGCTGTGCATAGATGATACAATTTTTCTAGTTGGATTTAAAAGTATTAAAATGAAAAAGAGGTTAAATTAGGCTGTGAAAGCTTGGGTATGTGTGATACTTAGGGTGTGCAACCAGCTGTAGGGAGTTTTGGAACTACATGGCTTTACTTCCCCTGCTACTTTTGGCTGATTTGGTTTCATGTCTGAACAAGACCTCGAGGAGTTTACCTCATATAAAAGACTCTCCCCCGTACATAGAAAGGAATATGGATTGTAATGGGTGTTAGTTCTGATACCCTGGCACTGCCTCTAGCTTTTTCAATCTGTTCTTACTGTGCAACTAATACTCATATCCATGATGTTCATCTAGAAAAAAATAATTTGAAAACTTGCCATGCTAAAACAGTAAGTTAGTATTGCAATATTAAAAGAAAAGAAAGTATGTATGCATACTGATGATATAGGACACATATATATGTCAGAGAGAGAAATCAAAATGGAGATTACAGCACAGGATCTAGATTCCGGGCTCAGCTTCTCCATCAGTTTCTTTTCATGACTTAAGGAAGATTTTTCATTTCTCCAGGTCACAACAAGGTGTTGTGAATCTTTTTTTATTTTCTCTGTATGAAATAGCAGGAAGAGAAGTAACGAGAGAAGGTATGTGACTGAAAGGATCATGAGTGTCAGAATGGATAAAGCAGAATTGGGAGTTTGATGTTCAAAGAAAAATAAAAGCCAAATTCCAGTCAACAACTTCTTGCTGGTTGGAGCTCAAGTCTGAGAAGTGTTTCAGGCAACGGGAATTAGGCACTGTTTGCTGCTAATTTGCTTCATATTCTTTTTGAACATCTGAAAATTTTCCTCTCACATATAAAATCTTAATGGAATAAGAAAGCTGGTGAGCCTCGGACAGCCATTCCAGTGAAAGATGCATGTCTTTTCTAGAGAGTCTTTTGAGTTAAACTGAATCATAATTGGACCCAGAACTGGTAACAGATTCCTCCATTATCTCCTCTTGAATCTCATAATTATTACATTCTTACGCTGCTTCTACTGAGATAATATGGAAATAAAGTACAGTAGTTGGAGAGCATGGTGATCACAGGTGGAAAGTGAAGCATTGCTGTTGACCACTTAAGCATACTTTATATTTAACATGGTTTAACAATGGTTTTTGCATTTCATTTCCTAACGGCTGAGTTTCTACTCTCAGATCCTAAAGGGAGATGGTTTAACCAGACACTGTCAGCAATCTGCAGCCTGTGCAGATTTCCACATTTTGACTAGAGCCAGGTTCTCTGGAGTTGTGTAATCCTCTCATCCCACAAAGCTTGTATAGCCTCTGTCTGCACTAACAAGTTGGCTGCATGTGCGAGTTCCTCCAGACCCCTTCACACCACAGCCATCAGTCAGGTGCTGGGGTAATAAGGCAAAACAACAACTCCTCATCCACAGGCTTCCTGCTGTAAAGCTGCCTGTCAGTAGGGAGTGGCCTGGGCCACATAGAAGATGGGAAAACTACATAATTCAACCTATCATTGAGGAACATATCAGAGTGCTGGTTGAGACTGATCCGAAAAAACCCCCAACAAACCTCTGGGCATTTTGTAACACCTGCAAAAGAAGCCTGTCAAGGGAAGAAGAGTAAATATCTGGATCTACCTCTGTTTAAATGCAAATTAGAAGGAAAATACCAGCTGCAATGGGAACAGAACAGTGGCCTCTAAAGGTTCAGTGGTTGGGTTTGAATACCTCTCTTGTGTAACATCAGTGACTTACTTTTAAAAGACCTGTGCACCTGTAGTTCTTATTGTTCTCTACTGTATGAATTGTTTATTCTTCTAAAAATTATTTTACAGTAGATGTAAATTGGGCCTTTATACCGAGCAAAATAAGAAAAGGAAAAAATAACAAATTATGTTGGGGAAAAAGGAAGAGAGTGTTACTGGGAATTGTTAGATTCATTTTTTTCTGGTTTTGACATAGGGTTCAGCTGGGTTTTTCTTACCAAATTAATTCCTCCATTGCCACAGAAAAGACAGGAAATCTAAGCAGCTTCCCAAATTAATCAAGTAGAGGAGAAAGCACAACCAGAGTCTTATCTGAGTTTTCCCTCTGGCTTTTCCACCATACTATCCCTTTACTCCATAAACTTCGAGCAAGTTTAAAGGCTCTCCTGCAGCATAAATATGAGTGGGTTGCCTAAGATAAGGGACACTGCATGAAATGGAGAACATGAAAGCAAGCATACATTGAAACTGCCATCTGCTCAGCCTTGGAACAGGGACATTGCAGAGCTCATCTGTGCATTAGCGGTGCCACTTAATGCAGTTCCTAAAAAAAAGAGTTAATAAAATTCATGGCTGTAGCTGATTCACATTATAATGTCCTTCTAGAAAAAGCCTGTACCATTGCTCTGTGAATCTGTGCACAGAATAGTAATATGTACCATAAGGCAAACTACAGAGTCTCAGGTTTCTGTTGCTGCAGATAGGCAGACTCAGAGCTCACAAAGGAGTTGGAAAACCCTTTTGGATTGGCAGCAAGAGGCAACCTGAGGCAATCACAGCCAAAGCTGTCCCCAAGCCTGGGAGCCATGTGTTCTTAATACCCAACAACTGCACCAACAGGGTAAGTACTGAAGAGGTGGTATGGAACAACTCTTATTTGCATCACTGGAAAATTGTTAAGAAATGGGATATAAGGTCAATGGAGTCTTAAAACACCTCATCAGCATTATCTGCTTCTATGCTCAGTTATTTTGCACATGGTGGTCCACAATGGAACCTTTCAACATTTACCTTTTGCTTACGAGTTCACTTGCTGTGTTACTCACCAGGAGAAGTAAGTTGATGGCACATGGCAATACTGCAGGAAGGGTAATTACATGCAAATAGATGCTGTGAGGCTGTTAAGAGCAACCATTGTATACAAATAGTACAATTTAATAGCTTACCCTACAAATCATCGCAGTTATTTTAAATCTGTCATTTTACAGAGAAATATTATTTCTATAGGCTGGCTCTCATTCTAAAGCCTTTAAGGGGTATATTTGCCAAGAGCTACTTCCACTTAATTTACGTTATTAAATTAGGTTTCTCAAACAAATATTGTCAGTAGTATTAGTAAGCACTTCCTGTTTCGTTTACTGAAGATGGAGCTGTGAATTCTCTGAATGAAAAATTAGAATGTTTTAACATGCAAAAATTTGTAGGGCACAATCCATTGCATCAACTATTTTCTTTGCTGCTGTAAAGTGGTGTTTTTCCATAGCTTTATACTTTATACAAACAGAAAGATCCAGAAGTCTCTAAGTACAGAAAGACTGCAAGCCAACATATTTCACAGCTTACAAAACACATTGAAGATGCATTTTTTTAAACATATTTAGAAAAAGAGGTATTTAACTGCAAGATATATTAAGTAAGTGTTCAAAATATATGTAAGCTAATGGCAAAAGGCTGGAATCTTTCAGATTCGGGGGACTGATAGGCTTTGTGCATGTCTGTGTGTGCATGCATGCCTGTGCTCGTGACGTCTTTTATTCAGCTGCCAATGTAATTAACACACTACCGTGGGAGAGGAGGGTGGGGCTTATTTTCCAAATCACAAACTCCTTGTTGTTGAGCCCAGGACTGCCTCAACTGGGTGTTTCTAAATATCTCATGCTGAATTATTTAATTTGGCATACATAAGTAAATAATATGTAAAAAAGGGGGTCTGACCCCACACCTCCCTCTTAGCTGAGCTCCAAATGTCAAGGCTATTTGGCTTGGACAGCAAGGATACCTTGCGTTGCCATACTCAAATCTTTTTTCATTTATTTTCTCCTAAGTGGCTAGGGGATCATTAATTGTGAATCAAAGTCTCCTTAGTGCTTAACCTGTGTTTGAAAATGAAACTTAGACTCCTAAGCTACTTGGAGACATTGGAAAATTTGATTCTTGCAAGGATTTATGCCTGTTCACCATACCCCACACATGGAGTCCCAGCACTGGAACTGTGAGTCACAGAAATGGGAGTTTGCTGAGACATTTAATTGCTGGATCTCAGGTTACATGAAATAAGGTTGAAATCACAGTCCAAATGACACCTGTGACAAAACTCTCAGCAATTTTTGGATTTCATTGAAGGATGTGGGATGAAATTACAGGGGAAAATACCAAGCTTTACAGAGAAATGCATAGACTGGAGCTAAATGCTTTCTTAGTGTAACATAAATAAATGAATTTGGCTCAAATAAAATGAATGTTGACAAGTGCTTGTAACACTGGCAGTAGAGGGTTAGGGGTTTTTTTTGAGTAATAGTATATTAGTATTTTCCACAAAAACAGAGGAAGTAGGAGATCCAGGTTCCCTTTCTTCCTCTCTCAGGCAAATTGAATCTATATCTGTCATCGATCACTAGATGCTGGACTGGATAACAACTCTTGTTGGCTTCTATTTAAAAGTATGGGACAAAACACTGAAAATTCAATAAATGGGATCCACTTTTGAAATTAACATTAACTGAGACACAGAGGATAATAGAAATAAAGTCCAATGGAGACTTTTACATACTTGAAGCAAATTCTCTGTTTCAGAAATTGTTCTTTTTCTTGAGTTTTTACCCTTCTAAAATTGAAATATCAATGGAAATCTGAAATACATTCATGGAACAAAACGTGTAAGTTTGTATTTTGTGAGTACAGTTTAGATGTGACAGGGCTGAAGAAATTGCTGCAAATCGATATAATACTGAATCTAAACAAGCAAATATTTCAAACAGCCGTGACTACTAATTATCGAGTTAAACTGAAAAAAGAGACCTGAAGGTTATTCCCACTTGTAAACAGTCTCCAACATAACTAGCAAATGAAGAATGCTTAATCTTTTCTCTCTTCACTGTGTGGCGGTGCCGACTAATCTACCATTGATGTGTCATACTCTACTCTCCACCTGCTACAAAGTTTTTGCCACTGTCTTCTAGCTTAAAAGCCATACAGAAGTTTAAATATCAGTGCAAACAATGTTTAAATGTGCCCAGCTAATCACTGAAGGCATTGTCACAGAACAGAGGAGTGATGCAGACATAAGATGCTCTGGCAACAGTAGCATAATCCAGTAATTCATTAACATAAATTAAAGCTACAATGCTGCAGGCCTAAGAAGTGAAGAACAAATTGGAAATGTGGAAGTTAAAAGGACCTGATTTGGGGAGAACTTTCAAAGCATTGTCCTACACAAACCCTGACTGCCTTAGCCAATGGACAGGGAATTTCATTTACTGAAAATTGGAGGCTTTGAAGAAGCTGATTAACAGAGTTCAGCCTGGTGTTACAGGCTAGCAAAATTACTAGATCAAGCCTTTGTTTTGAGACTTAAATAATAAAGTAATTGCACCTTTTTACATCACCTATTTTTTTTCTCAAAGAAAGAAGTTATCCTGGAAGTAACTAAGGCACTTCTCTGACTTTTGAAGCCTGTAAATTATACTCAGGCTTTATTTTTTCCTTCCTCTTCCTTCTAGTTGTTGAGAGTTTTCTGAAAGGCTGAGAATTAGTTCAGAGTGACTGAAAGGCAAGTTTTGCTTAAAGAATAGAAATACCTTTTCTCACAGCGCTGCACATGTCGGGGTTGGAGGTTTTCTCTCTGTCTAGATTGTGCTGTATTTTTAGTCCTGCAAGAGCTATGGCAGCACAATTTTGTAGCACGTGAAGTGTATTATGCAGGGGGATTCCACTGTCCCATGCAGAGAATTAAATTCTCTCTGCATCCTTTGTCGCAGGAAGTTTCCATTGTATCTGAAACTGAGGTATTATCTTGCAAGCATCAACCTATCTGAAGCAAAAAATTCTAATTTAGACCAAATGACAGATGAAACATTTGAGATTTGAAGAATAATCTGACTGCATAGATTTCACAATCTTATTACGTATTTTATTTAGAAAATGCTTAACCAATTCATTGTGCTAAATTCTACCTTTAATTTTCAGTAAGAATCCAAGATTCCATTGTGTTGTTATGCATAGCATCTAAATACATCAAAATGCCTACAATTTAGTCTTTTTGATACAAAGATGTATTTGATTAGCCAGAATTGCTGTCACTTCTCTGTTTGCTGGTGTAGCAATATCTGTGTTTTCATCTATTTCTGATTCAGTCTCCTTTTATTTGCAGTTCTTGCCACTCCAATGAACCTATTAGCTTCAAAAATGCTGTATTTGGAATTATACAGAAAAATCATGTATGTATGTAGTTTATATAAACGTGATTAATATTAACCAGATGAGTAATATTATTCATGGACTTCTTGGAGAAGTTGCAACACTTTTCAGTGGAACTGTATAAATACGTTAACCCCAGTGTCTGCATCTTAATATAATTTAAGTGTTAACTGAGGTTTATAAAACTTTCATTTTTCATTGGTATACCTGCTTTCATGTTGTAATTGCTTTTCAATTTAGCTGAATTGTATACTGTCTCTTTTCCTTCCCATTGCTCATCTTGTTGGACCTTATGAATATTTGTACAGTGTCCCTCAGGTTGCATTCAATCTAATGTTTATCATGTTATTAATTTAATAATTTTCAGTCTACCACATATGCTTCAAGAGATTTCTCCAGCTGTTTTCACAATCTGAAAAAAAATTATTAAAATTAAAATAATCTATCTGGAAAAGCATCTTGGGTTTCAGAGCTTTCTAGTTGGGAATCACAGCTTCACTCTGTGCCTGACCAAGAGGGAGTACCCCATAGCACAGAAAGCCTATATTTGCCTTCCCCAGTGGTGCACAAGAGCTTTCTCCCCTCTTGTACAGGATGTGCTAGATAGCATTTGACTGCAGTTACTGGTTAGAAAGACTTGGCATTTTTCTACTCTTAAAGAGTAAGCTTAGCTTGACTCCGAAGAAAAACGGTCTAGAATCTGATGGGTCTGACTTCAGATGTACCTTATAGAGAAGACAGAGGTTTCAAGAAGAAAGCATGGCATCCTCTGACTATGTGCTTGGGCAGAATTTCAGCTTTGATGGCAGGAAAAAGAACTACTGATAAAAAATTATTTCTAAAGGACTCTCTGTGTAATTGCTCCTTATATGTTTCTCATCTAAATACTGATCTAACCTGACTTGGCACAGGATATCGTTTCAAAATTGCACTAGACGCAAAATCATATATATACATATATATATATATATATACACACACTTAGGAATAAATATCGTGATACAAATAGTGATAAAATGCAATGTGCTTAAGAGTTTAGTGTAAGATAAAATCTGCATAGGAACACTTAGCTGTGGGATTTATTAATGATTATTCCAAGCATGTGTTAACTACAGAAACAACACCATGAGCTAGTCGCTATAAAACGAAGAAGCAATCTAAAAGAAAATGTAATTATATGAATTATTAATAATGATAATAGCTTTCACACAGATATCTCCTTTTCCCTGTCTCTTTGCCTTACAAAGGAATAGTTTCATAGCTTGCAACAACTTGAGGCTGACCAGCTGCACGTACATAACTTTTATGCAGTTAAACATTTCAATTGCCCTGTCATTTCTTCTAGATGCTCAGCTGCCTAGGATTCCTATTTTCAGACTTTGGCCATAAATTTAGATCTTGAATATCTAATAGTGATGCATTCCACAGACTTTTTTCCCTAAAGATGTGGGATAAATTTTTTTTCCTAGGCTTATAATTTTCCTGGAGCAAGACATCACTATTTCAACAGGAAGGCAATAAAACATTTCTGAACACTAGAAACAGCAGTCTCCCCTGTAATAGATTCTTATTTATTTTTAAGAGAATCAATAGTTGTTTGCAGGAACTTGGACACTGCAGTCTGTAAGTAAGCTAGGATTGAGAGTATGCAGCTGTCTCAAGATTCAGGTAGTGTAATCTGATTGAAGTCTGTGGGTACTTTCTATGAAATCCACAGTGCCAGCTCTTTCAGGAGGTTCATAAGCCTGACCCCTTTCCAGATGGCTCCATATATCCCTCATGAAATCCATCAATACAGTAAACTTCCTTTGCCTAACCTCTGCATTGATTGAAGTTAAGTACTACATTTGCTAGTGGAGCTCAATGAAGCTAATCATCACACAAGTGCAGCTCAATGTTTCCTATTCAAGAGACTTCAAAATACCTGAATATCACTGGTCTGCAGTTGAGTATATTTCTATCTTCATTTTAGAAGAGGATGAAGCATCCCCTTTTATACTCAGGTAACTGTCATCATACACAAGTAAATAAGAAAAGATTTATACTAACCCATTGTTTTCTGTTATGAAGAGGATGTTTGAACTAAATGTCTCCAAATCTTAGTCTAACTTTCCCCCTCTAGCTACTACACAACACACAGTTGCTTTAGCGTGAGTAGTAGTTAATTGTATGAAAATTGCTAATTTTCAGTCCCTCATCCTCTCTTCCCCCTGCCCCATCCCCAAATGTCATTACTACCAAAACTGGAGTATTATCTCTGACTGGAACTTGACTTTAATTAGAATTTTGACTGGCATTAGAATTTAAAAGACAGGCACAGTGCTGGCAACTTACAAGGTTTTTTGCTTTCAGGAGAGCATTCACATCATTCATTCCTATTCTAATAAGATACACTCTAAAGAAGGGTTGGGGTATGTGTAAACCTAAATAAAATTCTGTTGCTGAAAGAAACTTTCTAAATATGTACATCTCTCAATGGCATAATTTTTTATTTGTTTTGATTTATATTAGGAGGAAAGACCTACATATTGCACGCTTTTAGAGTTTTATTACTTATGATGCAATAGATGTATACAAGCTTTGCAATGGAATTGCTAAGGGATGTTCATAACATAGAAGACAACGGAAAATAAATGACTTATTGCACCGGTTTGTCCCTTGCTTGGAGATAACCAAAGGAGTTTTATGGGCACCCCTCAGGTGCATATTCAGTGTTATATGAAATGATGTAGTCTTGGAGAGACTGTCAAGGGGGCAAATGTTAAAATTGAAGCTGTGCTCCGGAAAGCAGCACAGAACAAACTTACAGGATTCAAAACTTTGGTGAGCTATGGAGGAAGATATCACCACAGGCCTTCTAGTCTCTATCTTCCTTCTGTGAAAAATGAGTGAAGAACACTTCAAATGTTCTAAGCTCAATTTTATTTTATTTATCTATTTAAACACCTCCAGCAGCAGATCAAATCCTGGTGAAAATGAGTCTTCTTTGAAGGTACCTGTCCTTTATTCAGTGCTATTTGTCTTTTAAAATATGTTCTAAATCAAAGGTACAAACCTCGATATTTTTGAATAGTCAAATTCATGTTTGTGAAGTGACATTTCATACATTTTTCTCTCTAATCTGTAGCATAAATGTGTGCACAGAAATGGGAATGTGCTCAGCACTGATTCAAAGAGTGGCACAGCCACTGCCCCAGGTGTGGCACAGGCTTTGCTGTCACTGCTGATTACTACATGCTCCTAGAGAAAGAAGGGTGTTTTCTAATGAGACACAACACGTGCTTCAGGTTACTCACATGGCATGAGATCAATAAGGAAAAACTGCAAGTACCTAATTGAAGATATTTCAAAATGTCTGAAAGGAAAAGGAATGCTTTATCAGAAGAGAAGAAACATTTAGAGTGTTTTTGTGAAGGCAAAAGACAAATATAATTAAGCTAAATTTAAAAATAATATTATATCATAACTTTTTTCTAATGAAAGAGTGATGACAAGGTATTGCCGGGGGATCCTTTTCTGGCAAATCCTTTGTACTTTGTTATCTTTGGAATCTGCTTCCTTCCTTGCTCTGGCAGAAGCCGGGTGTTGACTTCTAGGAAGTGTTAAAAAGTCTTTTTTTCTACTTTTTTTTCAATAATAAATAAGACCATAGCTCAAATTGCAGGAAATATGTGGTTTCCTTTTCTTTTTGGATATTTTTTTGATTGATTGGTTGGTTTGGTTTTGCTAAGTGATTTTAATTATAGCTTATTGTATATCAAGTAAATATTTTTCTATTTACATATTAATTCAGATATTGCGACTTATGAATGGAAAAAAAATAAACCAATTTATCAGCAAAAGGAAGAATAAACCAGAGAGATAATTCCTTTTACATAATGCTTCAAATGCTTCAAATAATAATAAAAAAGCCAAAACCAACAAAGCACAAAGTCTCTTTATTAGCAAAGAAATAAATTTGTGTGGTACTGTGTCAGCAACATATCTGCAGCATCATTCTTGGTGAAGAACTTTTCAATAATAAACCACTCTATCTCTTCTGGATAATGATTTTCTCACATAAAAATCCTCTTTCATATTTCAACCACCTGCAATCCAGTACCAGTTTAATACCATGGTATCTGTCATCAGAGTTATTTGCTCCAGCATCAGCTGTTTCACCAGCAGTTCAGAGCCACAGCCTGTCACTTGCTGCCTCTGCTGATACTTCGAGTGAAGCTGGTCCCAATGCAACTCAAAGGCAACAAAAGTACATAGGAGTTCCAGAAATTAAGACAAATTAAAAGTAGAAATAACCCCAACACGAATAAAGCTGCTAACAAAAGCTGTGCCAAACTTCTCTGAAAACAAAAGTTTACTTAGTTTCACTTGGAAGGAACTCGAGAGTGTAATGAGTAGGAAGAAGAAGGTAAAACTGTAGTGGTGGTCGTGCGGCACTACTCCACTTCCTAAACCGGCAACAGAACTTAATTTGAATTCTGTGTAAGAGCACATGGATTTGACTCCCCCATTACAACAAAAATGGTACAGTACTAAGCTTTTCTGACATCCACTAAATACTATATTGTATTAGAAAAATTAACATGAATATTTCAAATAATGAGCAATAATAAAAACTGAAGAGTAATGTAACTATAAGCAAAAGTTAGCCAAAGAGCAGGAGAGAAAGGAAAATTATTTAATTTAGCACTTTCAGAAATTCAGAATTCTTTTAAAGTGAAAACATTTTTAGCCAGTTACTCTGAATGATATAACCAATTTCCATATTCTCAAAATAATTTGACATTTAGGTGAGACTCCATTATTACACAACAAAATCTAAATTAAACAAAAAGTAAGGTTTACAATTGATTTCAAAGTCAAACACGTGACTTGTCTGTGTACATGAAAAGTATACACTTGTCCGTGTGCATCAAAAATGTCTGTGTATATTTTTTTAAGCAAAAAAAAAAAAAAATCCTATGATCAGAATATTGCAATGAGTTAATCAGATTTACCTTGTGTAATAGCTTAAACATCAGCGCACTCTGACAGTGCCGCTCTTTCACTCACTGAATTCTAAAGCAGCACGCAGAGGTAAACCTAGATCTGTTTCTTCCCTTTGGCCTAGAGGAGAACCTCCATCAAACACAGTCAGACAGGCTTGTGCCACCCAGTGTCAGAGCCTTAAACCTGTCCCACAGGGTGCAATGGCCCAGGGAAAGGCTGGTCAGTTTATCAACAATATTTGAGACCAAAGACATCCGCTAGAGAAGGAAGATATCCCAGACATGGCAGGGGTGTACTTGTTACAGAACGTAGGTTACAAATTTCATTCCATTTCTGACATAAGCCCCTTCCCAGCCTTCAACCTCTAGTTCTCCTCACCATACTAAAATCACATTTCTGAGTATCAGGATCCAAAAGCTGCTATATAGGTGTATATAAAATATATGGTTTAATATGCCATATAATGGACAGAAAAAAGAACTCCCTAATCACCTGGGTTGAGTGAATGAAGGAAGACATATTTGCCTGCCATCTATTAATGTAAATGGTGCAGCTAATTTAACAGTATTAGACCTGAATCATCATGCTATTATTCCAGTTTTACATCACTGTGAAACTGGAAGTGAATCATTAATAACAATGAAATTATACCAGTGTCAGCCATGGAGTAATCTGCAGAGGGGATCAGGTTCATTAATTTTAATAATTTATGATGCAGTGTAGGCTACACAATTTTACTAAATCTACTTTTATTTGATGTGACTTACTGATCCTTGCATGTATTACAAATCATCCAATGCATTTGATATGTCTATTATAAGCATTTTCTGAGGAAACATGACTTTTTAGCAGTGTACTCACTTCCAAATTTATCGGGGAAGACTGTTGACCTGATCACTGAAATGTTCTCCAAAGTGATAGATTCTATGCAATGACGGTGTATTTTGGGATATCACCTTACTCAGAGCAGTCTCTGCTTCACTTTCCATCTTGCTTGGTACTGTAAACAACAGCACATGAGAGGGCAGAAGCTGAGGAACCAGAGCTCTATGAACACAATTCATCAGGAGAACATCTACAGAGTAGCTAAAAGACTATGAGTTTAATCTGTTGTATATTTGTTGTAAAAAATCAGAAAATTTAGCTTCAGCTTCCTTCCAGACATAGGAAGTATAGACCACATATGCACTGATTAAGTTAAAACTATTTCTCTAATTCAGTGTTAACAAGTTGAGCTACCAAAAAAATGTATATGAGAATCACATCAATATCAACTGATCTTTCAAGGCTGTGGAAACTGTAACTTACTTCCCTTCACAACATATTGAAGATACTCATCCCCTGTATGTCCTGGTATCCTGAGAATGGATTTGAAGGCATAATCTTCTGCATCTGATCTGAAAAATATGGCTAGTTGCCATGCAGTAAGTAGGTAGCAAATCTAGAATGAGCACGACAAAGATTGGAGTCTGGATAGAATACCTGCTGTGAACTGGGGGTTTACTGCTGTCTCCCTTCTTCCAGCCCTGGGGAAGGCTCCTGTCCTTGTAGCTGAACCATCAGAAGAGACAGATATGTGTCTATGCTGCTGCCTCTCCAGTGCACAGCTGGGTGCCCGAACGCACATCCATCCTCATCAGCTGTTGAAGCTAATACAAAATAAGCTCAAGCATGCTTAATTATCAGCAGATGGCAGCTAACCTTTTATGTCTTGAAGCTACTGGTGCAGGAGAATATTTCCCCTGGCTGCAAGCAGTCTATATTTCTGGATCTTTCTGGAACTCTCTTTCTAAGACCACATACAAAGCATTCAGCTGAAATTAGGCTGGTATTCATGTGGTTAACCTTCCATGGTTTCGGTGTACTCAGACTTCAGTACTCTTCCAGTGTAACAGCTTTACCTCAGAGATTTTTACTTATTATTTCAATGCCACTTCAGTAGACTTCTCAGATTAACAGGATAGTTACTCTCACTGTCTTGTTTATGCTGTGGAGTTTTTATAAACCTTGCTTTACACCCTTTCTGTGCTTTGGCGGATGCCTGCATTTATAGGGACAGAATAACGTTTAGTAATATATCTTGCACCCTGGCACATTTAATTAGTATGTCAAACTTGTCCTTGTACTTCTATTTCTATTTCTAAAGCAGAAGCACTTTGCTCATAGTTTGGTGTCAGAATGCATGAAACCTCCTTGGCATAATGTGAATTAGAACCAGCAGCAAAATGAATGAATGATTAGCATTGGGCATGGATCCAGTGTTTGACATTCCACTCATTAGAAAGTCTGCTCTAATTAACTTAATTGGAATCTACTGGGTGTGCCATTGATGGATTTGCTTGTCACCACAATTTTGTTTTATGTTCCATCAAACTCATTGGTGAAAACATGATGTATGCTGAGATTACCTTGTAAAGACCTAGTTCTTCAGAGGGATCTGCAAATTGCAGCCTCTTGCTCCCACACGGGGACTTAATGAAGTCAATGGGTGGCAGGGTGCATGCTGCTGAACTCCTTTGCATGATAATTATTTTCTCATAGTCCATATGATTTACACATGACATATAACTTTGCATTTATCTAGCACCTGGGGATTTCAAATGATCTTCTAAACACTGAGGAATCAATCGAGCCACTTTTCCTAATGCTAATAGCACCTTTTCCTACAAGGGGTCACTAGAAGTACTCAATAAACTCATTGGGACTACTCAATACATCATCAGAATCTGTCTGTAATTAAGTGAGCCTTGTAAAAACACTTATAAATAAAATTATATGCATGTTCTGACTGGTATACTGGGAATCCAAGATTTCTATAACCATACAGTAAATGATTAGCAAAACCAGAACGAGACCAAGGATTCTGTTGAATGAAAACAGTCTCTGCAAGTTGCCACTTGAATGATTACAACTATTATCTTACTGTAAGGATTTTATCCTTTTACCTATAATCCACAGTCATCTCAGCTGAAGCTAGAGATTTCACAAAGAACTTTTGCTTAACAACTTGACGGTGTATACCTGCACTGACTTTTCATCTACTTTATATGCATATGCATATTTCATTAGATCAAGGCTCTCATAATGGTGGGCAAATAATCTGTTTTAGGTCTAGAAAATAGCATTGATATTAAATGTAAATGGGAAGTTGGATTTCCATTACACTTTTCTGGTCTAAGGCATAGAATGCTGTAAACAGAATGGAAGATCACGTACGTTAAGCTTTGAAAGCATGAAGTGTTTAAATGGATGCCAGTGGAAGGAAAATTTTCATAATGGGGTAGATATATAGACAAAGCTAAATCTCTTTTATTAATATAAAATCTGTGGTCTTACTTGGAATGAAACACATATCCCCAGAGAAGTTTAAAGAATACATGCAGCAAGGAAAATATCATTGTTGCCTCATGAATAATGGGGCTTCGATAGATATCATCACAATAAGTATATTTTAAGAAACAGTATTGTTTGTAGTAGTCTGTTGAAAGATTAAAAGGATTTAACATTTCATTTACACTGTTCATTTTTTTTCTCATAGCTTTTAAAAAACAGGCCTGTAGAATGTATTACTTTTTTTTTTTACAGAAATTTCATGAGAACAGAAATACTACTCTTGTCATCAGTTGTGGTTATTAATATGGGAGTATGGAAAATTTCTCTTTACCTAAAATGAGTCCTGTGAAACTAATTTACATTTATTTAAAAGTATAGTGAAGATTTACAGGTATTGTGTTGAGTGAGAGAAGTTAGAGTATTGTCTGATGATGCAAATAGAAAGTGAGGTAGGAGTTTCTGCTGACCTTGGTGATTTATAAGCCACTCTTTGAGACTGTCTGAATTAAAAATAAGAAGAATTGCAATAATCACTGCAAAATAAAAATGGCTTCCCATTTAATCTTTAAATATATAAAAATATATTTAAAAGAAAATAATGCAAGCGTTTATATAGTGCCTGCCTCTAGAATACCTAAAGGATTTCAGTTTAAATGAATGTAAAAATGTCTTCTCAAAAAAACTTACTAAATCTTTTCCTATACTGAGCACATCTAAGGCAGTTTGTGGTAGCAAGTGCACCACATAGCCTGCAATGTTGGAGTATGCCCAATTTGATTAGAATGATAAACTAGTTTTGCTGGAAAGTTAAGGTTTTGGTGGACTACGGTGAAAGTTCAAAACTAAACAGAAGGAAAGAAGCCAAAGCATTTTCCAGTAGCCTTTATATCCTGTTAAACATACAATGATTACCCAGAATGCTCAAACTGATGAAGAAGTGAGTCATAATTTTGTGACAAATATAGTTTTAATAACTGAAGTTGGTGGTTTGGTGTCTCATTAGAACAGCAGCTTCTTAATGGCTTTCATTCATCAAACAAAATTTAACCTTTTAAGGTTCAGAGAAAACAAAGGTGAGTGAACTTAAGCTTTCCTATGGGTCGTGCATCTTCCAGTGGTGACTCCCAGCCTTTAACTTTACTATTCATTTATGACATGATACATTTTTGCAGGCAATTGAAAAACTGGACAAAAACCAAATATAACCCATACACTGGCCTGGAAATGCAAATTCACAAAACTGCATTAAATATAAAAGCATTGTGTTCTAAAAAGTCATTTTCCAAGTCTATATTACAAGACTAAATAGAAAAAAAAGTCACAAAAAAGGAGTGTGAGTTTCTCCTAAAAAGAAAAAAAAAGAAAAAGAAAAAAGAAAGAAGGAACCAATTAAGATAATTAGCCTAGAAAAGTACTTTTATTTTGCAAGTCTCTAACTGCAAGTCTCTCTGGAAGTCTGTATCTTCTGAACTTAAATGTGTTTTGCAATCTGTTTGTATGGTTTTTTTTTTGGTTTTTTTTTTTTTTTTTTTATTTTTGCGTTTTTTATAAGATACNNNNTTTTTTACTTGTAGCATATTTATAAGGAACACAAAGTTGCTTTTGGTCTTTAATTTCTTGTTACACACAGCTTGTTTCTGAATAAAGTGTGAAGTACAAAACAGGCCTGAATCTGGATCAGCTAAAGATCCATTGCAATGGTTTGCTTTTTGACCTTCTGAGGAGCTCCAGCATTTTTTATTTTCTGCTTAGGAGGAGTTTCCTAGCAGGATCTGGCTCATGTTCTCTCTGCCATCAAGAAGCAGATTTTCATTTTGCCTGGGCTCCTGAATGAACGGAGACACCCACTGTGGGGAGACACATCTCTTTCTCAGGGAAGACACCTCAATTTTTCGATAGGGATTTGCTCTGGAATTTTACTTTGGCTCCCATCAATACTTGATATTTTGAACTCACAGATCTACCGATGTACAAGTATTAAACAAGTGGTGCTACACAGAAAAGCAGGGTTTAGTAATTTGGGGTTTTTTTGTTTGTTTGTTTTTATTTAGGTTCTTTTTAAATTATTATATGAACATTTTAAGCTCGGAAATTGTCCTGAATCTTGCTGGAAGTACATCAGAAGTACTGACACTGTATACTGACATGTGGTTACTTTAGGTTTTTCTCAGCTAATGCCCTTGTTAGAGAGACTGTTGAAATGGGATACAATTTTGGGATAGCACGAACCTAGACAATGGTACCTTCAGTACCCCAGTGCCGAGGTTGGTAGGGTTTATCTGTGCTTCATCCAAAAGAAATTTAGACCATTTATTAAGTGTTAGGTTTTCCACATAGCATCAGCAGAGCTGGCAATCTCAGTGGCTTAAAATGTACACAGGCAACCAATCATACTGATCAGGGAATGACTAGAAATAGCATGAGAGGTTTGGAGTACAATAAGGGTCTATGCTCCTTATTGATAGCTCTTCCTAGATTACTTTTTCCTATTTGTACTAAGAAACACAAAGAAAAATGACAGAACCTCATCTGGCAATTTATATAAGGTATAAATATATAAAGGTATATATATATATATTTATATATATATATAAATCTTAGTCTGGCCATTAATGTAATATATATATAAAAGATTTCTTTTAGTGGGTTAGTCTTCTAAAAGACATCATGCTCCCTTGAAGTTCCACATGGATATTTGTATTCCTACATCATGTTTCGTACATATCAATTCAAGATTACCTTTAAATAAAATTTCTTTGAAAATTAACCTTCTATTAACTTGTTAAGATCTAACGATTAAACTATAATTAATAATTTGTGGTCATTATTCATGGAGCTCATATTTGTAATCCAGTTGTGGTGTCATTTTATTTGTCAGCAAGAGGCAATGGGAAAATTTATCTTGACACTTTATATATACATAAATAACTGTAAATATATGTAATCTTTTCTTTTTACAGCATTTCATAACCCTTTTTTTCCTCTTCCTAACCACTCCCCCCTCAAAAAAATGAAAGACTTATTCACAGATTCCTAGAAAACAGTTACCAAGGTCACATGACTCAGAATTCAAAAGTTCGCCTTGAGCAGGGATAGGGGTTTAAATAAGTTGGCCTATTGCATCATTAAAAAATGCAGTTTCGCTGTGCCAGCACCTCATTCCAATCTCACAAATTCTGGCTTTAGAATACTGTAATTCTTGATTTATACTAGACTCATAAGATCTCCTACATTCTGAACTCATGTCCATTTTAAAGCTATCTTGTAACTAAACTGCCACACAAATGGGAGCATTTCTTTCCCCAAATGTCGTAAATTCAATTTCTGCTGCTTTAGACAGCCTTTTTTCGAGAACATGACTAGTAACCATTTTTATATTTTTTCAGTCTTTGCTTAATATGTTTTAAGTTAATGCATTCCAATTTAATTCAATTTTGATAGTAAAAGCTGCAATAATACATTTATAATGTGTTAGATTTTACACAGACTTAATAAACACAGACTTTTTTCGCAGCTTAATAAACTTTTAACCTCTTAGTTAAAATAGGTATTGTACAGTAGCAATCGTCTCTGTTCCATTGCCTGGGAGCACACCTGCATGGCTCAGTGGGGAATGAGAGGCAACCACTGGGGAGGTGAACTGCCCTTGATTTAATCCATGGGAAATCCATGTCTCAGAGTGGCTTCACTTGGGTTCACTGGTCCATTTCCACCAGTGCAAGGAGAAGGCAAAGCAAAGTTTTCTCATCTGGGATAGGCATGATAAAGAGTGTGTGAGTGAAACAACATTGATTTGTGGTTCCTAACATGTGCAACCAGTCTGCATTTTCTCAGCATCTCCAGTCAGTGTGTGCTATGTGCACCACAATCTAAAAAAGGGTAGACAGTAAGTGAAATTATCCTTGTAGGATTACACCCAAAAAGAGTATTATCAGGTTTTCTTCCAAACTGTAAGGCAATTTCTGCCAGGTTTAAACAGCTGAATAAATAGTTCCTGGCTTGTTGATATAACAGAGGGAAAAAAAGCTCTAATTTACCGGAGTTTATCACATGCATTTATCCTTATTTATTCTTTCTTTTCTTCCCCTTCC
>VZTE01003401.1:0-57956 GCA_013397775.1 Eulacestoma nigropectus
AAACATAATTATAAATTTAAAATAAATATATATCTATAAATTATAATTCTTAGAAAACTTTTATTATTCACAGCAAGAGTAATTTTGTTCATTCTTACTCTCTGGCCTGAAAGCATAGTAAGCAGGCAAATCTGTAATAACTTTTGTATTATGGGAGAAGTCTTCATCTGACATACAAAGAATTGCATAGAAGGTTTAATTTTTGTCTTGCCAAGTAAACAAATACTTTTTAAGCTCCCTCGATGTTTCTATTTCAAAGATATTCTTCTTAGGAGGTAATAAAATGCTTATAAACAACCTGAAACACTTGAAAGAAATATAATAATTATTAATAAATAAATATAGTCATAACTTAGGTGGTTTTTTGCAGTATTGAGGATTTTTCTTTTGCTGTAATTTTGTTTCCGAAATTTCCTGTCTATCTATAGCTGACATACACCATTTTTTGGACTCATGAAATACATTTTCTTTAAACCTTGTCCTGGTTTCTCTGTCTCTCAAAGTTAGTTCTCTGGGGTGGACAGCTGTTCAGCTTGTTTCTGCTTATAATGAGAATGTCATTTCTCTTTTCTATTATCCAAGGAAATATTTTCTACAGTTTTTTTCCTTCTGAAAATTTCCAGTTGCTGATAGTATTCCATATGTCACTCTAGTGCTAATGTATACCCTTGTGAGATTTGAATCCAATATGATTTAAACCTGGGAGAACTTTGTTTATGTATAGACTTTCCTTTGAAAAAATATAAAAGCAGCTTATATTTTCAGAACAGATGCCACCCTGAGAAGTCATGAATTTGTTGCTATTATTTCCTTATTTATCAGTCAGAAGTCCAGATCATGTGGGGAAATTCTGAAAACACGTTAATAGACATGCCCAAAACTTGCAGAGAAAACGCATTCATTAAAATATTTTTTTTTTTATCAAACTATTGCTACTGACTGTAGATTACTGAAGTCAACTAGAAGGTGAAGGTGTGTTTTTTAAGAATATATCCTAGCTATGTTTCATATTTTATACTCTCTAAATCTTCCATATAATTAATTCCATAATTAATCAGGAGAACAAACTTTACACCATAAGAGGATTTGGATTTGCAGCAATTTTTTTTGTTTGTTTTGTGGGTTTTTTTCTTTGGTTAGTTGTTTTTTTTGCAAACATTTACATCTGCTTGATTAATCCAAAGATACAAAAGTGGTCCCTGAGGCAGAGCAGATGGAAAACTGAACACTGCAAAGGCAAAAGAGCAAGCAGGATCCCTTGTCTTGCAGCATGAAACTCAAAATTTAACTTGATTTTCTGCTAAATTTATTTATGGACTTATGAATATAGTCTTCCTTGTGATCTTACCTTGAAACTGTAGGTTATCTTTGACTGAGGTAGTTACTTTACTACGATAATTATCATAGTAACATCCTTGCTTAAGTGCACTTGCTTTCAAAATTTTAATAATTATTAAAAGTGTGTATAGAATATTTACTCTGTCAAAATGCAACATGAGTCACAGAGCTATTGGTAAATTTTTGAAATATATTCATATATTTTAGAACATCCTTTTAGATTATACCAAAGTGTTTTGGTATTCAGTGATAAGGTATTTGTGATCATTCTTCAGTTTAATCTTCTGAAGTGTTAGTAAATGCCAAGGAGAATACTTGTTTTGTGGCTGACACAGTGAAAAAGGTGTTGGAAGCCTGAAAGTGAATGAGATGAAAAGACAGTACCTAATTCTATTTTCTCCAGATTTCCTCTCTACTCCTCTTGCCTTCATTTATGAGATTTATAGTTTCTTTTTAGGTGGTATATACCACCTATGTATTTCTACTTCACAGGATATCTCCAGCATTATCATCTTTACCCGCGCAGGAGCTCTGCCTTCCTGGTCATGATACGACAGAACATGAAAAAGTGGACGTTTCTGGCTTAAGGCTATTCTGATGACTGTGAACGTCAGACTTAGGAACAAATACAGAATGAAAACATTCCTAATGAATCACAAGCTGTCCAACAAACTTCACCTTTTATTGGATCAATTTAATTATCCTGACTTCCATGCAACACTCCTCTCCAAAGCCCCAAAAGACACCATAACGCCCTTCCCCACAAAGAAAGCCTACAATTTTTTTCCACTCTTCTACTAATTTCACTTATAATAAGCTGCTTTGGAAAAGACTAAATTGCCCTCTGATAGCAATAGCTCTGGGCTTCTATTAAACATAACTTGTACAATTTTATAGTGCATACTTTCTAGAGCAATTGATAAAGAGTATTTAGATTTCTGCAGCTCCATAATTGCACTGTTTTTCACCCTCTGCTGAAATTGTTTTCTACAAATTCATGTTTATCTTTCATATGTAGGATATCTTATAATTCAAAGTAGCTAAAGAAAATACCTAAACTTTCTAAACTAATCTGTATTTTATTGTACCTGACATCAAGGAGTCTCTTTTGTTCATCCATAGCAGCCTCCTTTGTGGAGCTAATTAAATTTTAATTATGCCATTCCTCAACCAACATCCCATCCTTCCCATAAACTGGGATTCCTGCAGCTTAAATCTGAATTCAAAATGTTAAGACTGAAAAATTCTTGTTTGATTTTTTTTTACTAAGATTGTGATACTTAAAATTCCAACATGCACCAAGATTTAATGAAGACTGAAAATGCACACAAATACTTTATTTTTCAATAAACCTCAGTTTCATTTAATCTCTAGTTAAGGTCCAGAGCTTAGATACTTAAGGCTTAGATACCTGTCTTTCATGACCCAGGTCTATTATGTGTTTTCAGTGTGTGACAAATGTATCATGGACAAGATTTTGAGGTATGTCACTAGGGAGGCCACCCCTCACAAATAGGAGATCAGAGAATAAAGCATGCACTCAGGACAAAGAAGATTGAACTTCAGTTCCTCCTGGTCAGGAGTTTCAAACTCAAATCTCTTGTGAGTTTAGGTTATGGGATGAGAAATATGTGTTTCCTATTCCATAATAAAACAAAGAAAATACAGGATTGCTGAGATAAAAAGATTAAATGAAAGTGTCATTTTCCTGCCGAAAAAAAATTTTTTTTTTTTTTTTTTTAGTTGTGCAATCACAAATTCAAGTATATTCTTCAAAGCTCTAGTCATTTACATGCATTACCTGGATAATGCTATGAAAAAAGGTACACTTTTCTAAATCTATGTGTAAAAACACTGTTATTAAGCCTGTGCCCAAGAAGGGGAACTATTTTCTTCAGTCTTTAAAAGTAAAACCTTTTATGCTTCTGGTATCCTAGGAGATGTCCAGTGAAGGACTCTGGGCTGTGGACTGGGAGAAGGTGTTCCATGGTAACAGTGGGACTCTATAAGCCCTTTCAAGTGAAATGTTCAGACCCTGAATCCATCCTGCAACAATGTGAGTAAAATATTGGGCTTCATCACAAACATTTTAGCACTGTATTCCTACATATCACAGAAGAATATAATTTTTTTTAGGAAGAAGTTCAATTCAGAGATGTGTTATGATTAAGAAATTTGGGGGGAGTTTTGTGGATTGCACATAATAAAGCCTAAGATGGGAGAGGGAGAAGAAAAATATACAAATAGGAGAATGAGGCTCCAGTCATTAGCAATGCATGATTGGCATTTTGATGGAAATTATGAAAACCTCACATTAATTGGCCCAACAATGATCTCAGCTTCTGTGCTATAATTGTTTACTTTTCCAGAACTACTCTTTGTTCAGAAACAAGAGAGATCAGAGCTAAGACTCTTGTGTGAGTAGGGATTAATGATGTGTAAAGATTACAAGACCAGACAAGCATTTTATTATCTAAATTGCACCTGGAAGTTTAGGAAGTTTAGGTAGTTTTGCTGACAGAAGTGGAAATCTCAGTGCTGCTCAGTGTCAGTAGTGTGGCTCCTGCCCCACTCCCACAGCTGTCTGTAGCAAAGGCCAGCAGATCTGCAGCATTTTATTTATTAAACTCTTATTCTTTGAGTATTTATATGCTAGGTGCTTTTACGGGAAGTGAAGAGCCACTTCTTCCCTCAGTTTTTCCCAGAGGTACCACTTTCTATGTTGAACTTTTGCAAAATGAGATCTAGGAAATCTCCATCTTCCCTGTCATGCTTTGTTACAAGCAATAGCTTTCCTTGCTGATCCTTCACCCCTTAAAATAGTTAGGTCTGTACAGAGCCTGATTGTGCAGCTGGGAGATAGGAAAACTTGTTACAGCTTGGTACTCAGGGGAAACGAAACAAGGTGATGCAGGATGTTTTCCAAAATTATCTACTCAGTGTGAAGGAATGCCTTGTTTATTCAGTCATGTTGCATGTAACAGGATTTAAAATTAAATTGATTTAGATGTAGAAAAATTATTCAAATTTATTAAAAAAGTTCATAAAATAAACTATTAAACTGTATTTAAGAATAAAGATTCTCCCTAGCAGTTTCTGTATCTAAGCCAGCTTTCAAACCTGACAAACAGGCCAAAAAAATCATTTAGGGACTGGTATATCTTTGGGAGCGCTTGGAACTGCAGTTGCCTGACTTCTGTTTTGGAAGGCATTTACTGAAGTCATTTATGTTAAAGTTTGGGGCAAGTATTTTCTTCTTCAGTCCCAGATGATATTATCTGCATTTCTCTTTCTTGTTTATTTCCTGTAATTTCCTGTGAATTAGCACCAGGATATCATCTTCCAGTGCAGGAAACCAAATCCTTTCCTTTCTCTCTTCTTAAGTCTCTTGATTAATATCTGTGCACCTCAATTAGCATATTCCTGGATTCAGGCTTCTTTCTTCTGTTACTGGCTTCTGAGAAGAAACTGGTAAAATCATGTTACGAGAAATGTTTATGCATGGTTTTCTTACTGGATGCATAATTACTTTTTTTCTCTAAGCTTTATGTAAATATTAAACATGAGATAGCAGATGGTAAAACTGGGAATAGGTTGCTTTGAATAACAATCCCCCACCCTCCACTCCTGTAGTTTTAGGGGGAACCTCAAGGGGCCTGCCTATTGCAGTTCCAAAACAGAAACTGCATGTCAAGACACTGATTCCCATTAGCTACCAGTTTGTAACTATGATATGTTCAATCTGTCAAAAGAAAATGCTTTAGAATAACACCAGTTAATAAAACTTCTAGGATTTCATTTACTTGTTTCTGCATTTGTAATTGGAAGCATGTGCTTTCATTCATCTCTCTCCTCAGAATACTCTGCTGAGATCTTGGCCTTCTCTTTGACTGTCTTCCTCTGCTAGAATATGCAAGTGGTTTAGTCTTGTTTCTTGAGAAGTCTTCGTCAAGAATAGAAATGTTTTGATCACTAGAATGGATTGGAAACAAAAAATTCATCAACTTCATTTGTGTTGACAATGTCTGAAACCAATTCCAGGAGCATGAAGCAAAAGACAAAGAGGTCTTTGATCCTTTTGAAGCTTTAAACAGGCAACGGCTGTCACAACTTGTTTTTTTACTCATGAGCCGTTCATCATGTGAAGATTTTAAATCTTGTATAGCGGCAAAATGTCTGCTTGGACTTTTTTTTTAACAACTTAATAATGGATCCTTTTAAAATTATTTTGTCCTAATACAGCTGTTACTCTTTAGTCTCTTTATGTTGAGTCTTTTGACTACTTTGGAGGCAGTGTTCTACCCTACCTTGCAACCTTCTGAGGACACTGTCTCGGGCTTGGTTCTGGTGATTTAGCAGTGTCATCATGAAGCACTAGGATGTTAAAATTTGATTTATATGTGACAGACCCAGTCTGAAGCTTGCTTCTGCACATGATAATTTCACTTATATTTGGCCTTACTTGAAGAATGCCCTGACACACTTTGAAAGTGTGTCACTATACAACAAAACAGCCAGTGCCTTCTAGGCTAAGAAAAGACATGAATTTAAATTTCAACACCTCATCACCCTGCACTTCCCCCACACTGAAGTCCCACTGCCTGTTGATGCTTTTTTCTGCAGATTCTGACAACTCAGGCTGTGGTCAGAGCCTGGATCTTCTTCCTGCTCATTCCCCTCACTGCACATCCATCACTGTCACACTGAGCAGTGTGTGTGAGATAAAGGGCTTTGGTCCCAATACTGACGTTGCGGCCTCTTACACCCCAGTCCAGCGTTGAGGACTGCAGCATAAAACACTAGATTGATTCTTTTCTAACATAAACTGAAAAACTATGTGCTTTAAAATAAGCATTTAGTATCCTAGCCAAACTGACTTCTAGATGTTAGAGAGGATTGACGATATGCACTTGTGCCAAAAAAAATACTTCTAGGAATCTGAGTCAACAGTTCCTTTTGAGAAAATCGTCTCTCTCTTATCAAATTATTTGTAACGCACAAGTAGTGATGCTGTCAAATCATTTAGGTGAGTTGTCAGCTTTAAAATTGCATTCCTTCTTATGTTGTTCTTTGTTTTTTTACAAATAACAGCATAGATTTTTTTATAATAATCAAGAGATCAAGAAAATAATTATCTTTTACCTCTTCTCAATTCATTATGTATTTGTGGCACATGGGTAGGTTCTCCATAGCCAGTTTTTCTCAATATTTGTTCAAATCATTGAAACAGAAGTGGGAAAGAGAGAAAAACTTTTACATTAGGGAGAAAACTAAATCAAACCACAAAGACCCCACCTTAAAGATGTCTTGGCTTGAGAATCAAACAATATATAGTACCTAAAATGACGCTTGACTCTAATTTAATTAGTTTTCTTTAAAACCAAGGATATATCAACGTCTGATTTCCCTCATGTAGTATTCCTTCAAGTAACCTGATATCCTTTTACGTCCATTGAAGAAATAGTAGCAATTCAGATTTGTGCAAGGGGTATGTATGTTTTAGTCTGTGTGATGCACGTCTATTTTCATTTAAAAGGTTTATATAAAATTTTTAAAAAGCCATATGTGCTAGAATTTCAGCTTTTATCAGAACCTTTAGCAAAAAAGGGGTGTGGTCACTGGTTTTAGATGGAGAAGCAGTAGCTGTTTCTGTATCGATTCATTCAAATGCACAAAGCAGGTCCTAGTAATAACCATATTCCTATTTCTCCTGCATATGCAGAACCATGATTCAGGTTGGAAGGGACCTCAAGAATTCTCTAGTCTATCCAACCTCCTACTACAAGCAGTGTCAGGGGGAAAAAAGATGCTTCTTATCTCCAGTTTGAACCTCCTTGTTTCAAGTTATGTGCATTGTCTCTCATCCTCCTTCCATGAACCATGGTGAAGTAAAATGCTTGCACAGGTATCTCACTGACTGGGAGGATCATATGCAAAAGGTTTTCACCTAGAATAATCAACAGCTAGTGCTTCTGCTAAGCTGTTGCACCTGCTAAGCTGTTGCACCTGCTTGTGGTAGGCTCCTTGCTGTCCTTAGATGGAGCAGCAGGCAGAGTAGACCTGACTGCAGTGAAGAGTGCTGAGGCAGCAGAATTTTTATGAGCTGAAGCTCCATGGTTATTGTGAAATAATCAGATTAAGACTTTGTGTCTGTGACAAAACTTGCATCCAGTTCACCAGCAACAGAAGAGATGAGATTTTACCCTCAGAACTTTATTTTTAATGCTGTCAAATGGCTACTGCTCCTTTCTGGGTCAAGCATCATCTTGTACAAGAAGGACAATTATTTTAGCCATTCTTTGTTGGAGTTTTGCCGCCTTTCCCCCTCCAACTAGGGTCGCTCTGACCAGGCTCCTGGCACCTGGAGAGCTATCTGAGGAGGGTGTTACCCTCAGACCCTGCTCAGTCCCCTCCGTCCCCGCTGGCCGTGCCGGACACACTAAGGGAGGAGGATAGAGCGTGACGCCGATGTCTGGCGCCGTGCTGAGGAGGGCTTCCCTTCTCAGGCGTCCTCCGGCGCAAGATAGATCAATCGGAGGCCGAGGAGTAAAGGGTGCGGGAGGGGGTCTCCCGAGATCTCTTTATTTTGGGGTGAGATGGTATCAGCCACGCACAGGATGATGGAAATCTCAAGGGAAGGAGCCCCAGTGCATGACTGTGCACGGGGTTTTAACTGGAGGGAATCTGAGAGGGGATTAGGGGTTACAGCCAATCAGGGTGGTTTGGGGAGGGGATTGACAGGACAGGGACAAATCACAGGGTCCAGGGGGAGGGTACAAAGCATAACAACCAATAAGCAACTGAATAGAACAGAACATTCCAGAAACAGGGTTTGGCCTAGAGGGATATCACCACCCTCACTCCGCCCCCTGGGCGGGTCACACAGCTAAAGGGGCCGGGCTGGAGGTGGGGAGGGCCCGCATATTTTAGGGCCTCCCCTCTTCAATTCTTGTTTGGAAAACACATGAAAATCCCTGAACAGTGAAGAACATGAGTTCTAATACTGACAGTTTTCCATCTGTCTAACTGACTTGCTAAGAAGGCTTAGAAAATAAAACTAATTTACCAGAATCAAAGTAAATTAAGTGTTGAATGACAGTAAATTATGGATAAAAAGAGGGAACACTGCAAATCTAAGAAGCAAATAAACAGTTTTATTTTTAAATTCATTTGTATTCAAAATGAGAATGTGCTTTATGTTGCCAGCCTTTATAAGGGTTTTATTTTGGGCATTTCTTCTCCTAGTTGAAATAATTGCGACATTTATATGTTGAATGACATATATCTCTGGCACTCATCTGGTATCCTTTAGCGTGGTCCAATTATTTTCAGTGATGCGTCAGGGGCGGCTGAATGTGTTGCTTACATCCAAAGGCCAAACTAATGCTGCTTCATTAGGCACAAGCTGTATGCCCAGGGATGCTCAAAGCAGTTAAGCATCTGGGCCAATTTAGACTTTTATGTTTTCAGAACTTCTGCTTTAAATATTTTGCATCTCTCTCCACCCTTCTCCCTGTCTCATCAGAACATATTCTTCTCTCTTTCAGTCTCGGAATAGGTGTTGGCATATGCAGAATATAGTTCAATGTGAATGGATTTTTAAAAAGTGAGTTGAACATTGCAGGATATGTACTGTTGTTTTCAAAGGAGACACAAATTCAACCATGTGTAAAGCTTGTCTTGGTGAAGTGCATGTTTTATCAAGCAATAAGGATTTATGGGCCAGCCTCTGAAAGCTAGAGGCAACACCACTATAATGCTATTTTTGTATAGGCTTGAATTAGCATGTGCACACAAATTCCTTGCATGTAAGGGTGTGTGTATGCAGAGGGAGGGTGCAACTGCACTTAGAGGAGGGCTGCAGAAGGGGCTTGATATTCCTACACGATACGCCCAAAAGCATGCAGGGAAAGTGTTTCTTTTGACAAAAATGAGCTCTATGTGTGCGTGTGTGCGTGTGCATGTGTGTGCTCACCTAGGTATTGCTTGCGTGCACTGCCCTTTGTGTATTAGGAGTATTGCTTATATTTAAATTTTGTATTGTTAAAACTGATTTGGTATCTAATAAGGGACTCAGTGTCCTCTTGGAGTTCTATCCGGCCATTTTCTCCACAATTACCATAAAACTCTAACTCTTAGGACAGTATATGAAGACCCTAAAATGCACAAGAGAGTTTTTATATACCACTCTCTTTGCCAGAAATTGGTTTGTTTGCTTGAGTGCCCTACTTTAAGGTGGTAATGGGAGTTCTGAACTCAAATAAGAACTTCAGTGCCCATGTGAGTATGGTTCTTTCAACTCTGTCTTCACAGGAGATAATATTCCTTCCTTTGGAGGAAAATTCTATTCTTTTGGAGGATTTTTTTTTTCTGTTCTGTACACATCTTTCTCTTTTCAGAGCTCTTCCAGGCCTTCTTAGCCCCACTTCCTTCATCTATCATAATCCTTAAGTATTTTAACTGAAGAGAGCATAGAAGATTCTTCTTACCACTTTCCATGAAGAGTTCCTGAGTTCTGCAATTCCCTGTACTTTCTCTCACGTGTCCTGAAATCAGCCCTTCATAGTGGACATGTATCAGGACTTGCAGGATAGTCTTAGGCTTCTAAAGAGAGGGAAGTTTTTGTAGGGTGTTTGTCTTAGGTAGGTTATTGACTGTTTCTAACTTTTAAGTGATAAGATAGAATCATAGAATATGATTGGACAAGGCCTTTAAGATCATCAAGCCCAACTGTTAACCTAACACCGCTGTGTTCACGACTGCGCCATACCCCCAAGTGCCACATCTTCACGTTTTTTGAACGTTTCCAGAGACCATGACCACTTTTCTGGGCAGCCTATGTCAGTGTCTGACCACCCTTCTGGTGAAGAAATTTGTCCTACTACCTTCTTTAAGTCTGCAACTTGAAGCCTTTTCCTCTTATCTGGTCAATGTTATGTCAAAGATACATTTCTTCTTATGTATTATTTGTGGCTTAAATATTAATTAAATATTGTGTGTTACTTCTTTAAGCATCATCCTACATAAATAACATGCAAATTAAATTTTCTGATTCAGAAAAAAATATTTGAAATATGTCATAATGGAATAAGTAAACTAATGGAACAAAAATATAGAGCATAGCAACTCCAATTCCGTAGAAATTTTATAATGAGGAATGGAGTAGGCGAATGTGACTTATATAATTAGTCATTTAAGGTATTTATTATAATTAAAATTGTAGAAATTATGTGGATAGTAATCAGTTTTCATTACAGTTCTTTGCACATTTCAGTGCTATAATTAGACTGTGGCATCTGTCATTGCTGATTAATTTGTAGACAACTCTATCCTCCCATTAAGATTTGATGTGTACCAAGGCAAAATTATCATTATCTAAAAATACAAAATAAAAAGTGGTAGCGGTTTGGGGGTATTAGCTTTTTCACTTTATCATTTTGGAATCGAGAACATCTCAGCAGGGTCTGTACCATTCTCTGTGAGCAGCACTTGGTGGAAGGAGACAAAGCAGCTCTTTTTGGGCTTAGAAAATAACAGCCATTTTTTTTCTTAAAGCCTTTCACTATACCCTTACACACTTTGGGCTCAGCAGTCCATGAAAAGCTGTTCTAATGGTAGGAAGAGAAAAGCTTTACGCTATCAGGCTGTGAAGAGTAATAGTATCATCTAACTTGCGAAAGATTTAAATACCTCTGGTCCTCCTGCTGTGTTCCATAAAAACTTGTGTTTGGCTTCAGTCGTACTAGGATTTACTTTTTTTTTTACGTGTACTTGCTTGTTTGGCTGTAGTCTTGAAAAGCTTTCAGCCATAAGTAAATGAAAGTTATAATGTCCCTGATCTGTTCACTCAGCTCCTGGGATGCCAGAATGTCAGGCTTCCTTATTTTTTGCAGCCACATGTAATAAATGTCTTAGCAGAACTATGAATACAGTTGATTGATGACCTGCATAAGTCTGTCTTAGCTGCTGTGTTGCTTTTCTTGTGGTCTCTACTTGGACTGTACTTCAGAATTTGCTGGATTTAACAGCAAAGGTAGTTTATGAAGTAATTAATGAAATGGCTTCTCCTTCTTCTTCTCCCTCCTCTACAAGATTTCACAATCTCCTTGGCTGTGCTGGCAGGTTTTTTTCTGTCTTCAGTAAAAACTGAATCACTAGGCTGATCTAAGCTAAAAGATAACCTTCTGAAAAAAAGGACAGAAAGCAACATATGGGCAGAAACAGGGATGAGATCAAGAAAGATGGGAACTTTTTGATCTGTTTCTTTGCCAAGATTAACATGTTGAGACTGTATGGTTCCAGTCTAGTCTGCTGCAAAGTAAATCACAGGGAAATCAGATATGCAAAGCCACTAAACCAGGACATACTTTGCAGGGCTGGACATCAACCCACACCTGAGCTTCTAGGAGATTTGCTTAATTGTGGAGCACCTATTTGGTGTAATTCTACTGTCAGTTTCTTAATCCACTTGTGTTACTGTGCAAAATTTTCACTTTGAGGCTGGGAGTGTTGTAATTTATACTGAGAAGCACTAAAGAAATAGGACAGCTTTTCAAAACTGACGTGTATTCTAGCAGGCAAATATATTTCTTCACTTCTCCAATACTAATAAAAGCCTTCAGTGCTGTTTAGGAGAAGACAATATCTTCCAACACACATTGCAAATTGGTTTAACACTGCTTAGAATGGCAACCATGATAAAACTAGAGTGTGCAAGTCAGGGTGGGTCACATCAACAAATATTCTTACAAATTCAATTACTTGAAAATATTGTATTGAAAGATAAACTCTTGTGATGATCAAATCTATGCTACTAATGAATCCAGTGTTAAACAAAAATATAGCTGGCTGTATTAATAAAGTTAAGACATCATGTGTCTTAAGTCCTGCGCACATATAGATGTGTTTTGTGTGAAATGCTTTAATGTGATATGGTCTTCTAAAGCAACACAAGTACACAAAATTCTGTCCTTGAAAGAAAACAGAAGTCTTAGATTGTCAAGATTTGTAAGCATGAAGAATCTCAGCCATAGCACTTCATTAATTCAGTGATTTCATTTATTATGCCAAAGCTTGCTTGTTTGCATCTGCAATGAGTTTCTTCTCTGATTTCTGAATGAGATAAATATCGTGCAAATCACTTTTTTCCATAGATATGAAGCTATCCAAAAATTTTAAATTGAAGAATTTGATTTTCTAATTAAAAATAATATTTAAGGCATATTAAGCAGAGAGATTGCATTATGCGAAACGTGAGCAATGAGTTGCACATTGTTGTGACTGACTAACATATTGCAGGTATCATAATCATATTGCTCCATGATAAGCAGTTCATGATCAGCAGCAAGAAAAAAGATTGAATTAATAGAAAAAGGGGCATCAACACATTTATACCTAAGCCCAGCAAGGAGACTAGTGAGAAATCCAAGACCTGAAGGTTGGCAGGTAAGATGGATACAACATTGTAGCAACTGCTGTTAGGCATGTGTGCTGTCATTTTCCAGCAATTCGCAGTCATATTCCGAATTATCCTAAATCTGATGTCAGGATATTTCTAAGATAATTCTAAAAGACGAGTCTGATATGTAGTCAAAATAAATGTCTTTTCCAGTCTTGTATGTTCGTACTCTTGCAAACCTCTTTTCGTTTTCAGAAGCATCTTGCAGATAGGTGAAGCACTTTCAGTTGATCCTTGTTTTCTCCCTATCTTCAACATTACTATGCCTTTAATAGAACCCCAGTGATACAAGTGTGGTAGGAACTGGAATAGCATCCAAATTTTTATTTTATTGCTAAATAAAATAAAGTAGCGTCTTCAATGACTGACTGCATCAGTAGACACAGTAAGAAATACCGTGTAATCTACCTAGACTTGTGTAAAGCCTTTTATACAGTCCCACACAGCATTTTGGCTGCTAAATTGTAGAGAGGGATTTGACAGATGGACTATTGGATAAGGAATTGGCTGGATGGTCACATACAAGGAGTTTTAATCAATGGCTCAATGTCCAAGTGGAAACCATTTGAAAGTAGTGCTCCTCAGAGATCCATACTGGGACCAACACTACTTAACATCTTCCTCACAGATATGGATGATGGGTTTGGCTGCCCCCTTAGCAAGCTTGCAGGTGACATCAAGCGAGTGGTGCAGTTGATCCACTGGAAGGAAGGGATGCCATCCAGAGGAACCTTGACATGTTCAAGGTGTGGGCCCATATTAATCTCATAGTCTCATGAATTTCAACAAAACCAAATATAAGGTGCTGCAGCTGGGATGGGAAAATCCCCAGCATCAGTAAAGGCTGTGGAATTAATGCATTGAGAGTAGCCCTGCACAGGTGGACTTGGAGATACTGGTGCATAAAAACCTGGACCTGAGCCAGTAATGTGCGTTTCAGTCCTATTGTATCCTGGACTATATGAAAAGCAGCGTGGCCAGCAGGTCAAGGGAGGTGATTCTGCCCCTCTGCTCTGGTGAGACCCCACCTGGAATGCTGCATCCAGCTCAGGGCTCTCCAGTGTGAGAAAGGCATGGACCTGTTAACATGATGCTTGAGAAGAACAGCTGAGAGAGCTGGAATCATTCAGCCTGGAGAAGAGAATGCTGTAGGAGCATATTATTATGGCTTTTCAATACTTAAAGGAGATTTAAAAGAAAGATGGAGAGAGACCTTTTTTAATTTATTTATTTATTTCCGGGGCCTGTAGACATCAGGAAGAAATTTTTTATTATTAAGATAGTGAGACACTGGTAGAGGTTGCCCAGAGGAGCTGTAGATGCCCCATTCCGGGAAGTTTTTAACAGCAGGCTGGATGGGGCTTTGAGCAAACTTATCTCTGAATAGTGTCCCTGCCTATGGCATGAGGGTTGGAAAACTAGATGATCCTTAAATGTGCCTTCCTACCTAAACCCTTCTACGAATATGTTATATTACATGAATATTCAGAGTGGCTTTTTCACTATGAAAATCGGCAATCTATTAGCAGAAACATCTACTCAGAGAAGAGGTGCCTCATTTTTAACTTGATGAGTTTTCTATGTGCTACAAATATACAGCATAGATCCTTAGAACAATCAAGTAGTATTCCTGGAATGGATTTTTATTTTATATAAGATCAATTAAAATGGACAGTACTTAGTAGGACAGATGTTTTTGTTTTTCTTTTTTTTCAAGTAGTAATGCTTACTGGTTTGTGTTCTGACAGTATTTCTTCCTTCAGGAAGCCAAATAGAGATTGTCAGTTTCTGAGTCTCAGGAATTAAATGCACTTCTTCCTGGACTCCCATAAATAGCAAAATGCAGATTAAAACAGCAGCAACAAGGGAATTAGATACACATGTGCATTCATCCTATTCACACTCTGGAAATTCTTTGTAAATGAGACTAATTTTGATTATCATAGCTTAGAAAATTTTCCTATGTGTAAATAGATTAAAAACATGTTAGCGCAGCTGTCCAGGCACATGCAGGCTAAACTGATTGCTAGTAAGGATCCTCTAGCTGGCCGTTTTTTAGGATACTTAGGAAAAAATGTGAGTAGTTTGCTTAGAAGTATGGCTTGTGCTAAGTAATGCAACTTTACTCCCAACTTTATTTTCTTTTTTAGGTGTCCATATGTTTAGGAATGTTATTCCCCAAATTAGTGTTGCCATTGAAACCATGTGCTGCTCACTTGCTCTTTCTCCCACTTCCCTGCGGTGGGCTGGAGAGGAGAATTGGAGACCCAAAAGGTAAAGATCACAGATTGAGATAAGAAGAGTTCACTGGAAACAGCAATGTGATAAGAAAATGAAGAGTAACAGCTACAATATCAGTAACAAAGTGTACAAGAGGGGCAAAGGATTCATATGTGACTGCTCAGAACTGGCGTTACCCGATCTCTCCCTCTGCCACACTTACTCGACTGGAAAGACCCCCTTCTCCGCAGAAATGATCCCTTCTTTCTGCTCTCGGGAATGGTGTGAGGTGGTTCAGGATAACCTCCAGGTCCTAGCTGTGCCCCCACCTGGCTACTGCAAAAATTAACCCTGTCCTTACTGGACCCAGTACACCATAAAAATACAAATCCTTTCCATGTGCTATGCCAAATTCCAAGGAAACTCCATCACCTGCACCACAGCTCCAGCATGACATGCCTACGTCTCCTACGGGTCATGCTTCAGTTATTATTTGCTACCATGTCATGTAGAGTTTACCCTGAACCCTCACGCTGAAGTTATAATATGTGTGAATTACTCTTTCTGCTAAAATCTGTAAGTCCTGGAATCAGGAAATCTAGGTAGCAAAAGACTGGGAATGGGGAAAGTCGATTTTACTGGAAAATGGCCTTGCCAGTGTTGACAATCTTTAGATATAACTGCAATAAATAAGTATGTCATCCAGCAGAAAAGCAAATATCCTCTCTGCTGCAGTGACATTCCTGTTTGATTCTTTTTTTTAATATGAACTCCTACAAGACAGATCTGCCCACAAAACTTTGTTGGAATTAAGCTGTTGGAAAAAATTTAATATAGCCATCTATGAGGCTTTCTTTCTATTCATTGTTTTTCAGCTTAGAAGATACAGAGTGTAGTCTGCCTAATGTGACCCAAGGTTACCATTACCACAGAGCACATGGCACAAAAGATGGTATGAAAGTAGCTCTGGAATTTAACCTGATGCTAGCAAAAATCTCTGGAATTCTAAATAGCTTTTTTTGGTTCATCTGAGAAAATAAAAATACCCCATACATTAATTAATACCACATTTAAAGGCATGCCAACAGCTCTCCAAACACTTTACTTTTCATAAAGTAGTCCCATGGTCTTTCAGATAATTAGTGGGGGAAATTGGGGATAAGAAGCAAGAAACAGCTACACAACAAACATACATTGTTGTTGGGTTACACTGTGTGGTGACAGAGAGATAAGCCCGGAAGGCCGGAGAGACAGCCTCTTTCCTGGGCCCGGAGGTGACCCTGGGACTGTATCCAGGTCACCGAGGATGGGCAGAGAGAGGTTTGTGACTTGTGGACAAAGCTGGACCTGTAAGAAGTGAAGATTGTAGTTTGTGACCTTACAGGGTATTGTTTACCTGTTACCATAATAGGCAATGTCTGTGCACTGCTCCAGGTGATAGGGAGACACTGTGGTGAGCATCTTTCCTGTTTACTGATGTTATATCCTGTTCTGTGGGGGTATTTAGGGAATTCACACTACGCAATAAACGGGGATTTTGTCTTTGACTTTGCACCTGAAGGAGGGCAGAGTTCGCCCACGCATGATTACTGCACATCGTCACCAGTTTTATTCTTTTACCATTTGCATGGTGATAAGTTGTCTTCTTTTCCTTAAAGAAAAAGAAAAAAGAAAAAAAAATTAAAATCCACAAAAAATCTACATCAAACCAACCAACCAGCCAATCAGCAGAAACTTCCAACAGAAACTGCAAGCATGAAATTATTTTTACTCAGTAATGTATGCCTCCTATGGCACAGACATCTTTATTTTGGTTCAACACACTTGTTCTTTTCACTGTATTTGAGGAGTCCCTCATGTAGACCCAGAGCAAGTACAGATGTTTACTGATCATTGTACAGGATGTGGTAGGTCTGTCAGTATAAAAATCAGACAGCTTGAGGAGAATTGTATGGTATATTTATGAAATCTTCAGTCTAGACTGATTTAGTTCATAAGCCAATTCACAATCACATATTTCATGCAGAGCTTGCCCATTTACTTCTACTTTTTCTGAAAGAGAGAAGGCTATTTGATGTTTTGCCAGGGGAAGCATTAAATTGGTGATGTTTATGAGAATTATTGCTTGGTCTTGACCACAAAATTTTGAATTTTCCTTATTAATGTGATTCTCAGAGGAAAAGAAAGGTATAATTTTTTGTTGAGTTTATGATAGTTATTGCAGAATGTGGTTTTCAAATATTTGTAGAGCAAAGAAAACTAAAATCCACAGCTGTGCCTGGTACCTTAAGATTATCTCCTTGTTCATTCCTAACGATGTAACTGTATTGGAGAGTAGATTGATACTTAAGCTTAAATTCCTGCAACTACTCTGAGTAGCAGAGTTTTTGTTTTATAAACTGAAAAAAAAGTGGCACATGGTACCCACATAGGCTCTGCTTTTCTACCACAAACTGAGAAAATGTATAGTAACACATGTATCCAAAAGTAAATGCTTTGGAAACAGTATGAATTTTAAACTGTGTCTGAATAATTTATTGATGGCAATAACCTTTTAATTTGGAACATCTTAGGACTTTTTTTTTTAATAATTCCAATAAAAGTTTATTCAAGATAGGATCCACATGGAATAATTCAGCTATATTAAGACGTTTTTGGAATAGGTTGAAACTCTTTTTGTTTGTTTGTTATTTAGTTTGTTTGTTTTTTATGATTTTGTTTTGGTTTGGGTTTTTTTGATGAAGTGAAAGGTATAGATTTTCATTTCCCTTTTCTCTTTCAATAAAATATGTTCTTTAGAGGACTATTTCAATGTCTAATATGTTTGAAGGAACATAGCGTGTAAAGAAGGATGAATGTCCTAACTTGAATATATAGCTATACCAGACTGATATTAAAAACTAATAGGCAAGTCTTCATTGATTTTCAGTTTGATACTGTGTTATGAAATTCTTTATTATGAGAATAACTTTTAAATTTATTTTAGTAGTTGAATAAATTTACTTATTATCTTAATAATGCATATAGATTTTGCTTGTATGTTTATTATATTATAAAGTGCTACCTCTTCTGGGAGAGAATTACAAAAGAAGTATCTATGAAACATAACAGACAAAATATCTCAGTGTCTTTTATTAGGCTGACTGGAGAAATGAGGAAAAAGAGAATGTTTCTGGGAAACAAAAATACTTCTTTCAGAATCAACTATAATAGCAGAATCTTCCCTCCCTTTTAGGCTTCGAACTGCCATCTAGTAATTGCTTTGTAACATCCATCACCGTTTTTCAATTTCTTTTTCATTACTTTTTCAAGGTTATTTCCACTGCACACCTGCTGTGAGTGTACAACATAGAATAACTTGGAATTGTGCTGCTGACAGCTGACAGTCTTCTGTGTGCATGTACACTAGCAGGAGACCACAATTTTTGCATGGGTTATAGATGTCCACAGACAAGACTAATACTTTCTGTAGACACTTGAATGAGAGATGAATACTGTTTGTCCTGAACTCTTTAGTGGTCTGTAAAGGGTATTTTTGAAATATTTTTGTCAATTATATCATATTCTTATGGGAATTCTAGTCTTAGGATAGTAGTTTTATTTCCTCTGGAGAAACAAACTGTTTTAAAAACTACATGCAAGGAGATAAGCAAAAGTTTACTCAACTTTATCCTAAATTGTTCTACCAAGAAAAGAATGTCCTGCCAAGAATTACTGAAGGACATCTCAAAAGGCAATAAAAATCCTTTTGATCTTTTAATTATTTTTTTGAGTGGAATGTTCTTGTTCTTTATTTTCTTGCTGTTCTTGAAGGATGTTGCAAAGGAAGAGCGTAAGATATTATCAGGTCCAGCTTTACTACTGAGTACAATGGAGCAGCTGGAGGAGGCAAAGATTAGTAGCTAGTGGTAAATTCATTTTCTGCATGAGCAGAAACATCTGTTCATTGCTGAGAAGTTCATTTATCCAACCTTTCAAAAACTTTTGGTTACACATGCCCACTTCTCAGCATGAAGCTGAATTTCTGTGTTGGAGGGAAAGATTAAAAGTGTGGCCGTTTTTATTTATTGGATTTTGTTTGCAAAAATGTGAGCTGTATAGAAAGTGCATTGCAGATGACAAAGTACACGTATGTCAGTCTGGTCACATCATATTTTGCACCTGTGTTGTACCCCTTGACAAGCATTACTTTGCATGTGGTCTTCTAAGTGGTAACTTCTATGTCTGGTTTGATTTTTCTTTCATTCTTTCCTACACAGTGCACTACTGTCTTGTACATAAGAATGATTAGTATTTTTAACTTAAATTAAAATCAGATTTTTCAAAGACAAACAATTTTATGAATTTTTTCATAAAAGAGATAAAAGTGAATCTTCTTGTACTCTTCGCATACAGGAAAAAAAGAATATATATACTTCGGAGTGTATTTCTGAAATTCAGTAGGGAGTCTGGACTAAAAAGGACATTTAAATTGCTATTAAAATATCAGTGAAGCAAAGATGCCTCAGGAATGTGCTATGCTCAGCACTTAGCGTGCAAGTGTACCTACTGTAAAGATGTATCAAAAATGAATTCTGAAAGTATTCTATAACCATTTACAATTTAGACATATTTTTAATAAGTATTTCTCATAGTTGCTATTTGAAAATGTAGTATACCTTTGAGAAATTAAAGCACAGGCAAATATCTAATTACCTTCTGTAAGATATCTCTAGAATTTTTTTTTGCAAAATTTTCACTTTTGTTTAGAAAATATGGTGTAAAACTTCATGTGAAGATATGTTTTTAATTTTTAATTTCAATTACTCTTAAGACCGCTGTATAAAAGCTGTTTGGATGAATCACTGCTCATAGATGCTGATTTTTCTGTCTTAAAAGTTAACCTTGTTTTCTTCTTATTTTTTTTTTTTTTAATAAAAAGTACCTTTTATAGCATTTTATAGAAGTATTGCCTTTGGTATCTTACAATAATGATGAATTATTTCTAGGTCTGCTCACTTTTTTTTTTTGAATTTATGTCCTCTCATATTTTCTCACAGAAACAGCACTCTATAAAACACAAATGAAATGAAGATTTGTTAGTATTATACAGCTACAGTTTGGATGGAAAAAAAACCCCTACATTTTTAGGCCATTGATCAAATTATACTTTGGTTTACAGATTCACAGCCTTCCAAAGAGAGCTACAAATCTTGCTGAACGTGATTCTCTTAAAAAAACTTTGAGGTGTGAAATAGCTGTGTTAACACATTTTAAATTAAGCACTGTAACTTTCATCCTCACAGTATTAGCTTTCTCAAATATATTTTATTGTATTCTATTTTATTTATTTTATTTTATAATTTTATTTATAGAGGGTTAGTGACATGCTTCCTCTGTATCTTTCTCTACCTTACCCTTGTTAATGCTGACAGAGACTAGGATCCAAGCCTGTGGAAAAATTGTCATTTTTTCCTTTGGAAGGAGTTTGTCTTACGTGTATCAGAGGGATTATTGCATGGGTATCTGAAGACGAAATCTGGCATAGAGACTTGAGCTTGTTTGCATCAGGCTGAGCTGCAGAGTGCTGTATAGGGAATTGTTCATACTACTAGGCAAATATTGTAATTGTTAGATTATAGACAAGAGCCCTGCAGCAACAGCGCTGAACAAAGCAGTCTTGAGCTTTGCATATTTAGATTTTCCTGCTACTGAATTCAGGCATTGAGGCAATCGGTGACTGTTTTCTTCTGGGGCTGTTGAAGTTACAATGCAAGATCTTAATTATGTGCAAGCTGCACTCAACTTAGAATAATTTACTACTGCTTATTTTGGGAAGGTCTCTTCCTTGTCTTATGGAAGCATGACTTCCAGATGATTTCCTGCCCCAAACATTTCCTGCCCCTATAAAATTTCTATATGATCATATGAACATTTTTTTAAAGTACTATTGTATTCTGCCTTTGATTCCTAAAATGTGTATGTGCAGCATGTAGAATCACTGTAATAAAAGTGTGACCAGCACAGTATCTCGCTTATAAATCACAGTATGACACATGAGAAAGGAGTTAGTGATCCAACCCCTTTCCAGAGCAGTCTGTTTCAATGCTTGACAACTCTTTCTATGAAGAAATTTTTCCTAATATCCAATTTAAACCTCTGCTGTGACAACTCGAGGTGATTTTGTCTTCTCCTGTCACTTGTCAATTGGGAGAAGGAGCTGACCCCCACTTGGTTACACCCTCCTTTCAGGGAGTTGTAGAGGGCAATAAGGTCACCCCTGAGTCTCCTTTTCTTCAGGCTAAACATGCCCAGCTCCCTCAGCTGCTCCTCATAAGACCTGTGCTCCAGATCCTTCACCAGCTTTGTTGCCCTTCTCTGGACACACTCGAACGCATCCGTGTCCTTGTAGTGAGGGGCCCAAAGCTGAACACAGGATTTGAGGCGCAGCCTGTATCTGTGCTGAGTACAGGGGGATGATCTCTGCCCTAGTACTGCTGGCCCTACTGCTTTTCATCAAGAGAAGACATCTTTATTTATACACTGTCTAAGGTCCCAGTCAAGCTCATGTCTTGTAGCTTGACCAAGAAAAACTGAAGTTTATCTCTACGAATTTGCTTGTTCAATTGTGTGGAGTTGACTATTGCAATGGGAAGACCCCGAGGTAGGAATGTAAGGGTAGAGAAGTTGCTTCAAACTTGCAAGTTCTGCCTCCTACAAGGAAAGTTTTAAAATCTGGCATTACTTAGACACTTTTAGTATGCTAAGATATATTGGCAGATACAGAGAACACAGCATCAAAACTGTTCTCAATTTTTATTCTTAAATAGCATTCAGTATGTATTATATATTTAGCAGTAATCAGCCCAGTCAATGGCCTTGAGCTAACATGTCTCGGAGGGAGATGACTGTCGGACAGAATTAATTCCTTTATGGAAATTTATTATTTGAAATATAATCTATTCTAGTATTTACAGTGATGGAATTTTGTAGCAGTCATAGTCAGTCAATCCCTTTCCTTTCAGGAAGATATTCAAGAAATGACAGCACTCCGGGCACTGTTACTTATTTCCTTACAGGAGAAAAATAGTATCAGCAGTGATGATTTTGTCCAAGATTCAGACAGAAGAAATATATATGCATATATTTTGAACCAGAAGCCTTGACACTTCCTGATGCACTGAAAGATCTCTTTGAAATATATTCTGAATGCTCTATTAAATCATTGTTGTATATCCTGTGTGGTTCAGTTTACAAGTGAACAGAAGATGAATAAGCTAATAAGTTTATAGGCATATTAAATACAGGGTATAATGAATAAATAAAGATATACATGATTTGTTTATTTTGTGGTGGACTATCCTGTTAGATGAAAGGGGAATTGGGGAAGTAGCAATGCTATCCTTTTCTTCTAATTTTCTCTGAGGAATATAAATGATCCTAATGACAATGCTCAAACATTGAAAAAAATCCACACCAGTCTTCTTAATCAAACCAAATTCAAAGTTTTACACTCCAAAGAATAAATATAATATAAAGACAATGCTTTAATAAAGTTTCTCAAACTGGGAAAGGGAGATCAACTTATTGGAAGTGAAAGCAGAAATCAGTCACGTACTTTGAAAGCGTGGAAGAGAGGTTTCCACATTACAGGGAAAATGTTTACACAGCCTTTTTTCATAAAAAGAACAAGTTTGGTTGTTGTTTTTCAAATGCTTAGCATAAAAAAAAAAAAAAATCCCCAAAAGGACATCGCAATTCAGTTAAAAAAACCTAGAATTTAGGAATTAAAGATATAGGAAATTTAATGAATCTGAAAGACTAGAAGGAATGGGTTTGGGAAGCTGACTTTATGTCTTTTTTAAAGTTGCCTCTTGCATTTTGCCAATTTTTAAACCCTTGACACATTTTCTCAAAAGTAGTGTCAAAGGTACCAGTAAAACAGTCTCATAAGGAGGACAGCTTTATAAAACAGCATTCCCCAGAGCAGGATACTAACAGCTGGCTAGTATTCATCACTGCAATTTACGAGCACTAGTTGAGTGCTATGTCAACAAAATCAACTTTTGTTCAGATAAAGGTTTTTGAACTGGTTTTAAAACTTAAGTCTTTTTTGTTAGCTGGAAAATCATGGTTTTGCACTGTATGAGTCTGTGCACAGCTGTAGAAATTGCTTCTTTAAATAAATATCTATATTCCTATCTCTTTAATCAAAATGAAATAGACGTAGTCAAATGATCTCTTGGTCTACAATGATGTTTCCCAAATGTTGGAAAGTTAAATTAAACTTTTAGAAAAATATATGCTTATCATAGTATAAAATCTGTGCTGTTGGAAGCTTTATCTTGAGACTTTAAAAAAAAATAATGCTTACTACAGAGTGGAAGACAGAAGGTTATCCTGGGTTGGTTTAAATGGACTTGAATGTAAGTCCAAGTTGAAGACACATAAGTGATCCTAAATTTAAATGTGAATCTATATAGGAATTTATGTTAAACCATTGCCACTTTTGCAAACTGCTTAGAAACTTCTTTGTCTTCTCACTTTTGGTTCCCATACTCCCTGCACGTGCAGCCCTTTGAGCCATTTTCCTACTGTGATCCCTGTCTTTATTACTTTTTTTAAATGCAGCTGACGTCTGTGCTTGCGTGTAAGCTATGATATGTGATATGATAGGCAGCAATATTTTCAGATCTATATACTGAATTGCAGATCTTTACTCAGGTCATTTCTGCTCCATTTCTCATCTACACGGCATCACACTTGCTGCAACTATGTAGGAAAACTCCTGGTACTAGAACAACATAGAGTTAAACAGAGGCTTATAAATTAAATCCTTTTTCTTTCTGACAGCATTTGGAGAATTAGCCTCATCTCATATGCAAGTGCCACAGCTTGCTTTTCTCTCAGGTGAATCTTGTCTTAGCAGAGGTGTTAATATGATGTTGTTATGCAAATTTAATACATTTGCTGTCTATTCACACAGCCATGTGCGGATGTATCAGGGAATGTGCATATATTTCCCAGTATGCACCATTTATGCTGTGGTATTTGTAAAAGGAGGGTCTTTATTTACTAGCCATTAGAGGCTCCAGTCAGATATAAGCATTTCATTGGCCTTAGCTTGAGACAATTTCGACACCAGAGTTTGTGAGTATAAAGCTGCAAAACAGAGCTGCTCTGCTCAGCAGATTGTGGATCTTATATGTGCAGAAAACACTTATGACTTTAATTGTGTAATTAAATTTCACAGAAAGAGCCCTTTACAAGAGTGAAAAACAAACGTTTGTGGCATCCAAGCTCTCATTGCTGCTAGCAGCTTTTCTTGTTTGCATGTTAGTGACAGCTTCCAAATGTTGATGTTTGTAATCATTGACTTATCCCTGTTTACCCACTTTCCCACCTTTCTCATCTTTCACATATCAAATATTTCACTTTCTAGTGAAAAGGACATGAAACAATTGCAATACAGAGGTAAGATCATTGCCAAGCACTTTATGTATTTATTTTGTGAATGGAATATATGATTATTGTGTAGAGGCTCACTATGAATTCTCTGGCTTCTTCCTTGTTAATCTTCTGCTCTGACTTTTATCCCTGCTACTAGTAGGCATGTCTTCCAGTTTTCTCAGATTCATAGGTATCTCTCCATGACACTTGGAGCAAACAGCTGTGAGAAGAAAAGAGGTGTAATATGACTTGGTACACTCAGGAGCTGACAGTGCACTGTTTTAACACACAAGATTACCATAACCCAACAGACCGTCTCTTGGCTATCCATGCAAAACTGGTTTCAACCATTTGCAGTTGGTGGTAGTTCACAACTTTCAAGGCAGACTGTGACTGACTGTCATATTTAAATTGAGGTGTTTTGGAAGGGGAACTAAAAACCATGCTCCAGAAACCTGACTACTGAGGAAGAAACACAAGGCCATTTTTGAAAGCTGGGATCCTTGTTTGTGGGCAAGAAGAGGGAATTCAAAAGTTTATTTTAGTCTAATTTTTGCATATGATAATCTGTGTCTAAGCCAACAATGTGCACCCATATCCTGAAAAGCCAACTGTATCCTAGGCTATAGCAAAAGGACTGTGACCAGCAGTCCGAGGGAAGTGATTCTGCCCCTCCACTGTGTTCTTCTTAGATCCCATCTGGAATATCGCATCCACCTGTGGGGTCGTCAGCATGGGAAAGGTATGGATCCATTTTAGTATGACCAGAGGAGGGCCACAAAGACGATCAGAAGGATAGAACACTTCTCCTATGAGGAAAGGCTGAGATTTAGGGTTGTTCATCCTGGAGAAGAGAAGGGTCTGGGTGATCTTTCAGTACTTAAAGGGCTATGAGAAAGATGGGGACAAACTTTTTAAAAGGGCCTATTGCTATAAGACAAGGGGTAATGGTTTTAAAATAATAGAGGGTAAATTCAAAGTAGATACAAGGAAAAAGTATTTTAGAACCAAAATAAACATTGCGATGGGAGTTATACCACTATACTTATATCAGAACTATTGCCATATATTTTATTATTAAAAATTACAAAACTCTGTTGAAGGCACTAAATTGAAGGCTAAATTAAATTCTGACATGGCTAAAGTGTCAACAGATGATAATTTCCCTTCCATCAGTGCCTTCATGTCAGTATTTAATTTAACTGATATCTTAAAAATACTTTTGCCTCTTCTTGAGGCCTCTATAACTTCTGTTCAGCATGCTGTAATCTTTTTTTCTTGTGTAGTTATTTCATTTTTCATGTATGTGCAAATAGCTTCCTCTGGTGTGTCTATATCAAATGAAACACAAATTGTTTTGGCACCACTGGGCTTAATTAATCTTCTTTTTTCTCTCTTTTAAAGAAGATGAAGAACAGTAATATAGGAAATAAATAATGTGGGAAAGGATTTATTTCCCAAGTGAGAGAAAACAGACTGTCTCTCTAAGGGAGGAGTTAGTTTGGTCTGTGGTCTGTAAAACCTGCAAGCAAGGTAATGGTCATGGCCAAAAAAAAAATGAGGGAGAGGGGGTATAATAGAAGAGCCAGGCTGAGTATATAATTACCTAATTAAATTTCTTTACTTCTGTCTAGTCAGTGCCTCTTTTTATATTCATCTTCAGGCTATACAGGATGCAGAAGTGACAGTTACAAAAAGTCAGTAGGAAAAAAAGCAGAAGGGAGTGAAACCTTAACAAAATCCGTGGATTAAATTTACCAAAGACAAACTTTAAATCTCCGTTTCAATGGCCTATTGTCTCAGAAGCCTGTAGGAGACACTAAGGGGAAAAAAATAGATAAACTTGCATCATGTTCACTTTAGGGCTTGAATTAAAGTCCATGATTTTGGTATTATAGTGTCTTGCTTGTTTGACATTGTGCAAGACAGAAATTTATCATTTAAATCTATTACAAACTCTTACAGAAAGGAGCTTCCCTGTAAACTTCCATTTGATAATTTTAGACTGTCTTCTTTATTTTTTTTTTAAATTTAGTCAGGAGTCTACATTTTTTAACAACTTCCTTCTGTCTGTTGCTCTAATTTGCTGCTTCCTATGGGCAAGTGACGAAACACATGGTTTTATTTTCCTTTTGTTAAATTTAGGATTTAATGAAGCATATAGTATTAATACTGTAAAACTATAAGGTATGATATTTAATTAACTCATAAACTCATAAAATAATGCTCATTTCTTTTACCTTTTTATAGCAAAGTACATATTTTTATTTATTTTAAAGGTTATATAGTGACTTAAAAGATGAAATGAATTTTTTTTAAATAAAAAGGAAACATTTCAGATTATAGATTTCATATGTGGGGGAATGGTAAAATGTGTTGGGGACACATGAAAAGAATTAGATTCACAAGTCATTATGTCACCTAATAGATTTCAATGACAGCAAAAAATACCCTCGTGGGTTACCCCTGGTGAGGAGTCAAGTCTCATCCAGCTGTTCACTCACAGCCCCTCAGGGATGAATTGGAAGGGTAAAAGTGTGAAAATTTGCAGGCTGAAAAAAACCCAGTTTAATAGGGAAAGATAACTGTGTGCACAAGCAAAGTAAAATAAGGAATTTATTCACTACTTCCCATTGGCAGGTAGATTCATAGTCATTTCCAGGAAAGCAGATCTCCATCATGAGTAGCTTTTAATTGTGAAGACAAACACCAAAATTCCTTATGTCCTCCTTTCTTCTTTCCTGTAGCTTTTATTATGAGGTATGATGTTATATGGTGTGAAACACCCCTCTGGTCTGTTGGGGTCAGCTGTCAGGGCTGTGTTCCCTGCCCACCCTTGTGCACTCCCAGCCTCATCACCCTGGTGCTGTGTAAATTCTGCTCAGCAGTAACCAAAATTTCCCTGCATTATCAGCACTGTTTTGGTCGCAAGCCCAAAACAAAGCACCATGCTAGTGATTATGAAGAAAACTCACTCCATTCCCAGTATAATGCTTCTGCGAATCATTCATTCTCTTCACAGTTCTGGCAAATGTTGTGCAATCAGCTTCAATAGCACATTGCAAATGGATCCTGGTTGAGATCCTTAGGCCTCACCTAATGATGGATATTAATTGGCAGTGCTAAAATATAAAATTGAGGGAGTTCACTTTGATATGCAGGGAGTTTTTATCAATATTTTTATGCAAATGGAAAAATAACAAAAACTGAGGAATAAAACTTCTGTTTTCTGCCTGAAAAATCTGATGTGCCCGAGAACTCCTCGTGGGAGTGGTTTATTGAGTAGCCACTGGCATACAGAAAGATGAAAATTATAGCCACAAGGAAAGGACTCGGTTCAAAGTCAATTTATGTAAAATGTGTGAGTGGGTGCTAAGGTTGACTGTTTCCTAGAGGCCTCTCTCATCAGTTATGCAGTGCAATCTGGATGCCATGTGCTGGCTTGGGGACACTTTGCACTGTGTTTGTTCAGCTCAGGACCCAGGGTGATGTAGATTCAGACCTGTGTACCTTGATAAGCAGAGCCTAAATCTGAAGATTAATCAACGTTGGCATTTATTGTGCAAAATTGCAACTTTTCTCTGCTTTCAGTAATAGGCTGAATTAGAGGCATGTACTCACACCCCTAAAATTGTAAGTGAAACTTAAATTCAGACCTGGATTTTGCAGTTACTGTTGCCTGTAATTCATATATCACGTTCTCAGTTTCCAATAAGCCCATGTCTTAATCTTATGAACAATCCAGAACTAGCTGGCTTTGCTGTAATGAGCCCTTAGGCTGTGAAATTCACCTAAATTATAAGTTTAAGAAGCTCTGAAAATTTCTTCCCAGCACACAGTATGTGAGTAAAATTTTTTAAAAGTTCTCCAAGATTCACCTTGAAGGAGCACATAGAAGGAATAAAAAAGTTACCATAAGTTAGCTAAGCACACACTTCACCAAAGAAGTATTTTAGTGTCTAAAAACATATCAAATTGATATACTGTTCTCCACCAAGAATTTCTTTCAGGCTGCCTGAGTGGTGGGTTGTTCTGGTATGGAAAATGATTGGTTTCTTTTTATGCAGGATGCCTGAAGGGATGATGGAGCCCTGAATAGCTGAGGATCTGTGAGGTCCACTGTGAAGCAAGCCATGTGATCCAAATACAGCTTAGAGCCCAATCTTTTCTTTTGCCACACAGTGTCAGTAGGAAAGAAAAACAACCCACAATGAAAATAATTGTAGTCATATAAAAATTAAAATAGATGTATCATTTTGTTGCAGTGGCTGGAGGAGAATACCAATGAGGCAAGCTCTGAATAAGAATCACCAGTAAAATCTCTTTTTATAAGGTAGTTGATTTAATTTGCAAAAGAATGTAGTTAACAAACAAACTATTAATACTTTAAATTCAAATTGTTGAACTTGATTTTTAAGCCCATACATGAAAGGCATGACATTCTGAGGGACAAATCTTACCTGTAAGCTACTTCTGGGATAGAAAAAGGTGAAAGTAACCTTGGGCAAAAGTTGGACAGTTTTGTTCCGCTGTTGTACTCACTGTAGAGACAACCTTTGCTTGTATTTCAAATTGCTGGCTAGCTAAAGAAATTAGAATTCTTACCAAAATGCAGACAACTCTTTCTAAATATAACCACTATTGTTAAGGCATCATCTATTTCTTATAACAGCAATTCTACTGACTCAGATTAAACATTTTGACTATATTGTTCTTGTACTAGAAATAGAGTGATCTTGTACCTTAATTTGGCTGTTTACTTTCCCCATTGTGGTTGGCCTAATTTTTTCTAGTCTATGGAGTCCTAAGGCATCCTCCTGTATTATACACAGTATGAGCCAAATACTTGATTTAACTGACAATTCTATCACTTTAACTAGCTATTTTTACTTGCAAAATAAGTTGCAAGTAAATAACTAAATAAGTAAATAACTTGCATTTAAATAACTAAATTGTTCTTGTTTTCATGCTCATAGTCATGATGTACTGTTTATTCTAAGATGATAATTAATCTGTCCTCCAGAAATGTCAGACAGTGCTGCTGCCACTGTTGTTTGCCAGTCTGGGTCTGTACTGAGCTTTGTGTATGTGTGTGTGATTTTGTAAGGAGGTGGGAGTCATGGGGAAAATTGTGTTAGTGGCATTGTGAATGGAACTTGGAATTTATCATACCAACTGATTTAATATTTGTGGATTTGACTTGCCAGCTGATGAGGAGAGCAAAGTACAAGGCAAATAGTATTTTTTGCTTTCTTATAACTTCAACACCTCCATCAGAGTTCTGTGGGTTAGACAGGATTGCCTAACCTCAGAAGTTGTACTTCTCAACTTTGTCACTAAGAAATAAGTGGCATAACCCCTCAGTCACTTCATAAGTGGTTAGAAAGGTGGTTTATGTTTGTACAGCTTTAGTAATAAAAGTCATATTCAGGACATATGAATGATTCTGTTGGAACCAAAAGCAAATGGGATCAAAGATGTCCTTTGCTTTCTTCCTCTCAATATTTCTGTAACTGCTGGAGGTTTCTATTCCCACACTTGTGCTGACGTAAGTACATATTAAATTGCTTATTCAAATGAATATACAAATTATCTGGTTAAAAGGCAACAAATATTTATTTAGTTTTGAGGTGTTTTTAAGCAGTGTTTGTTTTCGTTAACCTAGATAATTTCACAGATCTGCCTTAGGGAAGGGTTAAACATTTTTATGGAAAGTCGTGTCAGTATAACTGGCAGGAGAGAAGTGTGGGAGCAAGGAGCTGACAATGAGTGAGAGGTGATAATGATAAAACCTCTCTGTTGCTGAGAAATCTCTAATGTAATCTTCGATATAAGCAGACTGTTACATTCCAAAAAAGGGAACATGGAAATTATTGGAGATGATGCTAACGTTCAGTAACACCAGAATTCCATATTTATAACACGTTCAGTAGCAAACTACCATTGAGTTCAGTTTGCCTGAAATCGACTGGACAGCATGGAGTAGGCAACAGATACTTTGTGCCTTTCAGTATCAGATATTACATTTTCCCTAATGGAGCAGATGTGAGCTGTGTTAAAAGAAACTCCTTCCCCTCTCTGCTCCTGCTTTCGGCTGCATGTGTCCAGTATTTCCCTTGAGTCAGATCCAATGACAGAAATTTAGCCCACCACTAAAAGAATAAACCCAAAGTAAACAAAAATTAGTTTTCCATTAGATTAGGTTGCTAAAGTGACTCATCCTGCAGCTGTGGATTAGTTACATCTCATGCGCGGAAATGAAACTGCAGCTGGGGCTGGGGAAGAGACCACCCTGGTCAGTGACAGCTCATGGTTTCTCCAAACATGCTGTCATGTTCTGGAAGACACAGTCTCACCCTCAGCCCACTTCCCTCCCTTCCTGTCAGCGTGAACATCTGTGTGGCAATGATGTGGAGCTAAAGAGCTGACCTGTGGTGTTTCTAGTCTGGATCAAGTTTACCGAATAGTGATGCAAACTCATGCCTTGCCATAAGGGAAAGGATCGTGCAGAGCAGGGTTTAACGGCCAGGACTAAAGTGAGGCTGCTTTTCAAAACAGGGTTCCTTGCTTAAAGTGCAGGCAAAGCTCTGGGTTTAGGATATAGCTGTAAGGCATCTTAATCTAATCTAAAACACAACTTCAGCACTCATGCTGCATCTTCCTTTACATCTGGGCCAGTATTCCTGTGAAATGAAAATGGCAACCAAGTTCAGAGAAGTAATTTGGTAAAAAAAATCCATTTTAAAAATGGCTTTTTGACCAATATATTACTTCTCAAATCACCTCATTGCTTTATCAGTTGACTAACAAGGGAAAGAGTAGAAACTCTGATTGCAATAGTACTGATTTTAAATCTGTTCATGCAGCCAGCGAATTTCCTCCTTAAATACATCTACTGTGGGTTGATACAAGTAAGAAACAAGATTTCTCTGGAGCTTCTCTGGTGTCCCAAGTGCAAACAGCCACATGATTTTAGTATTTTCATTTTGGAGAGAAAAAACAATTTGACTCATTCTTTCCTGTTTAGTGTTTCTCTTTTTTGACACCTAGAATTCTAGCCTTGAATTGCAAATAAGTGATAATAAAACTGGCACAGTGTTAATCTGCTGTTTCCAAGTCTTAACACAGTGGAAGGAATCAGTTATCAGAGTCTATATTAGTGGAAGAAATAATTTTTCTGGTATAATTTCTTTGTGCAGCCAAACACAGTTTATAGAAATGGGTTTCCTGATAATGAAGATGATCAAAAGTATGGCTCTATAATACCTGTGGCTGTGAAAAGCTATTTTTCTGCTACAAAGAGGAGGCTTTGTTTTTCTTAATTGTTTCAATTATTTCTGGGTAAATTTCTGTAACTCATTTTGGAGGGGACATGGATTCATAAATTAGTTGTGAAAATATTCAGTTTGAACTTTCAGCATACCATGGGGTTATAAATTCTCTTGCCTTTTCAATATACCAGGAAGTTTCAGACCCTTTGAGGGAAAATAGGAAAAAAAATCCCTTTTACTCCCAGCAGTTTAAGACTTTCTTTATGACGATAACAGATCTGAAGATCATTATCTTTCTGTAACATGATGACACAAGGCTTTTTCAAGGAACCCCTCCAAAGAACGAATGCCTGGAATACCAAGAGTTGGGAGTTCAGACTCTGGTCATGATGGCTGCAGAAAGGAGGGTGGGTGACACTCTGCTTCAGAGATTCTTGGTGGCTGGGAGAATGGCAAGATGACTTTGTTGCTCTGTGTGCCTGTGGCTGTTGCTGACAGTCCCAGGGGACTGAGGCAGGCTTCCCCTCAGCCAGCAGATCGTTGTTTTGCTGTCTGTAAGCTGATGCATTTTATTGCCTTTCTTTTTCTCTTGCAAAGCTTCTTTTGAGATTTTCCTGCCCTGTTTGTGCAGAAGGGAGAAACAGACAACCTAGTTTGGTGAGGATGGACCATATGCATGTGTAACTTGAAGGCTGAGCCAATGTTGCAGACCAGACTCAGGTTCAAATGCAAATTATGGATAGGAAAGAACTCCCTATATAAGAAAATTCCTTTTATCTCTGAAATGGCAAGGCTGTTTCAGTGGTGCTAGGGGACCCTGGCATGGATCAGTTTCTCCAGAACATGTCCTGTGCTGGTTCAGCTGCACTTTGACTGGTAAACCTGAGCAATTCTTTTAAACGTAGTGTTAGAGAGTTTGGATATTTTTTCAAAGATAAACACAAAAAAACCCCCAAAAAACTTGTATGCAAGAAATGCCACTTGAAATTCTTCCATTGACCCAAATTATATATTTTTTGATTGTAAGATATATTTTTTAGTTTTATTTTAAATTTATTTCCTATTTTAAACAAAAAATATTGCTTTGATGCAAAACATGCAAGAAACTGTTTTTAATTAAAATTTGCACTCACTCAGAAAATTGTGATGGTAATAGCATTATACCTGTATTTAATTTTTTCCACCACTGAAACTGTTACCTAAATTAAATCCAAATTGATGTTTAATTCAGGACCTCTGAAGCTCCATTTTTTACCTGGAAAATTCATTATTTTCTTCAATACTCTGTACTTTCTTTAGAAAATTCATGGGGCACAGATATGTAACTCTAGAAAAGGAGGCTGGTCTCCACCCTGTTTCAGCCTCGTTCCCAGCAGAAATATTTGTGTAGGCATTTGTGGGAATGTAGTTTCTATCCCAGTTTCTTTCCCAAGTGATCTTGCCACAGGTTTCTTTTTATGGAGTGATAAAACCAGGTTTTGTATGTGCAGTCTTTAAAAGAACAACAACAAAAAAATAAAGTTCCCCAATTGATTCACGATCAGTATAATGTGAAACAAAAATTAATTATTCTGATTAATCTTGTAAATCAATACAATTGTCTTGCTGAGAGCTATAGTCTTTGTGTTTTGTTCTCTTCTGTTAAAATCTAAACCGAACAAAAATTGAAAACTCTCCAGTGCCTTTTTGGTGCTCTTCTAGCTACAAAAAGGAATTAACACACTAGTTTTACTGCAGGATCTTGGACATTTTCTCACCCAGATTTGGTTGGTATTCCTGAGTACAGCATGTGAAATAGAATCTATTGAAGTTTTGGTAAGGAATTTTTCAGAGTTCTTCACTGTTGACCTGCCTCTGCTCCTTTACTGATTTCAGCTGAAGCAAAGAGAAACTATGTTAAGTGCTTCTGGAAATCCTTCCTTTCAGAGGAATCAGTAGGATAATTTGAGACAGTAATGTTTTCATAAAATTGCACTAATTATTTAAAAAAAAAAATAAACTGTCATCTGCAAATTCTCCTCAACATGTGGTTTTTTGACTTCCCTGAACAGAAGGATGAATAACAACTTCAGGATTTCTCCCTGTGTATTTTATTCTTTGATCTTACAGTATTACTTTCTGGTGTTATTTATTCTTTTTTCTTCTGGCTTCCTTTGGTAAATGAATATATGTAGAGCTTCTAAAAATTGCTTCTGTGGAACTAGTAAAAAGGGAATTACACAAACCCATTCTCGCCTCCAAAAAACAATCCCCTTGAAACAGCTAATTATTTTCATGTTTGTGGGCATCCCTACACTAAGACTTTTCTGAACTCCCACGGTTCTAGACTGTCTCAGTTTCTGACCTCCCAAGTAAAACTTTTAGTGGAAATGCAGTGTCAAAAGATGTCTCCTTGATCTCTCTGAAAAGGCTCTTTCTTCTTATAGTTTCAAGTTCCTCAGCTGCAAATCTACTAATTACTCAACAGATAATTAGGTCCATATAAAAGCTGCAAAAAATCTCAGACTTAGAAATCACCTCAAAACAGAGGGTGGATCTCCTTGTGAATTGGCTAGTCCAACTAAAGGATTAAATTATGGAATATTCAAGCATATTCCTCATTATTATCTGAAAAGAAAAAAAAAATCATTCTAGGTATTCTGTTTGGGGCAGTTCCATAGTGACAGAAAAAATTCCTTTTTTTCCCTCTTTTTTCTTTTCTTCTAAAATTGTAAGAACAGTATTTAAAATTTCCTAAACTGACTGAAAATAGCACTCAACAGAGTATGTATCAGTCTTCTGTAGACCATCCCCTGAGTATTTGTACACACTGATGAGAGCCTTCTCTTCAAGCTAAAGAGGCTCAGTTCTCTCAGCCTTTGCTCACAGGACAGATGGTCCAGATCATTAATCATCTCTGTAGCCCTTTGTGAGACTCCCTCCGGTATCTCCATGTCTCTGTCATATTGAAAAGCCCAGAACTGAACACGGTACTCCAGGTGTGGCCTCACTGGTGCTGAGCAGAGGGGCAGGGTCACTTCTCTATCGGCAGTTCTTTGTCTAATGCAGCTCAGGACATCACTCACCTTCTCTGGTGCAAGGGCACATTGCTGGCACACCAGGAGCCCCAGGCCCTGTTCTGCCAAGCTGCTTTCCAGCTGGATTGCCCTGAGTACATGCTGGTGCTTGGAGTTGTTCCTCCCCAGGAGCAGGACTTTGCACTTCACTGAACTTCATGAGGCTCCTGTCAGCCCATTTCTCCATATACTGAGGCCAACCTTCTTTGCATGGCTAATGCAATAATTTTGGTGTTCCTGTGAAAAGGTATTTCCTCACCTAGTACAGTATAAATTATAAGATTATTTTTTGTTTCACTTGAAGCCTGTCTCCAAAACAGGGTACACTTGTGCAGCCAGGATCAGGTTCTTAGTCTGTAACTAAGTTTCTTTTTCATATGTCAGTTGTGGATATTTAAATTAAAAAGTAAATATTGAGTTGATTTCCTGCTAATTCTATGTTATTTTGTATACTTATTGAAATTATGTGTATAAACCAGTTTGCTAAGGAAAATTGTTAATATTTTATATCTAATGTCTTTCTGTCTCATACATTCAATCTTCTATTGATGTAAAACCTCATAAGACCAAGCAATAATGATTTAAAAGAATCTTTTTCTGGATAAATATTGTGCTTTTATTTAAATGAATGTATTCTAGATTACCATAAGGTCATGTGTGTCAGAACAAAGACAAAACCCTATTCTGTTTAAAGATGGGTTGTTTATCAGTGTTATGTGATAATTATCAAAATTAATGTCTTTTATTTCTATGGCTCTATTAAATTATATTACTTTCCTTAACATCCTATTTTAATAACAGTCATTTTAGAAATAGATGCACACATTTGCAGAACTAATATGGGAATTAATTTTTCTTAAGAAAAATTATCTGTTTCAAACCCTTTTATAGAACTGTGTTTGAAAATGTTCTTTCAATATTTTATTCTGAAGTGATGTCCTAGTCTTCTAAATTCACCTTTCTAATCACGATAAAAAAGTACCAAGTGGGCTTTTTAACCTTTACTTCTAAAATATAATAAATTCCTGATTATGGTTAAACATAAAGAATGGAATTTATAGTGGTTACCACTGCTGGTGATACTGAAGTGAAAATTCTGCAACACTGGAATCATTGGCTAGGAAAAAGAAAGTATAATCTTTAACCTTGCCAGTGGCCTAATAAATTCAGTAAGTTTCTAAGTAATGTAAGGAAAAAGAAGCAATGAGTCTTTTCAGTGGTTAATAACTTCTTCATTCTTCTGTCTTCTTTAGAGTTAATATGTGCTGTGGCTGCCTTTGCCTGGGTCAGGCCGGCCGTGGGGTTCATAGCCCCGCGTGGTACAGCGATGTCGGCTAGAGTGGTCAGGGCTGGTTGACCCCGTCCCCTCAGGCCAGATAGCCGTTCGCAGCAGGCAGTTCTTGGCTGTTGCAGGGCAGCAGCGAGAGCAAAGATGAGAGAATGGACACCGCTTGGCTTTAGTCCGAGTTTATTTCTTCTGCCCCGGGGGCAGAGAGATGTTGGCTCGAAGGGAGCCGGAGCGAGTGACGGTTACTCGCCCCTAGGGACTGGCTTTTAAGGGTTTTACAAACTGAGGCAGGTATCAGGAAATGACCAATACAAGGTAAGGGTACCTGACAAAAGATCCAGTAGTAACATCTCAGGGGAGGAACATCTTATCTCTAACAAATCACTGCAGAGATAGAGGGAATTTCAAACCAGCTAGCTTGCTAGAGCCTGTGATCATTGGTAGCTCAGGGGACAGAGACTGATGTGAGTGACAGTCTCAGGGAGTGGGCTCCTTGTCCTCGGAGTTCTCCTTTGATCTGTCCTCAGGGACCAAATCATTTGAAGAGAAATTGACCCACTCAGAATTATCCCCACTAGCAATGGTCTCCAGGACAGCAACAAATATGTGTTAGTTTTTCTCCTGAACCTTTTTACCAGTCATTGCCAGCTGCTTCACTTCCTGTAAAAATCCCATCTTATGCACCCCAACATTCAGAACTACTCTTCAATACATCAACACTGATATTTTTACCCCCCCCTTTTTTTTTTTCTGAAATGGATGTGATTTTCTAAAGGATTTTTTTTTTTGACTAAACCTTTCTGCCAGCATGATTATATTGTCAAGAATTTACACTCATGAATCTGTGTGTATAGTCCCTTAACTATTAATATCTAGTTTTTCAAATGTTAGAAAACTTAGCTTCTTCTAAAAAAAAATCCTAAACCATATTAACCCTCAGCCCCTACCCCCTTGGAAAAAGCCCCCAAAAAAACTAGCAAACACTCACATCAAAACTTGTGGAAAATCTGGGGGACATAGGTCATCTGCTATACAAGAAGAGATAAAAAAAAATATTTTACACATTTCTGAATTGTTTTTCTGGATGAGTTTAATAGCTTGAGACACCAGATTGTTCAGGATGGAGTCATTCTGAATAGTGCCATCCAAAAATCACAGTCATTCCCACAGCCCAGGCAGCAGTCAGCTGTTCCCACAGGGTGTATTAGCAAAACCTTTCCACATCAGCAAAGCCTTTAGATCAAATTTCACTTCTTCAAAAGTTATGTAACAGCATTGCTGAAAAAAAGCTTACATAACTGAGAGTGAATTTACGCTTATAGGGTTGTATTTCGAGTCTTTGTGAAAGCACGTAAAACCTCAATGCACAAAATCAAGAGCAGGATGAAAAAATAAAAGTATTTGAAAGGAAAACATGTTTCTGTGGTTTTCGTCTATCAAAGTTAGACTAAATCTTAGCCAATTGTATTGAGATTTTTTGTATAGGTGAGGATCCAGGCCTTTGAGCATGTGCTGGCTCGCATGAGCTGGGGATAGGATGAAGGCATTTGTGTTATCTGAGAAAAAAAGTTCTAGAAATAGACAATTACATTCTATTCTGAAACGAGATGAAAGGTGGTCTTCTGCTACTTTTGTAACCTACTTCATTGCTTAGATATCTTTTGTTCAAAGTCTGTTTCTGGCCCCTACTCATTGGATATATCTTATTCAAAACTCTTCTCCTACAACACAAGTTCAGTTTGCCGTGATTTTTATCCCTAAAAACTGTTTCCTATTTGCTGAAGTAAAAGCTTATATTTTACATTCTTGAGAGTAATAATTATTGACACCATGAATCATATAAATCTAGCTGATTCCCACTGTGTGAAATTATTTTACAGGCTTGATACTGTTATAGTAATGTTACTGGAGCTGTGGCTTTGAGATGATGGATAATCTTACCTATTAAATTGCTGCTGTATAGATTGATCTTAAAAAAACATTTAAACAGTAAATCAAAATCAAAAGATCATAGGAGTATATTGACTTATATATCTGTCCTTTTCATGTAAATCAGATTTTTTATTAGAGTAACCCTGTGCCAACTCAACTGGTTCAGTATATGGAGGAGAGTAAGAAAAATGTTTATAAAGTTTATGAAGTTTACCAATTTAAAACATTTTCCCCCCTATTATTAAAATTTTGCATTCCATTATTCCATAATAATAACTATTCCTCTTTGGGCAGTGGGACAAATGAGAGTAGCAACTGACTTGAGTAGCCATATCCAGCTGCTGGTGATTAGCACTATCAAAGCAGTGTTTCTTGCTCTCTGAAATACTGTGGATCCCTTACTCTTCTGGAAACACCTAATCTATGTAGCAAACACAAAACCAAGCAACTGTGTGTGCAATCCCATATGTAAAAGTCCTGTTTTCTTTGCACCAGGAAGCTTAAGTATTTTGAAGAGCAAACAGCTTGAAAAAGCAACAGCTTACAGTAGAACTAGAATTATATCCTCACCATCACCACTCCTTATTTTTTTTTAACCCAACAGACAACATAAAATTCTGCCAAGATACTTGCACAAATGCTTATTTATTTTCTTTTCATTTCTCTGACACTACGTTTGCACTGTTGTGCAGGATTTTGATTGTGGCAAATTAGATGTTGGTGGATGAGATAACTCATGAAATTATGGGCAGAGCAGTAATTTTGGATAATCTTTACAATTTAGAAAACTTACATCGACCTATGTTTTATCTCACTTTCTTTTAAAGATTAATATTGCTCTTTCAATTTTTTGATCCCTTCATTACTGTACTAGTTACAAGTTTTCATTAACAATGCTGCTCTAAGGTCATCATAGCAAATCATGTATCAAAACTGTTGTTGGATAAACTTTCTCAAAATTTATTTTCAGCTGAGCAAATTGCATAAGGTAGCATTTAAATTTATTCATTTATCAGAATTTATACACAGATGAGTTACGCTGCTTGTTGCTTTTTTATCTAATGTAAGTCATAGTAAGTCCACCACATAATATGGAACTACTGTCAAGCTGAAGACTTACTAATTTATCTTTGCAATCCTGTACAAAATATATATTGGCCTCAGGTGCTCAGATAATAATAATAATAATAATAATAATAATAATAATAATAGTAATAATATTAGTAATAATAGTACCGCAACTATTAAATACAAGTTATAAACACTACTATACTGGAGAACACAATATGTATTTGTCTTTCTTTGTAAATGAGTTTCCAGTCTGTTATCACAAGTTGTGGGGAAAATTTTGTCGATTTGCTGCTTGCCATGATTTATGTCAAATTTTATTTTTTACAGTTGCTGGTTTTACATTTGAGTTTAAGAATCACTTAATGTAGGGAATTGAGTATTCAACAGACTTTGTGTTGGATATGTTAGGTTTGAAACAAACCTAAAGATTTACATATTCCATGGTATGTGCAGTGGACTCCCCTAGTTTTAGGTGCCTCTGTTCCAGAACAACTGATCAAGAATAATAATTTTGAAAATATCAAGAAGTGGAAATGAAAATCTGAACCACAATTCCTGGACCAGTAATGACTTCTTGAATTTGGAAAAAAAACCAAACCCACCTCAACCCTGAAACATTAAATTTGTGAGTGGTGTCCGTTGTATTGTGTAGTTGTTCTGGAACTTCATAGTGACAAGAGAAATGAAACTTTTGCTTACAATTTCTATTGCAAATGTTTGAGCAGAAGAATCCAGCTAGCATGCTTATCTCTCAATTGCAAGCTGCTTTCCTTGCTTTTTCAGGTGCCAAAAATTCCAGCTGCCCAATATCCTACTGAGAAAATCTTCAATTTCCTCTGGCAGCTTTTATGAAACCGCAAACTTTATCAATTATAAAAAGCTTATAGAAGATCTAAAGTTGAAAATGCCAGGAACAGTCTAAAACCAACCAAATAAAAGCTTAGGGTTTATCTGCTGGTTTGATTATTCATGCTCGAACTCATTTAAGGAGAATCCTCTTTTCCTTAACAGATCTGAGATCACGGTGAAGTTTTTCCAGAGTTGGTAGAATTGAGAAGTCTCAAGTAGCAGTGAAGCTACTTGGTAGAAGTGAAGCATTGAGGGTGCTTCACTTTGGTGGCCACAGGCTTGGCTGTAAACGATTCTCTTTAGGAAAAACAACAACAGAGCCCAAAGTGGGGTTGCTTGCTTCAGGAACGTTTGGAGTCAGAACACCTACCAAATTTCTCGGCTCTAATAATAACAGAGAACATTTACAAAGAGAAGGATATGAGCTATGTGTGGACGTTCCAGGCTGCTTGCATAGGGGAATTCTCTCCAGTGACTGTGCTCATCAGGTTTCTGTGCACACAGAACTTCAATTCTGGGTCTCCTACAAGCTTTTTGAGCTAAATAGAAATTGGGTTTTATTACTGAGCCAGCAGAACTGTTTGCATCATCAAATGTGTAACTTCTGATTGCACAAAAGCTCTTTGTACTACACCATTCATGTACTTAAAACATAACATTTTATTTTATTTTCTGTTACTCCATCTCACTTTGATTCTCAAATGACATTTTGAAATGCATGAACTTTGAACATATGATGGCACTGTTGTGTAATCATTAAACTCTGTTTAGTGACTACATGTCCCTTGCCATGTGTGGTTTTGTTTTCTAGAAAAAAAAGCCAACAAAAAACCCCTAACAAGGCTCCAGAAAGTAGTCTTTATGGTTTTGTAGAAAATCTTTTCTCAATAGGTCATCTACTGTCATCCCATCAGTGACTTTCAACCTCATTTATTGACAAACATCTTGATCTCTTTTAATTTATTCATATTGTCAGTGATTTCAGGCCTTTTTCTTCTTTGTGTTTTTAAAAGCATTGGATGAAATATTTGGGTTTTTTTTTCTTGTTTTGATTGCTTACTATCACATACTTCTGGCAACTCATGGAGGTTGATTCAAATGCCAACACTCCGAAATGATTTTCCCAGCAGAACTCTGGGCCTGCAAGTGTGTGTGCATAATTTAGTGAGAGTTTGTCGTCCCTGGGGCCTCATCAAGACAAGTTTCAGTCTATTTGCTCAAGAATGATAATAGAGGTATACCCTGCAGGAAGCCAGATAGAGGGCTTCCTGCCTCCTATACAGGAGCAATAAATGGAACACCAAAGTTCATGGGATCTGGGAAGGTCAAGTGAAGGGAAGCTGTGTCCTTTCATTTTCTAGCTAGCTGAAGCTGATAAAGTCTGAGCGGATTCGTTTTCCTTCAGAATTCTTTTTAGAAGAAAAAAAATCCAGCTTAAAAGAAAAAAAATCTGGGGATCATACTTCTCAGAAACTTTTGCTCTGTTCTTTGGGACAGTTCACATGTCTTAGGGCTTGTACTGTCAGCAGCAGTAGCAAACACAGATGACTCAGTTTGCAGCACTTTGTGTTTGTTTCCCTCCAGGAAAGTATAACTAGTGCTCCTTCCCCTTTAGTTGACTCATTAATAGCATGCAAAACTTTGTTTTATTAATATTATTTTTTTACCCATGGAATGCCTGTCACCCTCTAGCAGCTTAGCCTAGTGTTTCTGTCTGTAACCACTGGAACATCATTTTCCGGCCAATAGGTGTTTTGTCTGATGTTTAATTACTTGGCTGGAAGATGACACAAATAATTACTCTCATAAAGTATTATGGAATTACAGAATGAGACAGGCATGAGTAACAGCTTCTCTGAAAGTGATTAAAGATACAGACGACTACAGAGTAAGCAGGAGTCAGCAAATTGTGATTTTGAAAGATGCTAGAGAACAGAAATCATAAGTAGAAAAATTACTTAAGAGTGAAGTGGTCTTCCCACCTTTCTAAGCTGATACTGTGCCCATTTTTGGGTGCTGATGTTGAAGGAAGGGAGACTGGCTGCAGAGAATCTAGGCAGAAGTAACAAAAGTGATCATAGACATATAAAACTTGACTTTTGAGTGTAAAGCAAACATTTTGGGGTTGTTTGGTGAAGACTTTCAGAAAAATTTAAATAAATGGATCAAGAAAAAAGGAAAAACTCTGAACGTTTTAATTTCTGTTTCTGTGCTGGATAATAAACCAGTTGGAAGTATAGCAGGCACAGCCTTATTCTCACTTGCATTTTTTGATTATGTCTGTATTCAGCTAGCAGGACCTGTTTGACCCTCCATTTCTGGTTGCAACCAGAAGTGACAGAAATAGCTGTGGGTGTGTGATTCTCTGAGAAAATTACATGAAATGGAGGGGAAATTTCTTAATATCATTTAGATAACTGTATCAAAAATTCTCAGTGAATAACAAGGACTGATGATTTTCAGGAAATGGTTTGGTAGGAGAAAAACAGTCTTCAATGCTCAGTCCCTTCAAGCAGGAGCTTGTGGTGGTCATTTTTATCATTTTTATCTGAGTGGAAGAAAGCAAAGACAACACAACTCAAGTTCAGCTCCATCAAGGATAGCAATTGGTTGTGTATGAATCCATTTTCCATTTTCTTCCACTTCGCCTTTTTTTTTTTCATCTAAAAAAATATAGCATTTTAGATCATCATGACCTTTATTAAAGGAGTGGTGTGGCCTCTATACGCAGAGATTTGCTTTAATCTGTACTCCCTCAAATATTTTTATTCTAACAATGACTTCTACCTTGGATAGGAAATTCCCACCCTAAAAAAAAAAAACAACCCCCCCCCCAAAAAAACCCAACAAAACATCTGTTGTTAAATGACACTGTTTCTATGCTTGAGAATTTTATTTTTTCATCTGTGTTTCACTGTTTTTCCCACATTTCAGTGTGTTGTTAGATTTGTGTTTGTATTGTGGACACAGGACCTTTATTTCAAGACCATGTGTAAGCAGGGTGAATTAGATTTGTTTCTCAGATATGTTCTGGCAACATTCCTAAATGCATTTTATTTGGTATTTAATCTCCTGCAGCTCCTGTGAAGTTGAAAGAAGATTTTTGCTGTCTTTATGGTTTTTTCTTACTGGGTATGTTATTTTTCAATATGCTTCAAGCTTTGAAAATTCCCTACGTGCAGACACTATTTTAGTCCTCTTTGGAGTGTATTCGTATTGCTCAAATGATGTAGTTAACCCTTGCTCTTTAACAACACAGCAATCTAAGTTGTAAGAGTTGCTTTCCTTATTTTTCTGTTTCTGGTTCAATCAAAAAGCAATTCAATGATGCAGAAATTCGGGAGTTAACTTTTATTCAGAGTGAACACTTCTTTAGTTAACTCTTCATTAAGAGAGTTACCTCATTCCTATGTGAAGAGTTAACACTCAACAAGTGAACTTATTTTCCAAGGCTTCCCAGCTGTGTCATGTTGAGAGATCCACTGTAGAAAATGTAGTACTTACACTTGTTTCCTTGTATTGTGTCTGGTCTCCAAGCAAGGCCTCAAAGGCATGTTTGCAATATTTCTTTCCATTCAGGTTATGCTCTTTGATAAACATTCTTAAATATATGGAAATGTAACTTTTTCTCTCCATTATGTTTTTCTAGTCTACATGGTGAAATAAGAACACTAATGACTTTCCTGGAGATTAACTTCTGGAGATCAGTTAGCATCACAAAACTTATCCCTGGATATAAAAAGACCAAATAATCTTGACAAAGCAGCCTCTATCTGTTTTTCTTAACAGAACCATGTTTAAAAAAAATTGTACTGCAGTGAAAATTATGATGCTTTGGCAAGACAATTTGAACCAAAGGCCTTTTTCATTTCTTCTTAAATAGGCTGGGTTGCTACATCAGTATGGAACCACTCAGTTTATTAAAATCAGAAGAAAAAAATACCAGTAAGCATCAAATTATTACATCTCCTAACTAAATATTATTTTTCCTTTTGGAACCATCACATTGTACTATAACTGAAATGTATGATTCTATTTTCAGCTGAATTCCCAAGAAAAAAACAATTCTTGTGGGAATGTGTTGGGTTACACTATGTGGTGATAGAGAGATAAGCCCAGAAGGCTGGAGAGACAGCCTCTTTCCTGGGCCCGGAGGTGACCCTGGGACTGTATCCAGGTCACCGGGGATGGGCGGAGAGAGGTTTGTGGCTTGTGGACAAATTAACATTGTTAACTTGTGGACAAGTTAACATTGTTAACAAGTTTCCAGTTAACATTGATAAACTCAGTAATATTAGAGGAATGGCTTAGATAATGGACAGAATGAATAATTTTTGATGGAGTAGCTGGTGCTTGAATAAGAATTAAGGTTAGTTGCAGCAGAAGACACCTAGGTAACGTATTGATAATACATCTGATGCTTTCAAAAAATGATCTTGGAAACTGAATAATGTCACTTCACTAAACAAAATTCATAAAAGCCAGAACAGATCTAAGTCTATGATCTCTCAAGTTCATGGTGGTTTGGGGATTTAGTCTTTAAAGGAGACAAAACAAAGGAATATGAAAACAGCAATGAAACAGAGAAAAAACCCAGTGTTCTGTTAGAGATGCAATCTGATAAATCTCACAGTTGTTTAAGTATAACTGTTTCATTTTGAGAGCTAAAGAAGAATGGATTTTGCCATTTAAAAAAAATATATATCCTTAAAATTTACTTAAAGCAATAAAAAGTTTTCTTCCTATGCAGAGATTTGGATTTTCTTAAATTTATGCTAACAGCACAGTCCAGGGATTTGATAGCTTCGATCCACAGCACTGCTCTCTTTGGAAGGCATATCCAAGTCTGTAGTTCGAAGGCTGGTTATTTTGTCCAAGCATGAGCATTTTTTGTGTTTTGTTCTAGTCATGTTCCCCAACTCTGTTCTTCTTCATGGCTTGGGGAATATCTTTATTGGCACTGGACAGTCAGGGCTGGTTGTTTTTTTCTTATTGTTGTTCATGTTTTATTATTCACATATTTCCCAATGCATGACATTTTTGCACTTCACAAAATTACAGAATCATCAGGGTTGGAAGAGATCTTCAAGATCATCTAGTCTAACAATCAACCAAGCACCATCATTATCACCCCTAAATCATATCTTCAAGTGCCACATCCAGATGCCTCTTGAACACTTTTTATAATGAACCTGAGTGTTGAATAATGCTTGTTTGACTCATATTTTCAATTACTCTAATAAAATAACACAGAAGAACATATTTTGTAAAAAAAAAAGCCCAACAAAAAATCTAAACAATACCCCAAACCTTTGATTTTTCTTTTCTAAATAAAACATGCTACTCCATTGCGTAATGTAAACTACTGAAAACACATTTAAACACATTTTCACCTTAGTGCTTTCTTAATAAGAAAAACTAACAGATGTCTTCCAGCACAACCTCCCTATACCAGGGTCTTTAGTTCAGCAGAATTCTCATGTGTCTGCCTCCTTCTATGAGTGATGACATTTCACATGTCCTCAGTTACGCATTTTGCTATGCACCTACCTAGAGTCGGCGCAAACTGAGGTCTTGCTCTGTAAGTTTCTGTAGTTTGTTAAAGAAAACTAAAGGGAATACTGCATACTCTGAATTCAGTGGTTTCTTGAGAAGCAAAAATATAAGTACCTTTTGGGGCCCCATGCAACACTGACCAACTCACAGGGTTATGGGCTGGGAAGAATATTCTTGTTTCGTTTTCTGGTTTGGATGAGTTGATAAATATGCATTTTTAAATAAGCTGTTAATAATTTTGTGACTAATATTGATTGACCATTTTTATGTTCATTTAAAGTTAATTTTTTAGTTAACCCTCATATGTCAAAATACTGTATTTCACTTAGATGAATTCACAAATTCTGTCCTTAAAAGCTCTTGTGTCTATTTACGCAAATATCTTAATCAAAAACTAAATTTTGTTAGTCAAATTTTAGTTCAAGAATCACATTAACATTTTAACCATTATTTGTTACAGTCATGAATAACAAGTAGTTTTAGTAACACAGTAAGTTGGAGTTCTTAACTACCGCCTTACTTAGTGAACAGGCTTTGTTAGATTTACTTGATGTCTGATACTCCTCAAAAAACATCACAACAAATCTCTTTGATTTTATTCTTTTTTAGTTGTTTTACTTTCTGCTCTTAGTTAGTGGGCTTTATTCTTAAACTCAGTCAAACTAATTACTGAATAAAAAATTTAAAATACAAGGAGTCAGTATGCTTTGTTGTGTATTTGTGGTCACTCTCAAAATAATTTCTTGCAAAAGCAAAGCCATAATGAAGTTGCAGGCAACTGTGTACTAATGACTTTGCAGTAAAAGCTTCTGGGAAGATCTAAGCATAAAGGTTACTTCCAGCAAACATTTATTTATTTAAAATTAAGGTAAGGGACAACATTTATAGTTCCCATCTTTCTCTTTTTTGGTGGGTTTTGTTTATTTGTTTGATTGTTTTTAATATGTTTTCTGATTAAGAAAGAATATTATGATTTTATAGACTGGAAGAAATTTATTTTAGTGTCGAAGAGCCAGAAGGCCTATTGCACATGTATAAATCCCACTTTTATCTTCCTCTGAGCACTTTCTGAGACAGAAAGAGGTAGGTTTCTGTTGCTATTTCCATCTGACAGTGAATTCACCACTAGCATGAGATCCTGTGTTGTTACTTGTAAGCAAAATCAATGGTTGGTTGTTGTGGCACGCACTTAGTCTTGTCCCTAAGCATTTGAAAAGCGGGGGTGAGTATGTAGTTTCTGTTGGTTTTCTGTGCCAGCATTTTGAAGAATGATAAAAAAATAAGCTAGGGAAAAACCTCAGGAGGTGATGCAGTTTAATGCGAATGGCAGGATTAAGTATAGTTAGATTGTACAACAGTATGCGGTAGCTTTCTCCTAAACACCTCAAAAGTGAGATTTCATAGTGTCTCTAGAATACCTATTGGTATGTTTCAGGAAAGGGAAAAAATGTCCAAGCTATCTAACATAAATCATTTTTACTAAAATTATGCTGATTTTTCTCATTCTGCTTCCAGACACCTGGAAAACAATTGATGGTGTCTCTCTCTTAATGGCAGCACTTAGTTATTAGAAGATTGTTATCGATGTCCTTCCTTCCTCAGTCTTCTCTTTTCTAGACTAAACAAAGTCCTTCAACTTCCTTAGGAGATTATTCTTCTAAACTCTTAATTACTCTTGTAACCTCTACCACGGAATCTTTCCAATTTTCTTTTTTTTCAGTTTTAATGTCCCAAAGCTGGATTAAAAACCTCAGCTATTAAAAACTATGACCTTATTAATTTACTAACAATTCTTTTAATTTTGTTTAATTTTAATTTTGTCATTTTTGTTTCTACTTCAGTTTTGAATAAATGGAATTACTTAATTTAAAATTGTGAATTTCATATTCGAAAATATTAACAGTATTTAATCAGCAACCTTACAGAATCTAAACTTGCTTTTCATAGTGTTCTATTTCTTTTTGTTTAGTATTTTCTTGGCTTTAGTAGAACTGGAATTGTAACTGAGTGATTAATAAGTTTTAGACATCATCTCCACCAGTCTATGTGTATCTTTTAGTGAAGGAAGAAATGGGAGTGAGTCACAGTTCTATTATCTTTATTAAGTTCAACTTGGTGGAAGTTGCATCACCTAACATCTTACCTCTTGCACAGTGTATGCACGATTTATCATTATAAAGGAAGAAAGAACAAGCCGTATTCTAAAAGCTAGCCCAGAGAAGGATTGTCACTGTGCCTGTCAAAGAGAAGGAACTCTCCTTTACATCCTTTTCATTTTATCCAAATTTGGACTTGTACTGATGAATCAAATTTCTCCGTGTATATCCCTGTTTAACCTCAAAGAATCTGTAGTGCTTTAAAGGAGTGCTGACATATGCTGATGACAGTTTCTGTGTAATTTTGTGTACACATACCGTAGAGACAATTTTTCCAAGCTTGTGTTCAACACAAGAGAAATGTTTTTTAAAGGCAAGATATGTGATAACAACTCTTCCATTCCTATCTATAGGGAAATTAGATTTATTTGCTGTGATTGTACTGCTCCTTGGTGACCATCTCTCTTCCTAAGAGAGCAAAGGACCACAATGCTCTGCCTCGTGATCAAACAGTTCAGCAGGGAATGTCAAAATGTCCCATTCAGAACCAAAATTTCAGAGGTGGCAAATAAAAGAATATTCAGGTGTTATTACCCTTGCTAAAAGTCAGCACAAATTGACCCAACACGCATCTTTCTCTTCCATAAGACTTTCAAAGAGTAGTAGACTCACTTTTAGCCTGAGTCAATCAGCTCTACTGTATTTTATCCCTTCCCTGCATGAGAATATGTCAAGGAGGAAAGCAAGGAAATATTAGATACAGATTTAGCCTCTCTTTTTTTAATGCCATATGATGCCTTTCTAGAATTTTTAAAGTTTTACTTCTCTGTTTATGAAGCTACTTTTTCTCATGTCCACTGACACACTTCTTCATCCAGATTGACAGCTGTCAGTGTTGTAAGAAGCAAAAAATAATATATTTAAATGGTTTCAACTGTAGAAGACACAGGTTAGCAACCAGAAATTATGTATTTTTTCTATAATATACATGGCTTTTTATTGGTGTCTTAATGAAAAGAAAATGAAAAAAGATTTTATATATATATATACATATATATATATATATATACACTCTTCCACTCTAATGAAAGCAGACCCTTATGAGTTTATAAAATAATGAAAGGGAAATCTCCCCTTCTCTTTTATTTGAAATATATTTTACTCAGCTCTTAGTTCATTATTTAAACAATTATGCCATTTCATGGAAACCTGTTCTCTTTTTTATTGGTTGGCTGTATCCAGTGCTCTGATTTTCTCTGCTTTTTTCTTATTTACAGAATCAATACAGAAATAGAATCACAGAATTGTTTGAGTTGGAAAGAGCATTAAAGATCACCTAGTCCAACCCCCTGCTATGGGCAGGACCATCTTTGGCTAAACCAGGTTGCTCTATGCCCATCTAACCTTACCTTGAACCCTTCCAGAGACTGGGCATCCACAACGTCTCTGGACAACCTGTGCCAGTGCCTCATCACCCTCATAGTAAAGAATTTCTTCCTAAAATCTAATCTAAATCAACATTTTTAAAAAAAAATTTATTTTTTTATTTTTATTTTTTGAAAGTCACACAGTTTTCATGGTGATAGGCTTGTTTGGGAATTCAGTGGTGGCTTTCTGTTGGTTTGAATGAGGAAGGAAACCATGGCTGCTGGATTCCTTACAAATGCATGTAACATGATTTTCTTTTCAGGTGGAAGATAGTTTAGAAAGGATAGATATTCAATTATAACTAAAAGAGGTGTGACTGAATAAAAATTCTGATGTTCATTAATTAAAATCCTCAATTTTCTTTCCGAACTATACTGTGCATCTCACTGTCTCCTTTGGGAGAGGAGACAGAGAAAAGGGAGTTGTTTTTCAGCCTTCTGCCTGAGACCCTCACTCTCTCCTGGTCCCCCACTTTCAATTATGGTTCCTGGCCATGGACAGGGAAGAAGGAGAAAAAACTCTTGATGTGAAAGGAAAGAGAGCAAGGAATAAGGAGGAGGAATATAAGTTTTGGGTGTATTTGTTTTGAAGCTGGTGTTGAACTGTAGTGTGTGTGTATATATATTTTAATTTTCCATTTCTGACCTATGTCACCAATAAACAAAAGAAAGATGCTTGACTCAAGTAAGAAAATGTGTTACTTGATTAATTTATATGACCTATGCATGGACACCTATTAATAGGCAATGGTATTTTATAATGAACTGCAGCTGCAAGAAGTGAAAATAAGTAACGACAAATTAACAAATTCAATGTATTGTTCTAGTGTCTGCCCTCTAAAAGAGTCAAGTTCAAGACTGTAGAATTATGAAATAGTGAGTGATGAGGCAGAATGAAGAACTACTGGGGACTGATGAAGACCATACCATCAAAAGTTTCAGCTAAACAGCTAAACAGAGAATACCCTAAACAGCTTCAGAGACAGAAATTTGTGAGACCAGGTTTCAGAAGACATTTAATATTTGTGAAGCATACATGTAATAAATGAGTTACAGCAATTCTTAGAAAGAAATCATAATCCTGTACTCCACTGCAGAATGTGGATGGCATGTGTTGCAAGCACTGGTCATAAAACAAGGTATTTTAAGCAGCATGCCTACTAAGTACTGAATGAAACAAAAGGTTCTGTGAAAATAATGTTATATCAAAATTGGAAGTCTTCATGACTTTAACTACCCTTAAACTAGATTTTGCATAGAAGGCCTTGAATCAAGGCCACCTCAGTTTTTGTTTTCTGATGTCTTGATGCTTGAATTGGCTTATGTTGCAAGGACATGAATATGCTTTATTGTACTTACTTGAAAGATTAATCTGTATCTGTGCTAAAATCAGGCTGCTAAATTTGGAAAATGCTACCTCGAATTTGTAAATGGGTTCTTCAGTGAAGAACGTATAAAAATAAAAGTAATTTCCAAATTATTCTTAACTCAATGTTCTTGCGTAAGAATGGCTATAACACCTATATAACTGGCTATCTAAGTGTTCTGATTGCATATTAATTAAATAATGCTTTGGGCTTTTACTTTATATGAAAATAAGAAGCTGTTACTTCTAGCATTATCTGGAATATTTACTGCTTATGTATAAAAAGGGAAAGGAACAGAAGCAAAACAACTAAAATTGGTTGACATTTTAATCTGTAGTTATAGCCTCCTGTGGAACTGGTTTTCAACAGAGGAAGTGGGAAAATTAACAGTATTCAGTGATTTTTCTTTTTTTTTTTTTTAGATTGATGATTTTGCTAAGTTTATGACTTGTCCACTGGAGAGAGATAAAAAGATTACAGCAGCAAGTGGAACTGGAGACTTATATTAATGCAGAATCAATACTGCACTGTAAAATCAAAATTCATTGGACTGAGAACTGAGCATTTTCTCAAATTTTAGCAATTACCTCTTGTAAACAGTTTTCCTATGAAGTATCTTGATTATATGCAAAACTATTGTTCTACTGACCCTTGCCAGCATATAACATTAATCTGACATACTGTGTAGCATCACTACAATATTGTCTAATGCAGCTCAGGTCTATCTTTGATAAAAAGCTACAATTATCCTCTTGCTTAGCAGCACAAATTGTTGGGGTGGGTAATGTGAGAGCAAGAGTAACTTCTGACACTACAATTGGATTCACAAGCATGGACCCTTGAGCAAATTGCTAACCCTGTTGGGTTTTAAAGCTTCACCAGAGAAAATCTTATTGCATATTTGAGGGTACAGCATACAAAAGGCTTGCAATCCCTTTGTGTACAGGCAGAATTTCAGTTAACTATAAATATTTCTATTTTTTTAATTTAGTCTTAAGATTTTGGCATCTCAGCTTCATTGTGAAGTATCTTTTTTTTTAATCACTACCCACAGAAAGCCCAAAATCTCTTCAGCATATCTCCTTTCAAGAGACTTAACATCTCTTCTAATTTAGCAGGATATGTTTTGCTGGAATCAAATATTGTTTAGGATTGGGTGTGCTTGCAGATAAAGCATTTTCACAGCTTCATAGTTTCCTACAATAAGGCTATTAGATGAACTCATTTTCTTAGCGCTGGAATATTAAATGTTTCTACATCTGTTGTTCATATGTGCACATGAAACCTTTCTTCTGTTATGGAAAGAAGCCATGAGCGCTCCCTTTCTCTTATCCGCTCTCCCCTCTCCCTCTCTCCTCACTTTACAAATACTATATATGTAACTATTTGGCAGAATGCATCTAAAAAAATTGTCAGTGGAAAAAAAGGTAATAGTGTTCCACTCTAAATATATACAAAATAGGTCTATTATTTTATAGAGAAGAGAACTTGGGACTTTCTTCAGGAAAGGGCTGTGAGTGCCTTAAAGAGCAGGAAGATTTATCGTTTGCATTGCTCTGCATGTAGAGACAGGCAACATACAGCTTCAGGTAAAACCTGCGCCTCATCATTACAATATTCTTCCAGCTTCACATTACTTACGAGAACTTTTGTTAATTTATATATAAAGACATGAAACCATTCTTGTCCTCCTATTTATATACTGTGTATTTTACTGGATTCTGGCAATCATTGCTGCAGAAAGCCCTCATTATTGTCAGTGCTTTTAGGGGCAGAGGGGCAATTTGTTGATACCAAGACTTTAAAAAAAGAAATAACAACAATTAAAAAAAAAAAAAGCTCAACAAATCAAAACAGTTTTAGAAAGAGAGGTGGATCTCTAAGGCAACTTTTGCTACATAATCTGTTTATCAAAATATGAATAGAGACATGAATGTGGTCTAGATTGTAATTAGACTGTTCCTTTCATACTTACTGCCTAGAGAATGAGCAATAAAATCAATGCAGTAGCTTGTGCAATTTTTGGTTTTATATTATATTTTATTTACAAAAAGAGATATCTACCTTTCCAGTTTTTATCATGCCCCTAAGTTTCGACACAACTGAATTGCGCTGATAGGAAAGAACATTTTACTGCATGAAAGGAGGAACTTACATCAAACTAAGATATTTGACTCCTATGCATGTATTAATGGTTTGATGAAAATGATTGACTACACTTTCTTTTTAAATGACAAGAGTAAAAGTCTTTACATTTTCTGGTTAGAAATCCAGTCAGATGAGAGTGATGTTTTTCATCTGACAGGTCTCTAGGTACAAATGTTCTGTCACCCAAAGTTACAAGCAGGTGAATGCTGGAGGGTATAGATGATCTGCAGCCTGTGATACACAAGGACTTGCTGATGTGACTAGTTAGAAGCCTGACAAAATTAGCAGCAGAATACTACATATAAAACTGTACCACAATTTTATTTCATCTGTGGCCCAGGCACTGGGCCTAAAAGTGCACTTACAAATATGGCTCAAGGTATCCTATTACTTTTTTGCACTTGTAGGGTTATGGTTGGACACAAAAACAGGAGTGAGCTGTAGCTGTGATAATGGACATAATGTAGGTTAAGCAGTGTAAGCAGAGTGAGCTCAGCTCTGAAAGGCCAATGTAGTGCAAGGAACTGCCATCTCCAGTGGCTGAGGAACTTCATCTCATTCATCACTGTTCATAACTGCTTTTTATTCTGCACACACATCAAATAACAAAATATTCCCCCTTTTCTGGTAATTTATAATGCATAGAAAACCCATTTATGTCTCAGTGAGTGACTGAGACGCTCTTTGAAATGCTAGCTTTGATGGACTGTGTTTCACAAATGCGAAGTCTGGAGTGGAGTGCATGGCACAGACTTTTTGAGTAATGGTGTAGATTTTAGTGCCTCTTTGTGTCTTCTAGTGCTTATTATTGTAGTGCTCAAATAATTTATGACCAGAAAAATGGTCCTTCAGCCTGTATGCACTCAGAATGTATGTTCTTGCTCAGAACTGTGACTGGACTGCGGTGGAAGACCCTGCCTACACCCATATTACTAAACAGAAAAAGAGGACCATGAGCTAATATCTGCACTGACTAGCTCTTATCCTGGTAACTGATAGCTATAGAAAAATTTTATTGGAAATTGTTGCCTGCAGTAGTCCTAACCAGAGATAGGGGTGGGTTAATTTCCGAGCCACATGGGTGGTTAGGGCCCCAGTGTCTCAGCTTCCTCCCTGATAATTTCTCTAGAAGAGTAGGTTTGAATTTGCATGCTGTCAGGGGAGATTGACAAGGATATCTGAGACTTGATTTGTACATACATATGCATGCTTTTTTGTTGATTTTGTTAATTTTCTTCTGGTTCAACATTTTATTTTTTTTCACTTTTAAAATCTAAAACAAGATTCAGGTAGCCAGGAAGCTATTACATATCCTCTCCTCTCTTTTGCTCTGACAGAAATGTGTTTCTGTAGAGTAGAATACATTTAACAGTTTTACATTTTTAAAATTAATATTTTTTCAATTATAAATTTGGAAAATATTGTCTAAAAAGTATATTTTTTAAAAAAGGTGTGAACTACTATACTGTGAATTCAGAAAATGAGTAATTTTTAGGTCACCAACTACTCATTTTGTGGCAGCAACAGTCTTGTTTTTGTTTGATTTTCACTTGGCAAATGTTTGGCAAGAAAGATGCCTCTGGATACAAATTCAGCCTGAAAAAATCCACTTTGTAGCTGTATGGCCTAAGCATGCATCTATGAACCTTCCCATGAGAATTTTCTGGGTGTTGGCAAAGGATGAACAACAATTTCTGTACTATATATTCGCCCTAAATCTTCATGGGAATACATTACACTATAAGAAATTTAATGATGTAATTAGAATATGAAATTAGATGATAAGCTCAAGAGTATTAAAAGATCAAAATTTAATACAAGAAAAAGGAGAAAGGCAAAGGATTAAGAAATCTTTCCACAACTGACTTCACGTTTTTCCCTGTCCACAAACATATGGAAAAGATAAAACTTATAAAATCTGATTATTCAGATAAGAGAAATTCTCTCTCTCAGCTCTAAAAGTGAGATTACTGCTTCAAGTATAGACACAAACCAAACTCATAATAATGTAATTATGATCAATTTATAACACAGCTTTCCACTGAAGCTGTAAAAATAAAAACACTAGGAATTTTGAAGTGCTCTGGTTTGGCAGTCCCAGATTTTTAAAACTCTCATTTCTGACTTTAATAACTCTAATATATAATTTTGACTTCTCTATTTGTAAGTTTTTATTTTGCTCCTATCACAGCATATTTTGTCATTTATGTTGCATTTGTAAGCTTTTCACTGAAACTGGTGAACTACAGGTTTTGTGAGTGTCCTTCCTGGCTGAAAGAAAAAAGTCATTCACTTGCCTTCTGAGAGCTGAGCTTCTACCTATTTACGGCAAATTGATGAAATACTATTGATACTATTGACGAAAGAGTAAGAGTTAATAACATTTGAAATTTGGAATCTGAGTAATATAAATGTTCTTTATGAATGTACTAAGTGGACCAAATTTGAAATTTAGGAGTCTACTTACACAAATACAGCATTCTTAGTACAAAACCTAGTTAAATTACTTGCAGGTTGCTTCAGAAGCAAGTGCTACAGTATTAGATTGCATTGGCCACTGTATGTTACAGGTGTACGTGCATATAGCTGTGTATAGGTACAAACACACCTACATAGAAAGCTAAACAGAAAATTAACTCACTTCCATGAAAATAAACATTGTTAGGGTTGGGTTACTTTTCATAAATATGAAGTTATGTTCCTGACATAACATTCTGATGCTAGAAGCAAAGTCCAGGTCAGTTTGATAAATGCTGGAGTGTATGCCTTTTGTGGTTATATATTTGAATAAAATGATCAATCTATTTTGGATTCTGAAACTCGGAGTACAGATTTGATTAAAAGCCTGCTTTGGTGAATGAAAGTTTTTGTATGGCTTGAGACTGGTTTTAATATAAATGGTTGAAGGAATTTTTACCAATCTCAAGATAACACAGCAATGATGTTTACTATTGCTTTTTAAAGCATTTTTTGAATAGAAGACCTGATGGTATTTAAGCAAAATTTCTGTGAAATTAATCAAATATTTGAAACTTCAACCACTTCCTTTCTAGTTCTTGAAGGGTATGTTGTCTTCTATGTAGTTGCTCCAGAAATGCTAAGGTATTTCCCAATCAAGCTAAAGTGGCAACCAGGCTAGCAGGAATGCTCTCTCTCATGAGATTGCCTGTAGAAGTTGTATCTCCTACCTACTCTGGTACAAAGCTAATCTAGGATTTATTTGTATTTAAATAAATGTGCCTAGTTTAAATCAGACAAAAAATACTAGTCCTCCCACATCTTCTAGGCTACCTCTGAACTTTCTGTTCCAGGATTGCCAAACACAAACCCTTCAAACTCAGTCTGATAGTCACAGTTTACAAACAGCAAACTCTTCTCTTCTTGTCCAAATTCAGTGTAATTTTATGGGTACAGCACTTGACCATTCATGTCCAGGAGAATCACTTTCTGTCACCACCTCTAATTCTGGTCTACTTGATGACTCTGTGAAAATCTATGTGTTCTACTGTTTCCTCCTGGAAAAAAGAAGCAAGACTAGTTCTTTCCAAAGTGAAAACTTTTCCCGCTACTAATTTTTTAGCTAAAAAATTAAGTTAATAATCTTTATTTTGGAAGCTTTTTCTGTAATTACAGGTGGTAACTTTCAGTGATAGATGTAGATGTACCACTTCACTTACTGATTATCTGTTCAAAACCTACGTGATATTAATAGTTGCTGGCAGGAAGGGAAAATAAATGTAGATGCTTGTGTGTTAATCATGCTTAGGTCAGTGGAAAAAATAGATATAAATGTATTTCAGTCCTGTTTTCAATGATTCTGATCTGTTCCTTGTATGCATTTGGAAATTCAGGGTGGTGGTTTAGTAAGTACTGAAGAGTCTACAGAAAAAAAACAGATAGTCTGCTGGATAGTAATTTGTTATATTCACAAACCTTTTTTATTTCAAGAAGAATGTAGAAACTTCTTCTAAATTCTTTTGTTAAAATCAAATATGTCCTTAGAAACAGTGTTTTAAAAAAATTATTTCAAATGGCCTTATAAGTAATGTAGGCTACCTATTACAAAAATATAAAACTTCCTCTCTTCACCCTTTCTCATTCTCCTCACTTTCCATTCTCTCCCCTTGGCTCCCAAGAAGGTCCAGTTTCTATGTTAGACTACAGTAAAAATTACAGAATACATAGGCAAAATACATATTTGTTTAACTACCTTTACTATGATTAAGATTTTATGCACTGAGCTGTTGAATATGTGATATATGGTTTAATGTAGAAGAACATTACTTCTCAATAATTACGGTTTTCCTCTAGAAGAAAAGCACAAAGTAACTTTAGGAACAGGAAAAACAGATGTGGCACAAAAGAAAAGATTTTATTCATTTAAAGACAAATTTAAAGATAGTTTGAACTAAGGTTTTACATGAAGCTCTAAAAGTACAAGAAAATACTTTCTTACAACAGAAAGCAAGTTGATATGCCCATACCTATACTTATATATGGCTAGATAGTTCCCTTATTCTTTAAATAGCAATGAATCTTGTATGTATGTCATAGTTTTCCTTGCTTTGTCATTAGATATTTCATATGGACAAATGTTGCAATTTATTTAATTTCCTTAAAAGCCTCTTTATTCAAGAGACTGTCACTGTGTCTCAGAGTAGAGTCTCATGGAGATAGTTGAATGAGACCTGCTTTACTGCAAGCTTTGACAAGAGCGGTCATTATACCAAATAATTAAGCTCATTGTAGACACATCCAGAAATGCTCTATCTGCCCCTGCTAAGTTCCAGTTCTCAATGCACTCTTTGGCCTGAGATTACATATAACCCTGTATGGGTATGATTTGAGTGCAAGGTTTTCTGCAGAAAACCTGAAAGAGAATGCATCCAGGCTGAAAAAACTGCTAGATGGGAAAAAAATGGCATTGAAGAGAACATAACAGCATGATTTGAGGCTTCAGGGACTAGGAAAAACATCACTGGGACCTAAAACCAGGACACTCTGGAATGTATTTCTGTTTAACTGTGTGAACATAACTATTCCTCCAAAATGTTTGGAAAATTTCCCGCTTTTCCTGGACTGAAGCCTTGCAGGGGGAGACACATGTTGTGACAACAATGGGACAACAACCACGTCCTCCTGCTTCCTACTCTTTTGTCCTTTTCCCATACCATCATCCTTTACCAGACTCAACAACAACAATATTTTATTATTGTGGAAAAATTTCCTATCCAGGTATATCCAGGTACAGATGTACCTGGCCGATGTTTAATCAGTACACTAATGATCTAATTAGTGGACAAGATTATTCAAATCCCGATTGTCTTTATATTTGCTATGGAACGCCAGTGAGAACTGGTATGTCTGCTAAGTAGAATGCAAAGTAGATTTTAACAAACTTGTGGAGGTATCAAAGCAGCCAATTTTTTTTTTTTTTTTTTTTTTTTTTT
>VZTE01003401.1:57980-80994 GCA_013397775.1 Eulacestoma nigropectus
TTTTTTTGGTCACAGACATCACATCATCAAGCTAGTATATACAATTTATTTTTTGGTCTAAATTGTCATTTACAGCTATGTAGAGCACCCGCACACTACAGTACACAAGTGCTTTTAACTAATGTTTATGTATAATACACTTTGTTAACATGTATTGTGCTGTGTGTCACAGTTAGAGCAATTCCATTCCATAGAAACTACAACATTTGTTTTCATTCCACCTTGGAAAAAGACCAAAATGTTTTGGAACACTGCAGCAGAAATGGAATTATCAAAATCAATGTTTATATATCAAAACATGTGGATGTGATTAGGGAACTGGCCTGGCACGGGGGAAATCCAGCTTCAATTACATTGTTCTCTGTGAACCAAAACAGATTTTCTCCTTCTAGAACATGTTGAATCAGGCAGGCTAAGGATTTTAACCTCTAGTTCCTTTAATAATCAGTCTATTCTTCCCTTCTCTTTCATCAAACTTGCTATTTAATTTTTTTTTGTAAATCATCTTCTCTTGAATAAAAGGTTCATTTTTTGAAATGCCATACAGGTGTTCCAATCAAAATTCCTCACAGTGTCCATAGTTTAGCATGCAAATATAGCAACTTCCACTTCAGCAGTAGAGAATTCAGTCTCAGGTGTTAAGTGATATGCACAGGATCATGATGCAACTCAGTGAAAAAAAGCTGGTTTGGGACTAAGGTTTTTTTTGTGCTTTATATAGTCGAACACACTGTTATACAGATGAACTATATAGTTATTCAGACCTTATTTTTTTTTTTTTTTATTTTGTGAAATACGAAAACAACCAATTTAGAATAATAGCAATTGTTATTTTAACTTCTCAAATCAGATGTATGACTATGAGCACATGAAGTTGGGTTGCTCACATCAGCCAACAAGGAACACAAAATCATGTTTGCTAAAGTAAGCTCTGACCCACATTTGGCAATAAAAGTCTTTCTTTGAGGCTGGATTCTTGACTGAAATGCCAATCTTCGATTTGAGTGCCCAAGTTGTCTCTCTAGTATGTGGATTATGACTATTCTTCATTTGGAATGTGAGAAGAGACAGAGTTGTGATTAGGGGTTGCCTCATGACTTGAACACTCAATTGAGGAAATGAGAAGCACACATTTATTACGTTCAGGCTGAGGAAGTCTGGACCACAGTTTCCAGACCCACAGCACAATCAGAAACCACCAACCTGGAAGAGATGCTAAGGGAAAAGTTTCTCCATTTTCTCAGTTGGTACTGGGCCACCAAAGAAAGGAAAAATTATGCAAAGACTAAACAAGAAAAACTGAAAGGATGGCTTGCTTAAGTGAGAGAGGGTAGAGCTAGGCAGTGTGATAAACCCTGGGTACTGTCCAAGCTTCTATTAGTGCTTATGTAATTATTTTTTTATAGTTCCTTGTTGCTGTAACAGGCTGTTAACCAAATGCAATTAACTTTTCTTCAGGAAGTGGCAGTAAATAAAAGTTTAGTTAATTAAATATGCCTTCTCAATTATTGTGAAGAACAGATTTGTTGTTTTTCAATACACTTTCTTGAAAACAGTTCAACTTGCAGTGGAATATGCCAGGGAGATGATCAGTTTGTTGTGCTTGGTTAACCTACAGGAGCCTCTAGGTTCTTTCATTTGCTGTGAAAATACACGGCAACTGCTCATCTCCCCTTGTTGGTTGCCTCAGTCACACATGGGACCTAGCTTGGAGGAATTTTGAATTGGAATGTTGGCTGATTTGCAGCTCAGAAAATTGACTTGCTGTTGGGGGGAAAATAAAAAAGGAAAAAGGGGTTAATGAATGTTTAAAACCATCTGTATAATGCGGGCGTGACATTTGCTTTATGTTCTATATTTATATCAAATGTGTTATATATTTGGTAGCTTTGCTCAGGACTTGAGATCTCATTTGGCCTTTAGGGATACATTTCTTCATCTGAAATTTAGTGTCTCTGATGTTTCTTAAACTGATCAACAGGGCTTTCATGTGTAGTACAAGTTTGGAAGTGCATTTATTACTGCCAATGCTTGTTTCATTTTTTTCAAAAGCAGGGAGGGATTTAATTTGAATTCCGTTCCAGCTGCTGGGAAATAACTCACACCTCCTAAGAGAGTTAATTGGAGGCAATTATACTGTAATCTAATTGATCATACTTTAAAGATGTGGCTAATTTTTCTACAGCTACCTCTGCAAATATAAGAAAATCAAACTTTTTCTTGGCCTTGCCTGAGATCTTTTTCTAGGCCTATGACAGACCACTTATAAAATCAAGGTAACTATCAGGTAAGTGTCCCTCTGCTGGAGGGCTACTGCTGTGCTGAGTAATGCTTGGTAACTCTGGATAACACTGGTGGTGCTGATGCAGGTTGAGGTAACAAAACTAGGGGCCCTTTATTTGATTTCCCAAGCTGGGTTTGTACAGAATCGTATGTATAATAATGAGTTCAAAAGTGCGTGCCAGTGTTGCTACAGATGCACAGGAAGGAGGCAAATACCGAATGATCAAAATACTAATTTGGGGCAAAGGGAGCTATATGTAAGACAAAATAGGTATGTACAAGGCTCCCAGTCAACCCTGAAATTGTGAAGGATCTGCTGCTCCAGCTGGATCTCTACAAATTTATGGGGCCTGATGAGATTCATCCAAGAATCTTCAAGGATTTATCTAATGTCATCAAAAAACCTCTCTCAATGATTTTTGAGTGGTCTTGGCAATCCAGAAAGGTCCCAGCTTGTTGGAAACCAAGGAGTTAAAACTTCCACAGGCGATAATGAATTTGATTTACAGCCCTGGAAAGAACTCGGGTTGATGTGATGACAAGACAAATAGACCCTAAGCAAGAGAATCACAAACCTATGCTCCTATAGTTATAAATAAGAAAATGTATTGAGTGATAAGGTGAAGGGTTTTAAGTGTAGTAGTATGATTTTATAGTTTAAGTTAAGAATTGAGATGTTATAATAGAAGTATATGGGTGTACGTGACTTAGCAAATAATTGGTAGAAAATAGACGTATTGCAGTAAAAGTTACCAAAGGTTATAGGTTATCAAGTCAAAACAAAGTTTCTTGTTAATTGCTTATTGGACCAGAAAGTTATAAATTGCCATGCAACCTTGTAACCCGTGACTGTCTCTATTATGGTGACTTGTTACTTAACTCCACGGCCTCTGAGACTGATGCCTTGTTTGTAATTTTAAGTAATAAATTGTGTATAATCATGATAGTCCCATCTCTTTAATCAAAGCTCTGACGCAAAAGAAGTAAAAGAAGAAAAAGCCGGCAGAGAGAGTGTTTCACCAGCTGACTGGAAGCTGGCTAATGTCCTGGTTTTCAAAAAGAGAAAGAAAGAGGACCCTGGAAACTACAGGCCTGTGAGTTTCACTGCTGTGCTTGGTAAAGTTATGGAGAAGATTATTCTGTGAAGTATTGAAAAACACCTGGAAGACAACACAGTCATTGATCACAGCCAGCACAGCTTCATGAGAGGAAGGTCCTGCTTGTCAAATCTGATTTCTTTTTGTAGCAAGATATCCCATGCAATTATCAAGGGAAGACACCTGATGAGATGTTTTTGGATTTCAACAAAGCTTTCAATATTGTCTCTCACAGAATCCTTCTGGACAAAATGTCCAGCACATAGCTGGATAAACACATCATATGATGGGTGAGCAACCGGTTTACTGGTCAGGCACAAAGGAGGTGGTCACAGTCCCAAGCCTGAAGGGAGTTGAAGCATTTGGACAATACTCTCGAGCACATAGTGTGAATCTTGTGAATGTTCCTGTGCAGAACAGGAGCTGGATATGATGATCCTTGCTGATCCCTTCCAACTCAGCATGTTCTGTGATTCTGTGATTAAGATGACCCATAAATGCAGTGATTTTTGAATGGAGTTTTGCATATTAGTTATCAACATCAAATGCAATGTCATAATAAGTTACTGTGATCACAAGACATCTTGCAACCCTGAACTGAAGAGGACATAAGCTTGTAAAAGGGTGTTACCTTCCTTGATATGAACAAATGTACTTAATGTTTAATAGCAGTTTTCCTCATTTACCTGCACATCGTCAGGTTTAATAATCTGATTCTTTGTTGTTTAGGCTTATGTATTTGTTTTTGGATACATTCAAAAAGCTCTTCTTTGCACTAATAATGGACAGATAGGATATTAGGAAATCTTAGATATTGGGAAATCTTAGACAAAAACCCCTTGAATCTTATATGCTGGCTATAGTTACTCTGTTGATGCTGCACTAACTACTTCAGGTGAAAATCTGCTTGTAGATATTTCAAGATGGCTTCCTTGAACAATTGTTTGAAAATATTTCTTAAAATCATAGTCTTCAGATTTTTTTCAGTATTATATTTTCATTTCCCTTTTCTGTTCGAGAATTTTTCCTTTTACTGCATGTCTTCCATCAATAGAACTGAGATATTACATTTTTGTGTGTCAATCTGAAAAGAAGTTCTAGGTGACATAGTTTCTTTGTATTGGTATTACATGTTGAATTTTTTATACTGTCACAAATGTCTTTTCTCTTTATATACATAATTTTTCTTGCTTGATAAGAATTTTAGCTATTCCCAGGATAACAGAAATATACATATTTTTCTGTAGGCTATTTTTTGAGACAAATCTATGGGCATTGTTGAATTTGTTTCTCTTCATTGTGTATTAATGAAATGGCACTTTAATAAATCATAGGATTTTTGTGATAGGTAGAAAAAAAAAATGTGGTGTACATGTTCACCATAATGTGCAAGTTACACTCAGATTTTTTCCTTAAGAACTTAGAGTACACCTTGATGAGCAAGTGGATCTAAAAAAAAAATCCATGTAATACTTGAATTTTTGACTGCACGATTTTTTTCTTTTTAAATAATTAGATTTTTCTAACAGTAATTCAAAATGAGTAAAGTTTTTGATCCTGTCTCCTGTAACATCTTCCTTGGCAATCTGGTGAAGTATGGGCTAAACAAATCAACAGTGAGGTGGAATGCAAACTGACTGAACTGCTGTGATCAGCAGAGTGAAATCCAGACGGAGGCCAATTGCTAATGGTGCACCTCAAGGATCAATACTGTATCAACACTTTTTAACATCTTCATTAATAACCTGGAATGGAGCAGAGTGCGTCCTCAGCAAATTTGCAGATGATAAAAACCTGGAGAAGTGACTGATACACCAAATGGCGGTGTTGCCATTTGGGGGGGATTCTGACAGGCTGGAGAAATGGGAACTGCATGAGGTTTAATACAGGAAATATAAAGATATAACCTGTAGTCAGCACCTCTCTGGCCCACACAGGTTTGCTCTCTGCCACAGGCACGCGCTCCAGAAGCCCAAGAGGTAGCGACCACAGAAGACCTTCTCTGAGGGCAGGTGCGGATCTCTCGCACTGAGGTGGAGCGGCCCCAGGAGAGATACCTGCAGGACGCGGTGGTAAAGAGAGGCTGAGAGGCAAAGGGCTGTGAGAGGGGGTCTCCCCAAGCTCTCCTTTATTGAAGTCAAAGGGCAAGGATTCCAGGCGGGAGAGGTCGGAGGGAGAACTCCGAGGATCTGATGGTGCGCAGGGTCTTTTAAGGGAGGCGAAAACTGGGCGGGGGAAAGAGTTACAACCAATGGGAGAGGGACAAAGGGGAGGGTACAGGGTTCCGGGATCCAATAAAATTAACTGGGGGGAGGGTATAACGAGCAACAACCAATGGGGCACCGAACTCAGAAGAACTTTCCAGAAGGTGGGGCAGGCCCTAGACTGAGGTGCCGCCCTCAGACGTCCCCTCAAAGGAGGAATCTTCTACCTCCGAGGTGGAGTTGTCATGATTGGCAGCAGCCACAATAGGCGATGGACCTCCCACAATAACCCCATGCAACAGTACAAGCTGGGAGCCAAATGGCTGCAAAGCAGCTTTGCAGAAGAGGACCGGGGGATGTTAGTGGACAAGAAGTTAAATATGAACCAGGAATGTGCCCATGAGATACAAAAATCCAACAATCCAATCCTGGACTGTGTTAGGAAGAGCAGCAGGTCATTGAGGGTGATATCTCCTCTCTACTCAACACTGGAGAGATCCCACCTAAAGCACTGTGTCCAGTTCTGGGCTACCCACTGCAAGAAAGTCACGAGCTTATTGAAGCCAGCCCAGTGGCACAAATATGATTAATTGACTGAAGCATCTGTCATGGGAGAAAAGGGTGAGAAAACTGGGATCTCTCTGGATCCCACATACATCCAGTCTGGAGAAGAGAAGGCTCAGGCAGAGATTTTATTAATGTGTATAAGTACCTCATGTGAGGAAGTAAAGCAGATTGGAGTCATATTCCTCTCAATGGGACAAGTGGCAAGGAGCACAAACTGAAACCAGGAAATGACATTTAAATTTAAGCAAATGAGGATGGCCAAAAACCTGAGCCTTTGCCAAGAGATACTGAAGAGTCCCTATCCTTGGAGGCTTTCCAAACTTGATTGGATATGGTTCTGTGCTATCTGATATATTTGCCCCTGCTTTGAGCAGCATGAGGTGGACTAGACAACTGTCAGAAATTCCTACCAGCCTCAGCTGTTATGTGTACATCATCCTAAATTATTCTCCATGTAGTAGTAAGTGAAACAAGGGTGATACTTTCTCCCTTTTCTCTTGATTTCTGTGAATGCAGATGTCTTTTTGTCACATTTTTCTCATTGCTTTGTGTCGATAACTGAGGCAATTTAACCTGGAATTACCAAAGGCATCTCACTAATTTGCTTGGGGAGGGCATTTTTATGTGTTTTTTTTGGGGGTTGTGGTTTTTTTTGTTTGTTTGTTTTTTCTTTGAGAAGAGATAGTAGAAGCTGTACTGATATATGCGATGATAAAGTGCACTGACATGATGCATTACAACAGAAGATATTTCCCTTCATTTTCCTTACACAACTAATGTGTATTTTCCTTAGTAAGTACTTCTACAAAGTATGTTTACTTCTGTGGGATTCACTCTGCAATTAAAACATTCAGTTCAGGCATTTGCATGTGGCTTAGCTTTTAGCCATCCACAGTCAGGGCCAAGATGACGATTTTAGGTCATCCTAAGACAGGCACTAACTGGCTAGTGATCTGAAGGACTCCATAGACCACACCTGATGACAACTTTGGCTGATTCTCATTGGCTCCAGTGGAACTTTAGGTACCCATAAGTTTTCGCCCAAAGCTAAATCCCGCTTGTCTGCCTGAAAAGCCTTTCTTCTCATCAAGCGTGTGAAGTAGTTCAAATACATGTTTTCAGCTTTCTTTTTCATAACCAATGCACAGACTTAATCTATGTATAACATTTTCTTCTTCAGTTTTCAGTGAACCACTCATTTTCAGTCATAAGAGACTTTTTCATTTTTTGACCTATAAGCAAACCTCATATATGTTCTTTTTCTCACTGATTCTTGCTCCAAGATTTTAAAATGCAGTTGCCCCATTAAATTGGGACAGACTAGCTGTATTAAACATTCACAGATGAGGATGTGAGCTTGTTGATCATTAAAAATTCAGATGATCATCTTCATTCATTCCATTCATCTTCATGGTTGGCTACCAAGTGAATCTGAGTGTCCTTATGGACTGTGAATTTGTGTTCAGATTGAGTCTAATTTTGAAATATTTATCTCAGACATGAACTTGACATTTACTACTAGGGAAATGCTGTTGGATAACCTAAAAACTTCTGTATGTTGTTCTATATTTAATGTCTTCTCTCTCCACAGAATATAGGTTTCTTTTAAAGGTAGTGACACAGAAATTGGGGTTTTCAAGGTCCTGAAGTAAATCAGAAATTATATTAGCAGAGTATGGACTTTGGACTTCTGGAAAACAGGCTATGGCTTATTAAGAGAATTAGGTTAGGTCTTGTGGGAGGCAGTTCTAAAGAGAAAAAAGGCTCAGAAGGTCTTTTATGGACAACTTCCTCCAAGCACAACAAGTATAGGTCTATCCTGTACAAAGGAAAAGAAGATGTAAGGAAAAAAACCTTGCCTAAGCAGGCAAGACTCAGGGGAGATTCCATTCAAAAAGGTTATATATATGTAAATCTTCTCTGAATATACATGTGTATACACATGTGTATATATGATGCAAATATAAACATATATGACATGCAAATGAGAATGGGCTATGAATGAGGAATAAAGAAACATTGTCATATAGGAAAAGTGCTGGAAAATCAAAGACCAACTGGAGATAAAATTAGCAAAGGAAAACAAGGGCCACAAGAAGAGCTATATTATAATAAAAATGTAAGGGAAATGAGGATACTACTGGACGAGGCAGGTGTATTAGTCACAGCAATCACAATAGAGGCTGAAGTAGTGTATGTCCTTCAGCCTGAGTCTTCACTAGCAAGGGTTTTTATCCTTTTATGCCCAGAGACAGAGTTCAATAAAGTCAGGAATTACCAGCGGTGGAAGAAGAGCAAGTCAGAATCTCTTGAGAGAAATCAGTTCCTTATTTTCTGTTTAGCCTCATTATCAGTATCATCCTGGAGAGGGAGAGAGAAAGCATGCCTGTCAAACTGCAGGTGATGTCACACAAAGAAGATGCAGTCGATACACTTGAAGCCAGGGCTGCTATTCAAAGGACCTTGACGAGCTAGGAGAACGTGACAAATTGTAACCTGACTAAACTCTACAAGGGCAGATGAAGATCTGCAACCAAGAAAGACAACTTCAGCTCCAGACAATTTTGGAATAGAGTTTTGCCCTCTGAAATATACAAGATTAATGGAATCATCCTTTAGCGCGTCTTCCATGGATGTATAGAGCTGGGGTCAAATATTTAAAGGAAGCAATTTAGTTTTACATATCATTAAAACACATTTTAATAGGAATCCCATAGATATAACAAAGACTTCTTAATTTACCTCAGTAGAATCTGCAGTCAATAATATCAGATAATTGATTTAATTTTTATTTATTTCATATACATATAAAGATACAGAATTTTTCTTCATCCGGAAACTTCAAAAGCTTAGGTAAAATATCATACCATATATTAGAACTGAGAGTGCTTATCCAGTGAATTTCTAAAAAAATGTTTTAAACAACCTTTATATCAAGAATCTTCTTATCGAATAGGAAGTATTGGATTATTCTTTGTCATGGAGAAACCATTTGTAGACAGTTTTAACCCAAAGTCAGTTCAGTCTACAACACAACTTCCCAAATGGTTATATTGGCAAAGTGAGGCAGTGAATTCTGTGACAGGAGCTGTAGCAAGTGGCTTGCAAGAATGAACTTCTCCAGATCTGTCTGAGTCAAGGCTGAAGGCAGTTGTGCTGAATTGTCTTGGCTTAAGTGAGCTTCTCTTTTATGATAGCCTGTCTCAGTGCAGTTTCTGTTGAACCTGCTTTTGGTTTTTAGGATCTCCTTTGAATGGATGCCCTGAGAATAGTATCTTCTCCCTAATGGACTTAGCCTTCCAGTTTAGACAACTGTGTGTAAATATAAGTGTATAATAGAAATGTGCCCTGTCCCAGTGCATTTAGAAGCAATGGTTACTTCTTTGCTATATATGGATTTAAGTGCTTTATAACATAATTTCTGCACTGCTTTATACCCTCCACAACAGAACAATCAACACATCTCTCTTCTAACTTCAGATAAAGACCAGACATGGAAGCAAATACATCAACCTTAGGGCAGTAGTGTTTTACTCAGTGATTCCTAACCATGAGCTAAGATTTAGCTGTGACACCAATTTAACCTAAGATATTAGAGGAGAGAAACAGTAGTTTCTTGTGAAAGAGAAGTTTAATTTAATGGCAGTACATTTCAATTAACTTTTCTCATTTAGGTGCCAAAACTCTATTGTAAGGATTCATTTTCTGGTGCTGGGCAATATCAGCTCTTTTATGTACTGTACACAATATTCGCTGATGCAAGATATTTGTTCTGATGGATTTATAGTCTCATAATATATCATGTGCCCCACTGATTTTCCAATAAATGGGAAATACTGCTATCATGCACCAGCCTCAGGAATAGACCCACTCTAGAGTAGATATTCTGGATAGCCTACATGCTGTTTTGAAGTGAATATTTTCAGTTTTAGAAACATATTTTACTGCAGCATTAGCAGCTCATGGTAATGATAGTTATTATCTGGATTTCTTTATATGCTCGGCTTTGAAGTATAAATCCAACATTGGTTTTGTGTTATTTAATTTTAATTTTTGTTCTCAACGAACTTAATTTTTCATTTTTCTCTAGATGTGTTTTATTACATAATAAATCAAACATTATATAAATATATTTCCCATTTCCTACTGGAACTAGTATCCTTGAGATAGCTGTGACCAAGTCGCTCAGGTCAGACAAGTCATTTAAGCATCTGTAAATCAGCTATGGGGGGAATTTCATTACTGTTAGTGTTACATGCTTTTACAGCAAAGTTGGTTTGCTGAGTTCTGTCCAGGGGCAGGTATCCTTTGTACCCTCAGGACAAAGATTGACCCTCTCCTTTAGTGGGTTGAAGACACTTGGTTTAGGTGCCATATAAACTAGATTGAGAAATGTTCCAATCAAATTGAATTTTTTAAAAAAATGACGACACGAAAAGGTTTTGTTTACCCTTTAGAAAAGAAATGTGGAAAGACATAGGATATGTCTTAAAACATGTAAAATGGAACTTCATAGATGAAGGAAACAGTTAATTATCCATGACTATAGTTCTTAGAATAAGATGTAATAAACTTTAACTGCAGCAAGAATGATTAAGTTGCACATTATGGAAAAGCTTTAAACTGACAGAAGAAGATGCACACATTGTTCTGTGGAGACTGTAGAAAGAAATTCCACCTCTGAATTTTTCAAGCAACAGGTTCAGACAATCTAACAGAGAAAGATTAGATTTTGAAGAAACAGGCCTTTGGCAGAGACTTGGATTAATTAATTTTTTTTCCTCTCCTCCTTTATGATTCTGTGAGAATTGTGACACCACAGTGGGGATTATTGTCACACTTAAAACAGGAAAGTCATGTCTACTAAACATATTAACCTCGAAAATACTTGTATATCAATCAAAAAACCTGTATTATTTAATTATTTATTATCATTGTTTCATTGATCGTATATTATTCAAAAATTGGAATTTATTTGGATATCACCTGTTTTGGTATACAGTTACACATATAGACATGTACATATACAGAAGACGTGACAGCATATATAATCTTGATAATTACAGAGCCCATATTCAGAACTTCTCTATTGTGTTCCATGTGTTTCTTTTTCTCTGTACAAATAATGCTTGATTTGAGTTATTGTCAAAATCTCAGAATGGAAATTTCTTTGCTCATGTAGTTTGGAAAAAAAAATAGTTATGATGTTTTTCCACTTTTCAACTAGGATGAAATATCATGAAGTATAAATTATACTTTACATGATTTATATGAAAAAAACTACCAAACCTCTGAAGTATTATAATTATATGATTAATTGCTCAACAGGGCTCAACAGTATGGCCAAAAAGTAAAATTTGCAAATGGAAGCAAAATGTTCAGTAAGATCCTATATAAACTAAACCAACTTTAATTAATATCATCTATTACAAAACTAGTAATTCCTTATATTTTGCACATATTCTTCTGGAAAAAGAAGTTCCTTAGTGCACAAAAATATGGAGTACTTTGTCAATTTTCTCACAATGATGAGTTTGTGGTTTGTTAATATCAGAAATACCTCTACAGTTTCTTAGAGACCTCAAAACACTTTGTTGATGGTGACAGCTAAACCCAGGATTGTTTGTGTCAGGATGATAAATTTGCTCTTTATCTTTCAGAAATTATGCTTTGTCTACTACAACTCTTACATAAAATATTCAAACATTTTTTTTGCTCTAATTTAATGATCGTTTTGTTTAATAACAGCTCTTGTCAAAAGTTGGGGAAATAGTGATTTCCTTTTTCAAATATTTTCCTACACTGTGACACATTAAAAAACCTTAAGCAACTTTGTTTTTCAAGATTACAAATTATACACTACTACTGCTTGTTGTCTAGGGTACTACAGGGACAATTTCAGTTCAGAACAAAATAGAATATTTCGTCCCTCTACAGAGTATAGACCACTCTAAGAGTTACCATTGCTTTATATATCTCCCTAGCGTAAGGGAGAAGGAGTGTGATTTAGAGGAATCTTTTTCCGGGTATAACAAGAATTGTTCATACAAAATTTTCCAAAATAAATGACTTTTCAATCCACTGCACTAAATTTTGTTTTGTGAGAACAGCACAATTGCCCAGTATTAACACTGTATTGGAGATAGCTATTTTTAGCAAGTGTATGAATACTGTTATCCTGCTTGGTTTTAATCATTGACGGTTTTGTTTGGTTGGTTGGTTTTTCTGGTTGTTTAGGGTTTTTGGTTTGGTTTGGTTTGGTTTTTTGGGTTTTTGGGGGGTTTTGTCGTTGTTGTTGGTTTTTGTAATTTTCAGTTTCAGCCTCCATTTCTTTAATTTAATCAACCTGTGTTTGGAGGCAACAGCTACAAAAAAAATCTCAAGCTGTCTTAGGATACAAAACTCACTTCATTAGCAACAAAGACTGATGTGAACACCTACTTTGAGGCTGTGTTGGCTTTGCACTCTCTTCAAAGCAGAGTTGAAAGCCCTGTTCCTAAGAAAAGCACTAATGACAAGATTGCAGAAGCATTCAATGCACTCAGCAAAGGCCAATTCTTTTAACATGTTCTATTCCCATTTCGGTGACAGATAAGCGCTTAAATTCTCAGAGAGCTCACTGCATTAGCTAGTGAATTATTGAAAATCTGGAGATTAATGCCACTGGATGCTAAACAGTTCTGAGTGTCTGCCATTTGTTATCAGGTCTATCTGGGAGCTAAAGCCTTGTGAAAATGGAGTCCCTTCTTAAAATTTTACCAGGTGAACTCTCAAGTCCCTTCCAGTCTCACTTTCTATTATTTCTATGGTATAGGGAAATTTAGTCCTGCAATTAAAATTTTCTCTAAACAGATTGGTATCTGCTTGCTTTTATGATTTTTTGTATAATCTATGAAATTATAAAAAGTCTTCTATTTTATGAGAATAGTATTTTCTGTTTTGCAGGTGTAAATCGTTGAAAGTGTAATCCTTTCTGCAATTTATTGTCTGTAACACTATTTTATATTGAATATTTTTCCTCCTCAATATAATCCAAATGTTTTTCACTTTAATCTTGGTATACTGGTGATTATTTAAGTGAGGCCTGATTTGACCACCATTGTACATGTACAATGTAATGAACCTCCACAATTTTCCATTAAAATTGTCAAATAGATGTTCCAGTGGAGATTAATCAGTGCCCCTTCCTCTCCAATTCTGCTCCAGGTAACTTGTTAAGGTGGAAATAAGATTCAGAAGATCCTGCCAAAATGTAAGTGGCAAGTTATCTCCTATATTTACATATTTGTCTTTGCTTAATTTTACACTTTTCATGTGAGAGACAGCTGAATTCCAAGTCTGCGATTATCATAATTGACTGCCAACCTTTGTATCGGCTCTAACATGGTTGAGTGGACCAAACCTTTTATTTTAAACGAGATAAGAAGAGTGAGAACAATCTAAAAATGAGAAGACAGGAAGGGCAACACTCCAGCAACTGTTGTGTGATCAACAGGGATGCATAGACGATCCAAGTCACTTGGTTTAGCCAGGCACTTTAGTTTGGTCACTGTGCTGTTGTCTGTGCAGGTGTTCCTTCGTGAGTAAGCATAGCTCTGGCAGGAGCCTGCCAGGGCACTGGCAGACTAGAACTGGGTCCAGAACTGCATCCAGACTACTTGTGTAGCAATAAGCATGAGCCTTTGGGTCCCGCCAGAAAGACACAATAGCACAGCCACGGACTAGAACCAGTGAAAAAAGCTTACCTGTACTCCAGATGTATCTTTATATCTTTATATCTTTATAGAGACTCTTTCTTTGGGCTTGTTCTGTTGCTTAGTGGAAAGCTGAATTCATCTGATCTAGGTATATAAAATCATTGCTATGGTTGCTCAGTGTTCAAAATCTTATCCTATAGCTGTGGATCAGAGCTCAGGGGCAGGAAGCCAAATGATTTTCAAGATAGTGGGTCTCATTTTTTTTCCAGGTCTTGGCTTAGAGCTAGGCAACTAAAATCTGCGTTTTGTAAGTATCTCAAAATTATCAGTCAAAGAGGATCAAGCACTTTAGCCAGTTGCCAGATGGTAGTAGTGATAGCACAAATGTGTTATTAAAAAATCAGTGCTGATAGGACAGAGCCTACATACAAGTACTGTACTGGAGGGGGAAAAGCTCCCAGACAATACCCCACCACATACCCCAATAAATCTTATGAATCAAAATTAAGTATAAATCAAATATCAGGTTTTTCAGATGTGAGTTTGAAGGGGTTGCCCATGTATGGGGTTGCCCCTAAAGACCTACAGATAGTTGCTTCAACATTGTTGGGAAGACTTGGAGAAATGAAATTTGTGCAGATGTTTCTTTACAGCACATGGGCAAGTCTCAATGCTTCTGGTATCTGTGAGAAAAACACAGGTAATTTTGTGTGTAATATGGATTGAAGCAGTGGATTTAAATCATCTCTCAAATGAAGGGTTGCTCTGTCAGTGTCCCATAAAAAGACATCTTCAGAGCTGAAAAGCCCTTAGACTGAAAGCTTTCTGGATCTGTGGAGATAGGCTTAAATTCTGCCTTTTTTTTAGACATCAGAAAAAGGCTTTTGCAAGGATATAATACCATAGCAAACTATGTATATGCACACTTCTTCTGTTCTGTTAAATATGATTTTCAGTATATGTTGATTTAAAAAAAAATCTCAATCATCAGCTTTTGTACAAAATATTTTTTCCTGTAAATAAAATAGCTATCTGATTCTTCATTTAACAAGAGCCAAACTGTTATAGTTTGCTCCTCCCTATTTGTTACATTAATGAGACACCACAGTGGTACTCAGGAAGACTTTCAGTTAGTGCTAAATTAGGACAGAATAGCATAGAACAGAATAGTTTCAGTTGGAAGGGACCTACAGTGATCATCTAGTCCAACAGCCAGACAAATTCAGGGCTGACAAAAAGTTAAAGCATGTTATTAAAGACATTGTTCAAATGCTTCTTAAACACTGACAGGCTTGAAATATCAACTACCTCTCGAAGAAGACAATAATGTATGTGAAAGAGCATAAAATTCTGGTGTAGCAGATGTTTTATGTACATAGTCTAAATTAATTTCGTGAGCACAGGTAAGGATTCAAAAGTGAATTAGTGTGTTTAAGTATTTCGTTAGGTAGAATTTTGTGATTAAAAATTACTGAAAAACCAAGTTCCAGAAGAACAGGAGAGCTGGGAACCATGTCAATTACATTAAAGAAAACCACAATAATGTATAGTTTTTGATTAGCTCCCTTAATGATGAAAATTCTCCCTAGAAAATATTTGTTAATCATTATGAACAAAAAAATGTTGTATCTTTCTAGCTATTTGATAATTATTCCTTACATGGTTTATAAGAAACTGCTTTCCTTAATCACTCTGAAAAGAACTTCTTTAAGTTGATGAAATTAGAATCTGAAAGAAAAGGAGACATTTATTGTGCAGTCTTAAACAGAATGCTTGATACAGGATCATGCTGGGCTAAATATAAAAAGCAGCTATCAAAGCCAAAGCATACGTATAAAAGCACATCATTACAGCAGTAATGAACACAGAGTAAGATAAAATATTTTGTGATAACAATGCAGTATCTACTTGCAAACTATTTACAGTATAAAAATGTTTATTGAGAAAGAAACCTCTAACGTCACGTAGCACAAGCAAACCTCTCAGATTATTTGAAGAAAGCATCTTCCCTTAAGAAATATATGTAAATCTAAACAGATGTAAAATCTGTATAAAAAGTAAGAATATCTGAGAAGAATTAAGCCCAAACACAGGTTTCATCTTTTACAAGGTTAACCATAGGCCTGTTGAGCTACTTTTCAGGCCCTTTCTAAGGTTATGGAAATATCAAGAAGAAAAATGTGCTAAAGACTAATAAGGATCATAAACTCCTCATTCAAAAGTTCCCAGACAGCAGAGCATGTACTAGACTGTCTGCCCTAATGATGATCATTAAAATTTCAAAGGTGATGTGCTGAGTACTTTTGAGTATCTGAGGGTCTGAAAATCACTTAACTGATTATAAATTTGTCATGCTGGGAAGATTTTTGTGGGATGCTTTTAATTTGAAATACCTCACATTGGTAAGGTAGAAGGGAAAGGTGATGATTCCAAGAACAATTTGGCTGCAGGGAAAAAGAGCAAAAACCCCTAAACATCTGGGGTGTGAGGAGTAGTACTGCAAACTTCAGTTTCCAAAAACGTTTTTGAAATAGATACAACAAAAAGGATGAATGACTGTTTCTGTCTAGCTTCTGAAAAGAAACTGTATGTAGCTGTAATTTTTTGGAGTATACTAGTATAATAATACTCAGAAGAGGATATGGGGAGACCTCGTAGAAGTCTGAAACTTCCTCATGAGGGTATGTAGAGGGGCAGCATTGATCTCTTCTCTCTGGTGATCAGTGACAGGATCTGAGGCATGAAGCTGAGTCAGGGGGTATATAGGTTAGACGTCAAGAAAGGATTCTTCACCCAGAGGATGGCTGGGCACTGGAACAGGCTCCCCAGGGAAGTGGTCACAGCCCCACACAGACATGGTGTGACTCTTGGGGTGTCCTGAGCAGGGGCAGGAGTTGCACTTCGATGATCCTTGTGGGTCCCCTTCATCTCAGCATACTCTATGATTCTAAAATTCCCTACCTATATCAAGCAGAATTGCACTCTGGACCTGTAATATCAATGGACTGTTCCCACGGACCCCAGAGGACTTTTAGTCAGGCCTTTACTTCTTGTAGATTCAATATTGTGACTTGATTTCTTGAATACGTATACAGCTGTATATGTAACTCCTGCTGCAGTGTGGCTGTGGTGTACACGTATCAAATGAGAACTGAATTTTTTAAAATTTGGTTTCTATAGTTGTTTGCTTTCTTTTGTTTTTCCTTAGCAAAACTAAACTTACTCCATCTCAACTTTGCTTCAGTCAGCAAAGCTGCTCTTTTTCCTCGTCTTTTCTTGTAACTAGATGTAACTTATCCCTCAGTTCAATTGTTTAATGCAGATCGTTCCTCCCTTTGGAATAGCGGGAGGTTTGCTGCTATTTCCCAGCCTCCCTCTTCCACTCTGTACCTGTCAAAGGATGGCCTTAAAGTTAATGAATCCAAGACAGCAGGAGCTAAAATGTTGCTGATGATAGCTTTCTGTCTTTATTCCAAACAGCGTTGGAAAATAGTCTTATATTACCTGGTGCAATTTAGATTGATTTGCAATGTGAGCAGGTCACACCTATATTTCGGCAATCAAGAACAGTGAATCCCTAGTGAGCCTTTGCTGACTATATACAAGGTAGGATTAGAGTTAATTTTTTATTCTTTTCCAATAAGCACACAGAAAGCAGAAGGGTTATCTACTGTAGCAAATACAGGTTTCAGGTAACGTCATTAAGCCATGGAAGATAACCTACTTTCCTCGATGTTTGTGGATTGAATCAAAAGTCTGTAAGTTCCCATCAAGCAGTGAGGTTTATATGATGAATATTTTCAACCTGAAAATAACTGGCATATAGATCCTGTCACTGGGGGCTGCTCAAGGTGGGCACAGTGTGATAAGACAGACTTTGTAACACCTAGAGAATTCCCCATTAAAGTCTCAGCAGTCAGACACTATTCAGTTGCTCTCACATGTGTGCTTGTCCTCAAAGCAGAGATGTGTTAGGTTCCCCAAAAAGCCCTCAACTCAATGAAAGTTCCAGATGTTAGTAATCTTAGGACTTTATGATATATCCTAACTTCTGTCCAATTCAGCAAGCATGAACAGGAAAAAAAATAGAGAATCAATTATGTGCTATTGAATGCATTTCATATGATATGATACAATAATAAAAATTAGTTTTCAATACCTACAGAAGCATCTAGAAATTTCTTTATATCGAACTCTGCTATATCTTATAAAACAGTCATGAAATTTAAGCTCCCATTTTTTTTGGCTCATTAGTACTGGCTTATATACATCCAAGTGAAGCCCTCAGTTTTCATATAAACTTGCTGCATAGTTGGCATGTTACAATTCTGCACTACTTGAAAGATCTAGCTCTATCAAATAGTATACATATGAACCTGAAATGCAATTTCTTTTACCAGCCAAAGACATTTATATTTTAATACTTATTACACAGTTTTCTCACATTCCAGTATTTGAAGGGATAAAAAACTCCAACGTATTGTGTTGCTGATTTTTTTTTTTAATCTCAGTTCTGGCCTCAGCTGATTTCCATTTTTATATGGCCACTTCCGTTTTTCCACTTAACAATTTCTGACCTTTTTTCTTAATTTTTATTTTGTGTCTATGTATGAATGTATGTATGTATGTATGTATGTATCTAATCTATCTGTGTGTGTGTATGTGTACACAGCCACATTGTTGCAGACTGACTTCCAGAACAAAGTCTCATGGACTGTAATGTCTTTAACCCAGGCACTCTAAAAACAGAGAGGGAGGCATTTGCTCATTGTATGAAGCAGTCATAGTGATAGCCCTAATTTATAGAAGCAGTGGTTAACCACCTATTACCTCCTTATTTATACTTTTTAAGGCCTGAGCAGATATCGCTAAAAGATTTTGTGCGTGCCCATAGTCCAGGACTCTTCCTGAGGTTTGGCATCAGCTGTGATTGTTCCATGAGAAAATCCCTATTGAGCACAGAGAAGGGTTGGGACAAGGCTCAGTTTGCCACTGAAAGTAATTAATAATTAATAGTAATTATCTATCTGAAGATAGAGCAGGATCATGTGTACACATAAGCAAAGCTTAGCTTTTCTAGTTCCAGAAAAAAAAAGCAAAAAAGCAAGCTATCACTGTTCTGCAGCTTTGTGTAGTTTTCACTGGTTTGCATCTTGAGTTCCATATCGAATATTTTCCCCACAGAAGAATATCTTTAAGTATCAAACCAGCTCAGCAGGACCTATAAAATTGGGATTATACTCTTGATCTTTCTTTTAAACATAAACAGCATGAGAACTACCCTTTGGTAAAGGGCTTAGAGATTGGTTGATAAAGTGGACTATATATTAACTAAGATAGTATTATTGCAAAATGGTAAGTTCTGATCTGATCTAAAATGTAAGCTGGCTTCATTTTATTTTTGTTTTAGTTGACTCATGTCTCAGCAGGGGCTCAGAAATTAATGTAAAATTTAACGTGTGATTAAAATATGCTTCATAAATCAAGCATTTTCATGCCACTGTTATAATATGTGGCTTTTGAAATCTCAGAAATGGATTGACCTTTTTTTTTGTTCATTTTACATTGTAAAACTATTTTTCAAACATGCTATTAGGCTTTAAGAGTTCTTGGATGTGGTCTGACTGTATAAATTCCATACATTTTATACACATTCCTTATATAGTTTATCTCTGTGCAGAAATTTTGGCATTTGAAGTTGTGTTTCCCTCCTCTTCCCCACATTTGCTGAAAATTTTGGGGCAAGAAGCTGTTTTCTGTAGTCCACACAGAGATTGGCATTTAGTTCATTATTCTGTGAAAAGTGCTTTGTGATCCTAGAGTATTTCTCTGCACTACAGAAGTGCTGTCATTAATTTTTTTCCTTATAAAATTCAGATTTCAGGGGTGTGCTCAAATTACTGTTAACATCTTTCCTCCCATGGGTGAGTGAAACCATGGCATCTGTATGCAGAATTTTACAAGTATTGCATTCATTTCAGACTTGGTCTGCAAAAGGAGGAGTTTCAACAAATCTATAGCTCAGGGGCGTGTCTGTAGAATTGAGACAGTTCTGCCCCCTCTTCTAGTGGCAGTAGTGACCCTTCTGAAGCTTCATAATGTTTTAAGCCTCAGATAAAACAAAACTGACCTTGAATGAACATTATAATATTTGATTTTTTTTGATCCTGCAAATGTTTTATTTGATCTTTCCTCCACTAATATCAGAGAGGTATTATTCTTAGTTACTAAAGTTTCCAAAAATACATGAGGGTTTGCATTAATCTGTTGCTTGTGATTTTTACAGTTTTCCCTAGCTTGAGTAGATATTATCTGATAAAACATGTGAGCCTATGATACTGCATTATGGTCTCTGATGTTACTGTGGATCACCAGGACTGGAACATCTCTGCTGTGAGGAAAGGCTGAGAGGTGAGATTGTTTAACCAGGAGAATGGAAGGCTTGGCAGTGTATCAATACCTAAAGAGGAGGTGCAAAGAGGATGGAGCCAGGGTCTTTTCAGTAGTGCCCAGTGAAAAGTAATGGCATGAACTGAAACAGGCAAGACTCCATCTGAACATCAGTAAACACATTTTCACTGTGAGGGTGACCAAGCACTGGCACAGGTTGTCTGAAGAGGCTGCAGAGCCTCCATTCTTGGACATGCTTTATATATGGCTAAATAGTATTTAAAAGTTTCATTGTGGTGTGAGAATCTTTTCACTGAAAAGGTGTCTGAAAAATGTAACCCAACTGCACCATTTTGAAAACTAATTTTTTTTCCCTTTCTCTATCAGCTGATCAAAGCAGCCCTTTTTTCCATTTGACTAATATGTCTATTGGGCTTGCATGGCAAGGTTTTTGTAGCACAGGGGACTACAGGGGTAGCTTCTGTGAAAGCTGCCAGAAGCTTCTCCCATGTCTGAGAAAGTTAGTATCAGCTAGCTCCAAGACAGACCTGTTGCTCTCCAAGGCCGAGCCAATCAGGAATGGTGGAAACAGTGATACATCTGGCATAACAGATTTAAGGGGAAAAAAACCCCTTCACTATTGCAGGCTGAGAGCTGAGTGAGAATATGTGAAACAGCTCTGCAGACATCAAGATCAGTGAAGGAGAAGGGGGATAATAAGTTCCAGGCACCAGAGCAGAGATTCCTGTGCAGTCTGTGACCCTGCAGTCCACTGAAGTCCAGATGGAGCAGATAAACACCAGCAGCCCCTGGAGGACCCCATGCCAGAGCAGGTGGATGCCTGAAGGTGGCTGTGACCATGTGAGAGGCCCATGTTGGAGCAGGTTCCTGGCAGGACCTGTGACCCCACGGGTGACCCACACTGGAGCAGCTCATGAAGAACTACAGCCCATGAGAAGGACTCACATCGGAGAAGTTCATGGAGGATTGTCTCCCTTGGGAGAGACCCCATGCTGGAGCAGAGTCCTCCCTCTGAGGAGGAAGGAGCAGCAGAGATAACATGTGATGAACAGCTCACATTTCTCTGGGCCACTGTACAAGAGGAGGCAGAAAAAATTGAGAGTGACATTGAACACAGGAGAAGAGAAGGTGAGAGGAAATTGTTTTGAAGGTTTGGTTTTATTTCTCTTTATCCTACTTTGGTTGGCTTGGTACCAAATTAAATTTGTTTTCTCCAAGCAATTTGTTTTCCCTGTGGCAGGAACTGGTAAGCGATCTCTCCTTATCCTTAATCCCTGAGCCGTTTACTCTTTCCCTTGTCCAGTTGAGGAGGGAAGTGGTAGAGCGGCTTTTGTGGGCATCTGGCATCCAGCTATGGTCAACACACCATAAGTTCACACAATGCTTCAAGAATTTGTTTCAGAAGAACTTGTGGATGTGTAAGAAATTACTAAGAAACCAGAGATACAGGGCAGGTCTTACATTTAACCCTGAAAATCACCTCTCATGTAATATTGGAAATACCTGTTTTGTGAATGCATATAATGTCACAAGTAAGAACTGAGATAAATATGCTTCATTAATTAAATGTTGTACTTTCATGTCATTGCCCTTAGTAATAACATCAAGATAAACTAATTAGCTGAATCAAATATCTTTAGTGAAATCTGTCTGCAATTTCCATAAGGAATTTCCAAGAGTGGAATCTGGTATTTTGAATATCTCTTTCAAAGGGGACTTTTTTTTACCCTATAGATTATATTGTATGTTAGTATTTAAAAGCAATGTGTAATTTGTTTTAAGAAACCTTAGGTTTAATGGCTTTTGACAAGATATGGTTCTGCATCAAGAGAATTTTAGAAAGCCTTTTACCCATCAAAATTTATACTTATTAGTTACCTGATGGCCTGTGATCAAATAGACTCTTGCTGTCTGCTAGAGCCCTGGCTAGTCTCCCTCTGAACTGTCCAATGTCCCTCTGAGATGTCCAATTGTTTGCTCTGCGAGGTCTCAGTTTTAATTTTAGAGCCCTATCCTTTTCAGCTGTCAGAGCTGCTTGTGTGCTCTGTCTACAATCCCTTTGTAGAAATTCCAACTTAGGTAAGAGTTCATCTCTTCTGGCAGTAGCTAAGAAACACTCAGACCATGTAAGGGTTTTGTAATCACTTATTATTTTAGCCAGTACAAGACATTTGCAGATCTAGAAAAATTAATTTAAAAATACTTCAATGTTTTTTCTTGCTCTGATTTCCATGGGCTTCTCAGCATGCTTTGACCTTCATAATCCCTAGTACAATCCAGGGATCTGCCATGTTTCCCCAAAATTCTTAAAATTTTGGTGCAGGTATCTGTACATTTATATCTTTCCACTCTCCTTTCTAAGCTTCTTGCATATTTATTGAGAAACTTCTCACTTATTATTTTCAGCTGGTTAATTTAAGGATTCATTGCTCAGCTGTGTTATGTAATCGCCGTCCCACACCAGGTGATGTGGGACAGCTCAGTTACCTCCTTTACAGACTTGAAAAACTGTAAAGACAATTATTTACCTTAGGGAGCTCCAGCTGATTGAAAGATCTTAAAAAAATAGTGATTTTTCCACTGTTAATTATACTCAAGGTATAAGAATTGCTCTCTTTTGGATTTATGTCAGTATAGAGACCAAATCGGTAGAGAAGAAAACCATATATTATGTTTAAAATTCAAGGTACAACCTAACAAAAAATTGGTCATTTTACAAACACAGTTCAGTGTGGATTCAATTTTTTTTTTTTTT
>VZTE01003401.1:81014-123642 GCA_013397775.1 Eulacestoma nigropectus
TTTTAAAAAAACCGTTTTTGTTGTTTTTCATTTTTTTTTTTTTTTTTTTTTTTTTTTTTTTTTTTTGGTGGTAGAGGAGTTGGATATCTGGCAACATTTTTGGTGGGGAAAATCATGTTTTCATTCAAGATGGTCCTTAGAGAACAAATACATTGTCTACACTGTGATGTTCTGTGCAATTTAGACGTCTTATCCGAATACCTATAAATCTTATCTTATTCTTGAAATAGAACTGAAAGTTCTGTTTTCTCAGGTCACATGCTTTGGTTGTCAATGTAGTTTTTGAAAAGAAACTGATGGACCTACCCCACATTACCTAATCTAATTCTTCTTGGAACTCATATTTTTGCTCTCCATTCTTTTCTGCAGAGATTAATTCCACAACTTAATAACATTGTAAAAAAAACTCCATTTTTTTTATTCCACTTCTGTACTGACTAGCAAGTAATAGTAGATAAATGATCCCTGATGAATACACTCTAATATTGCTTTCTTTTATATATATATAAAAATATTTGTTCAATTTAAAAACCTCGCCTGCTAAATACATGTCAAACGCCTTATTCATACCTCTACTTGCTTTTTCTCCTTTATCTTATATTTACTGCTTTATCTTTTTTTGTTTCCCTCATAAAACTGTACATTGCATTCAGGATGTGGGTAAACCATGCCTTTGTACAGTGGTACTGTAATATTTCCTGCTTTGTTTTCAGTGGCTATTCTAACAATTCTTAGTTCCTTATTTGTGTTTTAGCCACTGCCTAGCTCCCATCTGTGGTTTGCAGAAAAGATATTTTCTCTTTGATTCTTTACTAATACTTCCAAAGTTCTAAGCAGTTTCATGTCTCTCTCGGTTTTAAAAAGGTTTTATCATCAGCAGTTAAGCTTGTGGTGAGCAGTTCTTGAAATATTTCTCGTCATGAGGTTTTAAAAATCTCTTTCCTAAAAGTTAGTAGTTAATTTATTCAGTGTTATTGTGATTGAATAATCAGACTTACTTTTTGTCACCATTATTTTCTATTTAGAGATATAGAATATACTCTGAGTACTTTCACATCATCAGCAAACTTTGTTATTTCACTTTTGACCCCTTATCAAACATCACTCACCCATGTGTTAAGTGCCACAGACTGCGTGTGTCCCCTTGGGCAGACCTTTCACTGGTCTAATTTCAAAACACAATTTTCCTTTTTTTCCCCAGTACTGTGAATTCAAAAGGACTTTGTTCTTTCCCCACAGTGGTTTAATTTCTTATGAGCTTTTAGTGAAACAAATTTTTGAAAGCTCTTTGAAACCCAAGTACATTTCATAGATCATAACATCCTCATACACCTGTTCTCTGAGTAAAAATATATGAGGCAAGAGTACTCTTTTCTTAGGGAAATATTTCCCAGAATATTTTGTTTATACACATAATTCCTCTTTTTATTCTTTATGACATTGCTCTGCCTGGTATGAAGGTTAGCCTTCCTGGGCTATCTTTCTTTGATCTCTCCTGGGAGATTTTTATCAGATTGTGTCACATTTTCTACTTCTTGGTATGGAGCATGACATAAATGATAAGCTGTACACTGCAGCAATTTCACATCTGAGTTCTTTTAGAGCTCTTGAGTGAATACCATCTGCTCCTGGCAGTTCATCACTATTCAGCTTGTTCTAAATCCTCTTATAGTGGTAAACCAGTTGGAGACAATTCCTCAGTCTCCCCTTCTGTAAAGAATGACTCGGTTGGAAACCTCAGCTCCAGGCTTCATGAGTTCTTGCCTTCCTTGAGCCCTTCTTTCATATTATCATTGGCAATTAGATTCAGTGGTTATGTCTTCACTGGCAAGGAGTTCAGGCCAATGTGTATAGTGATGCAACTGTTGCTAAGGCTCTACTACTCCACTACCCATTTTCCAGTATCCTTGTTCTTTGTAAATAAATATATATATATTTATAGGTCTGATTCTAATCTAGTCCCATGGACCAAAGAACCACCTGGCGTGTGTTAGGTGCACTCCCTTCCAGCTTAGTTTCTTTTGAAAGTAATCTAGCTCATGCACTCCAAGATTGCACTCAGCCTGGAACAGGGGATGGTGAAAAATGTTCATGTTCATGAAGATTCCTCCATGGGGTACATACATGATTGAGAAAGCTACTGCTGGAGATCAATTGAACAAAAGCAGACAGAGTGACAGAGGCGGTGGGGGAAAGACATAACTCTACTAAGTGGATGTCTAGGAAAGGAAGTGGTGGAGGGATCCCAAGGGGAACATATTCCCTGGGCATCCTCTCCAGTGCAGCATGGTCATCCAGTAATTCTTTGGCTATGGTAACTATAAAGATTTTGTCAGAACTCACTCAATGTCGCTATTAGTTGTGTTGTGGTTTTTTTATTTTTTTTTTTTTGGGGGGTGCAGTTTGTTTGTTTGTTTAGATTTTGGGAAGGAGAGGTTGGATTTTTTTTGGGGGGCGGCTGTTTATAATGTTGTCAACACTGATTAGAGCACATTTTATTAGGGACAGTTACGTGATGATTGGGTTTTAAATTTTTTGTATGCATTTTATTGGGTGAAGTAAAATAAATGTAAATCCAAACGCAAAAATACAATCCAAGGGCAGAAAAGAGGAGAAAGAAGGAGTGATTCTCATGTGAGTGCCCCAGGAACTAGCTGCAGGAACAATATTGGGATTTAAGAGTTAAAGGCCATAATAACGACAGCATGACATCCATGGGGGAAAGTACTGCCCAGAAACTCCGGAAAACAGTACCACAACAGCTTGGCTGGAAGAGCAGAGGGATGCAGGGAAAAGTCAAGCTGCTGAGCTGCAACCAGAAGGCCATGAGCCGTACAAAGGCACTGTGCCCACTGAGACCAGGAACTGTACGGAGAAGCTGCACTCTTGATCCAAACTGCAGCCTACCACTGCACGTCCAGCATCTCTGCCTGTGGGCAAGATCCTGGCCTTGTTCTTTCTGAAAAAAAAATTGCAGGAAAAAAAATAATTTGAAACAAGATACTATAAATTTTTATCTTGATATATAAAGACATCAAGACAGCAGTATGGTTATTTTGTCTGCTTAGCAACTACTTGTTTTTTAAGGTTGTCTTTATACTCATCTTTTCTTTTTAGTTTTCTAATGAATAATTTTACTTTGTGCTATTTTGAATGCAAAATAATTTGTATAATTTTATATCTGAAATCTATTTGCTTATATTTTTAGCAGTCATAATTTTCTACATAAATATTTTGCCTTTTCAACACATACTTTTAATTCTGTTTTCATTAAGCTTCTGTCTTTCTACATTTTCCTTTTAGAAGTTTAAGATGCATTGCTGTCCTAGGTTTCTCTCCTTTATAAGAAGGTTGAACTGGAGTGTATACAAGATGAGACAGCATGTGGTATAGTAGTGAATTGTAGTCAGAAAGACATACATGGATGTACAATTAGTTTCCAACTCCCATTTGAAAGTCGGTGATAGCTGGTTTCTTCTAGCCCTCCCTCTGCCCATTCCACTCGACACCTCCCCCAGCTCTGGGGATCACCTACCTTGTGTTTAAGCAGCACGGCACAAGTTGTGAAGCATATTCGAAGCCTACTTAGACATAGGGCTAAATTAAATCACTTGGTTTCTGCTGACTCTTTTATAATTTATCATAAATCACAGAAAGTATTTTCAGGTCCATGAGATATAGTTTCTGAACAGAAAATTACTTTCTTTGTAATCATTGTGAATGACACACTGTACACTTTAAAAAGCTGCTCAGAGGAAATAAGTATTTTAAATTTTAATTATATTTCTGTATTTTTTGAAACAGAAACTAACTCATGAGAATCCAAATAAAAAAAGCCATTTCATAGTTGAAAGGCTCTAAAATGTGGTAATCTCTGCTTCTGAGCTCATAAAAGAGTTTTGGGTATTGCATGTCTGACATATGCATCTTTCTTGGTATCTCCCTTGGGTGTTCTGACATTAGAGAACACAGTGGTTTGTACGCTGCTCATCAGCTGAAATTACTGCTAATGGATACACCAAGGAGGTACAGTGATGTTTAAATAAATTTGATGAAAAGACAATGAATCAATATGACTTTTATTTCTTTGGAGGTGTGATAGGAAGCAAAACACAAATAATGGATTTTTCTACGCCTGATGCAATTTCTGCATCATATGTTTGTTTCTGCTTACTTGTCTTCTTCTTCAGACTGGTAAGTAAGGTGAGTAAGAAAGTGAATAAGAACCTTAATTTCTACTATGTAGTCTACAGACTTGCTAACAAACATAAGAAAAGTAATAAATCTCCCTTTTCTTCTTTCCTTCCTTTCCTTTTTCAGTTAGACAATGATGATCTTTAATTGTTTATCAACTTTTCCAGTTACAGAGACAGGAGAAAACAATGGAGGCAGCACACATGTTCTGACCCAACATAAAAAGTGATATGTGCCCCTGAATGCTTGTTTTTTGGTTAAGTAATTGAATAGGGTGGTATAATTGTGCACAGAGGGAATGGATGTGATTTTGTTGGTGTAGTCCAGCACAGCAGAGACAGTAAAGCTCTTTCTCTGCTTCCCAGATGCTTAAAGTTCCTTGACCTTTTAAATGCACTTTGGCCACTAGCACTTTATTAAAAGATGAATATAAGTAGATGCTAGATGGACATTTCATTTATCTGGGGACTGAAAAGAATTATTTGAATGTGAGACACCATCAAAATATGAACATATCTTTGCTGAAAGGTATCTGTTTTCATCTTTAAGAAAGAGAAATTCTTATTTTCTAAATTGCCAATTCTCCCACTTCATCTATTCACCCTATTCAGTTTTGCTACATTTGGCCTGACCAGCTATCTAAATGCTTCTTAGGGATGGTTCTAATTATCCTAGGCAAGATAGTAAATGAGTACGACACAAGAATCAAAGCAGGCAAATCAGTAAATCTCATCTTGTATTTAAATTCTTCTTGTTAAAAAATATTTAAAGAATTCCAGTGGCAAAATCTAATGTATTTAATGTCTAATTATTATTGCTTTCTAATCCTTTTGCTCACTGGATGATGCAATATGTGCCGTATCCCAGTATTATTGTGCATTTTTTACTTGTGTGTGTTGTCCAGCTTCCAGTAGCAACTGAACAAGCATCAAGTAAATCAAAATTGGTGGAAACTGAGAATACTATGTTTATTCAAACTGAGGTGTGTCTCTTAACATAAAGGATAATTGCAAATCTCTTTGTAAATGTGGGACATGTAGCTAGCATGGTATCATCAGCAAGAGAAACATAGCATTAATAAAATAAATCAATATGCTATGTAGTCTGTCTTAAAAGTGAATTTCAGAGAGTAATGGAGTCTATATTCTCTTATTCACAATCTTTGTACACTTTAAGTCTGGTGGCAAATGTCACAAGAGGAAATTGTTACGATTTTCAACATTTCTACCATTAGACGGAAATCCTGCGATAATAGACTTACTTTCCTTTTGAATGTCATCAAAAGAGAAAAAGCTGGGAAAGGCAGAGGAGTATATGTGTGCTGGGGAATAATTTCTGAGTCAGTCTCCTTACAGCTTTCAGAAAGGCTTTGACTCAATTTGAATTTGAATTGGGAGTCTTAGGTACTTCATTTTTTAGGATCAAGTTGCCTCTTTATGAAACTACTTTTCAAAAATAAGGCAAGGCAGTATACATTTTGAAAGGTGCCTGAAATAATGTCTAGAAGCTTAAGAGAGACAAGCTGCAAAAGCTTCAGACCATACCGTTAGCCTTTAGAGCCTTGGGAGGGACTGCAGAGGAGTTCAGCGAGAAGCAACCAGACAGGCCATGAAATCTGAGTGATACCATGGGCTCCAAAAAGGACTTTTGCAAAGCCACTTGATTTCTGCTAAGCTTTTTGATTCCTATCTTTTGAAAACTAATGACATCTGAAAGTGGACAGGAAAAACATATATGTGTTTATGCTGTCAGGTGTTATTTCTGAGTAACAGGTGATAATGCTATATCTCAAATGAAAGATATGTAGCTTTAATCTCTAACCTAAAGACTGTGAGGCATTTTCATTGCACAGTTTCATCAGATTATAGAGAAGATTTAAACTCATAAGCATTCCCTGTACCTGGGCTCTGTGCCTCTTCAATCATTATAAAAAGCCTTAATTGGGTAAATGGATACCTTAGGGTTTTACTGCAACTAAATTTCACTCTCAGAGAAACGCTCAGACTTGAGCTGCATTGGGAATGAAGAGCTATGGTATTCAAGATAAATTGCTAAGGTTTGCACCCCACTTGTGCTCTGAGATTCCTGAAAGTAAGTTTCTCATTGCAATTTCTCTCTAGAAATCTTTTCAGGTTAACTTTTCTTCATAGAACATAGGATATTTTACTTTTCTTCCTTCAGGCTCCATAATTCATTCTTACTGAAAAAAAAAAAAAAAGGTGTTTTTCTTCTTCTGGCTTTTAAGATGTAATAAATTGGTAGACCTCTGATATCTAAAAATTGGTTGTGAATTGTCCATCTCAGAAGCTAAAACACTTGAACATATATTTTCACTGCTACAACTCAAATAATTTTTTTGCCATTTTTGCCTTTGTATTCAGACAGCTCGGTCATAACTGACACAGCACTAAGATGACAAGGTTTTTTATTCTTGTTTAAATGCCATTGAAAATATTCCAAGTTTGAAGATCACTTTAAATGGGAAAAAGCACATTCTTAGTAGTATACCAACTGTCTTGCACTGAAAACTGCTAAGACACAGGCACTTGTTTTCTGGTTGAGATCATGGGTGAGTGACAGAAGAGTCCAAATCCTTTACCTTCGTATTGCTCAAACAGTTTATAAATCCCCTGAAAAAATGGCACATATTTTTGGCAACAATTTTATACTTATTTACTAAGAAACTTCTGTTTTGCTTTTTTCTTTTCTAATGACTGATTACATTTGACTGATTGACATGATTGTTTACTATCAGGTTTTTAAGAAGATATGGTTGTTTTCTTCTTGTAAGCATATAAATTATGATAATTTTTAAAAAATGTGATTATACATAAATATAGCATCAGAATAGTGTTTAAAGATGAACATTAAAAGGATCTACAAAGATTAGTTTTCTCCCATGAACTTAAAATTCAAATTTACCAATTCTGCTGTCATGCCTTTTCTTCATCAGCTGTTATAAGTAAAGTTTGAGAATATTGTATAGTTTTATTTTTACTAAGGGAAATTACAGTACCAGAGAACTGAAATTCCAAAATGCGCTGCTACAAAATAACCCCAACCCAATAACACTTTGTGCTTTGAGTATACAGTACACTGAGGGGCCAAAAGCTTTCTCTTTTGAGACACATCTGGGATGAGTTCTCTTCATATTGTACAGGTTTAGTGTTAGATGTATCTTGGTGAATATCATTCTTCTGTAAAAAATAAGTCCCAATTTTTAATCAGCTAAGGCTTTGAAGGTTTGTACTAGAAAATAGACTTTTTTTCCCATAAAAGCACACTATTTACAGGGCTTTGTACTGAAATAAATTTTGGAACTATTGCCTCCAAAAGGGTCCTTTACCATAGCAACAGCCCCACAGAAAGCAGTTGTGCCAAAAATAGTTCCCATACATAAAATAGAGATCAACATGAACTTGGTGTCTACAAATTTTGCCACAAAAAATGTTTCACAATATTAATGTCCCAATTATTACCAAAAATTGAGTAGTGTGGCATTCTGCTTTCATATTTCCACATTTTACAAGTGACTGACTTGTTCTTTTGTTCTTTAATTGTTGATGACCTTGTTAATTTGGGAGAGAAAGTGTAGTTGCTAGCCAAAAGATAAAATGGTAAAAGGCTAAGGCACATTACTATAGTCCATTGTAGAGAAAATTACTTACCTGTAACTGTTCAGTGAAGAAGCGAAACATTTGAGAATCTGTTCCTTAACAGTTTTCCTCAATAGTGACCTGGAGTCTCAGTGTCAGATAAAACAAAATGATGGGCAGATTTTTGAATTGCTTTTGTCTCTCTGCTTAACCCAAGTGGCCTTTTAAAGTCCAGTCCGTGAAAGGAACCTTGAGGGTTTAAGGAAACCGTAAGAAATAACCCAGTGATTAAGGAGAAAGATCTATGATTAGTGTGAAGCTTTGTCATTTGTTTGTTCATCTTTATAACTTTTAGAGGTTAGTTTTGCCTGGCTATATGCTGAAAAACTCCTGGCCCTGAAAGTCCAGCAGCATTCTTTTTTTTTTTCCTGTAACACGAAATTCCTTGTCAGTTTGTCTCATGGTCTGGAGTATAGAAACCAAAAGCCAGTTCTCTGTTCACTGCAATCCAACAAGGTTTGAGTGATTTCAAGGTGGCCCTGTGCTCCTGAAGATAGATGTCTGTGTTTCATGTGTCCTCACAGTCCCCTGGGTTATTCTTAAATCCCTCCTCCCATCCAAGAGCGGGCAGTTTATAAATCAGGTGAGGTATGCAGTCCTCGATAACCTGTAAGTCCTGTACCTTGTAAATCTTGCAGCTGAAAGGAAGGCAGCTTGGTGTGAAACCATATAAAATACAAAGTAATCTAAGAGGCAGATTTCATTCTTTGATGTACAGTTGGCACCACATTTAATGCAAAATCATCTATGGAGTCTTAACACTTGGAGAGAAATGAAAGAAAGTTGTGAGTCACTTGCATATTCAAACTGCAGAGTCTGACAAATCTGATGACAGGACCAAGCTATTAATGGGATTCCACCACTGTCTAGAAAAGGATACACAACATTTATTTTATTCTTTAGTTTGTTTTGATAGTTTTCCTTTAAAAATTTATGAATTACCTAAACCCCACTCTGAAAATAAAATTTTTTGCATGTCTTTCCTGAATCACTGGTCTTGTTTATTGGAAAGTGATTAGGAACAGCTAGTGTCTGATTTCAGAGCAGGTTGTGTTCAAATACTTCCAGTGCTGGCTGTAAACCTTGTTTCAGGCCTGCCATTTGATCTCTATCCAGTATAAACCAATTCAGCCTGTGGCCCATAGTGACTTACTATGTAAATAGATAAAGCAAGATTTGAGTGCGTATTTCATAGCTATACAAATCTTCATCATTTCTAGGATTCATCATTTCACATGAGGAGGGAGGTGACGAAACTTTCTCACAGGTGGGGAAAAATGTAAGGCTGGACATATTTTCAGTCTTATACCATAAACACTGTAAAATGCTATGTTCACTTTAATTTAGTCAAAAATTCTTTAGAATACAGATGTGAACACATCTGGCTACAGGAGATATGCCTCATTCAGAGTAACAGGCACTGGCTCTTGAAGGTAGGCAGGTAGTTGCCCTATGGGAGATGGACAGATGACACAGATCTGTCACAATCCATGACTGATCTTTGAAAAATCTAAAATCACAGAAGGCCTAAACATTAGTAAGAAAAAAATATTTTCTAGGTTCATTTCATGCCAGACATATGGAATAAGGAGAAAGTCATGGATCACCCTTTGTGATTAAAATCAAACCAGTTGTTTATGCTATTTATATTTAACTTAAGATTGTCTAGTAGAAAAAGCCTGGCATGATGTCCAATACTAATAAGGGAAGCTCCAAGGAAATATCCCGTGTACATGAATTTTACGCTCTACTTTAAATATTCTTTTTCTAATCATTTCTTTATCACTGGAGAGTGTAATTACTATTGGCAGCACGGATCACTATTAACAAAATGACATCCCTACTTATGATCATATTATCATAGATGCATTTTTATATAGAATAACCTTTACTTAGCTACTAACCAAAAGTAATTATAGCAATTGATTTGAACATTCTAATTCAGTGAAAAAAAATCTTACTTACCTTTATGAATAACCCAGTGTCTTTGTAGCCAGGTAATAGGATAGCTCATATGTATCAACATATACTTAATGTAGTTCAAACAAATTCCTTAAGCCAGTGTTCCTTCCTGGATTTCTGTGTAACTAAATGGCACTGGTAAGATAAAACTAAAGAGCAAATTTGATTCTCTTGACTGGCTGTTGAATCTGTACTTTATGTCATGTGGTAGTAATGGTAGCAATGCACAATGCTTAGTATGTGCTTAGTGTGAAGCTTTGACTGAGTTTTTCTTGAAGACAGACGACAGTGAAAATACCCTCTAGTTTTAGAGATTCAGAAAGCTTGGTGGTGCTTTTTATATGGGGTGTATCTCTCATTGTTGCACACTGTTCTTTAATGTGTGAAACAGTATTTTGCTCATAGAAAAGGAATTTTTTTTATGCTATGTATTATTTTGGTATCCAATTGTTGAGACATCTCATAAGAGTAGAACAGGATATGGTCAGGCAGCTGTAGTATTAGGATTAGGTCAATATACAATTGCTATGAATACACAAAAAACTGCTTGTTCCAAAAATTCTAAATGTTGAAAAGGAAGTAGATAAGAAAAGCTTGTCTTTACAGTAGGATTAAGGCAAAAGTTTAGAGAACGCTAGGAAACCAGTTACCAAAATAACTCTGTGTAAAGAAAGGCTGAAAAAGGCAACAGTGGGTTGCACATGTGGGTTTGCAAACCGCATGTTTGCAGGTGTTCATGCTTGCCACAGCACACAGCTTTACAAGACTTAGTTCCAGGGACTGAGAGAATGAGTTCAGGAAAACAATAGTAGCAATCTCAGTAAAGCCACAGAGATTTAGGAGAGAAAATATCTACTATGTGCAATGGAAATAAAAAAGCCATTGAAGCAGAGCCTAGCTCATATACAGGGAAGTTTCTAAAGTATAAATGCAACTTATGTGTAGTTTTGGATAAAAGTAAAGAAATAGTATGGGTTATTTTATGTGAGTTATAAGCTGTAAACCAGTAGTAAATAGAATCAAGCTTGCTGTCAGACATATTTTGAGGCTGTTACCCTACAGTTCTGAATCCCTTTGGAGTACTCAGCAGGACAGAGAAATGAAAGCTAACAAAACTGAACTGTACACACACAGCCTGGGAGACAGGACCCAAGAACAACAGTACTACTGCATGCAAGTGAATCATCTTTGCATTGCTTGTATGGTTCTCCTTGCCATGGTCAGGATATAGGAGATGTGTTGCATGTGGTTGCATAGATTTCAAGTGTGAAGTTTTCTTATTTTAACCTGCACTGCCAGCATTTGGAAATCTGACTTTTCCACCAAAGTCAGTGAGATTGGCAGTTCTTCATGAAGGAGGGAGGATCATTTCCTTTTACTTTTTGTGAGGGGGAGTATGTAAAAAAAGAGCAACATTTCTAATCTGCAATAATTGTTGTGAAGTATTTAAACAGTCTTTCACTGACAGGCAGTCTGAATATAGAATGACTGACATTCCTTAAGGTAAACATGCAGACTTATTATGCAAAAGGAAGCACTGCCTTGAGATAGCGATGTAATATCCAGCACTGATGCTGTGTATTATGTGTACTTATCTACAGCCTTACAAGTAATTTGTCTGAAAATAGGACTTTTCTAAATAGGAACTTGTAAGACATCCTTGTAGGCAGTGACAACTTGTCTGAAAGGTGTCTTCTTAGACTTTTGTTTTATTGCCAAAATTAATTTGGCAAAGATAAGAAATGAATGAAGAAAGTGCACAAGACAATCTGGTCAAAGAGAAACAAGAAAGGGGACACCAGTTTTAAAAGATATTTCATCTAACTTTCAGTCATGGAAAATAATGATACTTAAGATTATTACATGGTTTACTACAGAGAAGCTACATTTTTGCTGCCTTTTTTTTTTTTTTTTTGCCATTAGCTTTCATGACATTGTTACCTACTTATTTCAGTATGATATCACCCTCACCACCCTTAATTCAGCATACCATAAGTCTGTGTATGTCTACAATTTGATTTATTGTTACTATCCTAAGATTATTTGTGTTGAAAAGAAACATTCAGGAAAATATGGCTGGATATGTTGCGCAAATTTCATGACTAGTTTCTTTTGAAGAAAAACATTATTCAGAGCCAGATTGTAAAGTTCATTTCAATCCTTAAGCATTTTTTTTAATGCCAGTTAAAACCAACAGACCAAAAAGAAATATTTCTACCTCTGCTGCCAGGTAACTAGTGAACAGATGTGACACTGTTTTACTCTTCCCGATGTGCATAAGGGCCAAGATGCTTTTCCCAAAAGCATCATAAATGTCTTGGAAAGCATCAGCTTTATTAATCATAATACTGAGGGCCCTTCAGGATAACTGGGTTGCTAGATTTCATACTCAGCTGCAGATCTGTTCTCAAAGGCATGCACTTAGATTCGCCTAAATGTCTCTACATACTATTCCACTATACCTTGCTTGAACATCACTTACACAAGGAAGGTCCTGAGAGTAAATTAGATCCATAGACATTACAGGAAGAGAAAATATTTTATTTTTAAGTGTGAAAAGAAGCCTTTTAGCCTTAATATTGTCATTCCACAACTGCACTGAAGGCAATTACATATAGAGTCTATTAGTCCCTTTCTAATTTTATCTATCATAGTATGCTATTTATGGTTAGGACTGCTCCATGTTTCATCAGACTATTAATTGTTTTCTCCTTAAAATTGTTTCGTTTTCTTTCCACAGTGTTTTCAGCCACTGAGAAGCTATCAGTGTATATAAGGAGACCAAAATAATCACTTCCATGTAATTTTCCTTGCCTTTATTGATACGTAATTTTATCATTGTACCGGATAATTTTGTTAATTTTTTGCAACCTTAGGGCCTGTAGCATTCAACAACAGAAACAGATAATCATGAACAACCTCTTTTGCAACTTTCTTTATTAGCTTCTTTCAAACCACTGTTTAAACTCATTTAACCATCCTGATCCCTGAAATCAATGCACTATTAAATTATTTTCATTCTGAGAATTACACATTTAAAACCTTGAGAAACTGTTCTTGAAGCAGGATACTCTTCACTCCGAGAGAAAGTGGCATATTTTTTCCTTATTTATTTCCATTTCTTAAATTCCTAGTCTTTAATTTATTCGTTATAACAGTTTGCAGTATTAATCAGTTATTTTTCAGCCTCATGTTTAGTAAGAAACTTCTATTGAGCTTTAAAAATGTCTGAATAAATTTTAGCTACCTTAGACTTTTTATTTTAAATTTTAGCTACCTTAGACTTTTTATTCTTAAATCTCTAATTATACTCAGAGAAGAAATACTGAAGCCAGAACTGAGATTTGTAATTTGTTTCATGTGGGCTAGACATCTACACAATACTCTTATCTTACTTAGTGGCAATAGAAATATGTTTTTTAAACATGAATAATTGCCTGGTTACTAGCCAGGAAAGTTCTTTTTATATCTAAGTAAGTGTTGCACATGGGGGAATTGGAACAATAGCTGAATACTGATTATGGCTATTCCTGAATTTTCCCACAATTTTGATCCCTAGAAATAGAGGATAATTCTTCTAGGCCCACTAACGCTATAATAACATTAATGTAACTTTTAAAACACTGTTTCCTTCCCTCACATCATTTAAGAGCATTGTTCTAAATGAGTAAATATTACCTGATTAATATAGTAGTTCTACTTTAGAATCTATCTATTTTATATTCCCTGTCTACTTCATATAAAATTCCACTTCCGGAATGCTTTAAGTGATATTACATAAGTATTGCATTAAAGCACAAGAGAGTTTAAGGAAACATATTATTTGTATTTCATATGTTGCACAGAGCTACTTCTGGTGCCTAATGGACTGTCAGAGGAAATGTGTTTGAATTCTTACCTTGACATTCCAAGTTGTACATAGTTGAAAATGAGCTGTAGCCATGTATTTTCCTGTATTTTATTCTTAATATTTTCAAAATTAATGAACAAGCAATGTACTTTAGACCAGTGATGAACATCCTTTTCTTGTTACATGATTCATTCTTGCAAAGTCATACTTAACGTAGAGAGGGAAGGGACAGCTGGCATTAAAACGGGGGTCTATTGCAGGCTGCCTGACAGGGTGGATGGGGCCCTTTGTAGACAGATAGGAGCAGCCTCACACTCACTGGTTCTCATGGAGGACTTCACCCCCCACCCCCTCAATACCTGTTGGAGGAACAATACAGAAGGGCATAAGAAATCCATGAGGTTCCTGGAATGAATTGCTGATAATTTCCTTCTCCTAGTGATAGAGGAACCAACAAGATGTGGCGCTATGCTGGACCTTGTCCTCATCAACAAAGAGGATCTGGTGGGAATGTGAAGCTCAAGGGCAGTCTGGGCTGCAGCGACCATGAAAAGATGGAGTTCAAGATCCTTAGGGCAGCGAGGAGGTTTCCACAACAAGCTCCCTACCCTGGACTTCAGGAGGCCAGGGTTTATCCTCTTCAGTGATCTGCTTGGGACAACACCACGAAATTAAGCCCCGGAGGGAAGAGGGGCCAAGAAAGCTGATCAACAGTCAAGGATTTTCTCCTCCAGGCTCAAGAGCAATGTAACCCTATGGGTAAGAAATCCAGAAAAGGGGTCAGGAGAACTGCATGTATAAGCAAGGAGCTTCTGGCAAAAATCAAAGAGAAGTAGGAAGTTTACAGAATGTGGAAAAGGGATAGGCCACTTAGAAGAATATGCAGAGAAGTGATGAGGAAGGCTAAGGTCCATGTGGAATTAAATGTTGCAAGGCATGTCAAGGACAACACAAGCACACCAGTATCGAAAGGAAGATTAAGGAAAATGTGGGCCTGCTGATGAATGAAGTTGGTCCTTGGTGATAAAAAATACAGAAAATGCAGAGATACTGAATTCCCTCTTTTCTTCAGTCATTACTGCTAAGGCCAGCCCTAGGAACCCCAGATATTGGAGGCAAGAGAGAAAGTCTGAAGAAAAAAAGACTTCCCCTTGACCAAGGAAGTTTGGGTAAGGCAAAAGATGCTCATAGAATCATAGAATCATTTAGTTTGGAAAAGACCTCTAAGATCATTGAATCCAGCTGTTAACCCAGCCTCGCCATGTTCACCACTAAACTATATCTCCAAGAGCTGCATCTACACTCCTTTTGAACACTTCCAGGGTTGCTGATTCTACCCCTTTCCCAGGCAGACTGAACATCCTTTCAGAAATTTTTCCTAATATCCAATCTAAACCTTCCCTGGTGCAACTTGAGGCTATTTTCTTTTGTTTCTACCAGTTGTTACCTGTGAGAAGACAGACTGACTTCCCCCTTCCCACAACTTCCTTTCAGATTGTTGTAGAGTGAAAGGATCTCCCCTGAATCACCTTTTCTAAGGATGTTCAAAACCCTCCTGGATACAATCCTGTGCGACCTGCTCTCTGTGAACGTGCTTTAGCAGGAAGGTTGGATTAGGTAATCTCCAGAGGTTCCTTCCAATCCCAACCATTCTCTGTTTCTATGACTCTGTAATTCTATGAAACCAGGTTTTTATTTAAAGAAAAACAAAAACAAAAACAAAACCCCCCCAAAAAAACAAAACCACAAAAAAACCCCCCAAAAACCAAAAACAAACCACTAAAAAAACCCCCTAAAAACATTAGAAAACAAAAGAAGCAGAACACAAGGGAAATTTCTAGTGAATGGTCAGAGGAGACACTGGCCACTAAGTACCAGCACGTGCAAAACCACATGCTTTATCTTCAAATTCCCTAACAACGATGATGTAACTAAATGTTATTGCAATAGTCTGCTGCTCTCTTTCTGGGAGTTAAATAATAACGAAAACAAATGGGTTCCTTTTTCTGTAAAGAGCCTTGATAATGTCTCTCATGGTAGACACTTAAATGTACACTTTGAATTCTATAACCTGTTATATACAACCTTCTCTCAAGCAAATGGCTGAGTTTCCTCTCAATAGCATTAAAAACATCTGAAATAGCTTTTCAGTTTAAATGTCTAAAATTATTTTACTTCCCAGGACATTAAATATTTGTGGCTTAAAAGCACTAAACTTTATTTGGATCGTCTGTTAAAGAAGAACACTGCTCTTTTAAGAATCTGGAAACTGCCCAAGGTAAAACTGTGATCAGTTTTGCAGTGCTTGTTATCACTGTGGAACTGCCTCAGCTGAATGTTCCAAGAAGACTAAAGCTGGCAAAGCCAATAGTGAATGAAGTGACTACAAATACATAGATAACACTCCAAGAATGACCCATGATTTAAACATTAGATTTAATGGAACAACTTTGAGACACTTTAATTACTATGCTAAGTAAGTAAGCTGTGTGGCTTGTGTAACATACAGGGACTTAAGAGTAAGTTTGTAGGATAGCATAAATTATATGGTTCATGGCCACAGACTTGTAAGGTAGAGCTCATGTAAATTGTACTTGCTAGACTTAAGTACAAAATGTAATGTTGTTAACTGGAAAAAGCTAGTTAAGATGACATCAACAACTAAGGTTGAAGTATGATTCTTCAAAGTTGAATTTGGCTTCAGGAGAATAAATGAACTTATTAGACATCACTGTCACTAATAGTGAAAAAATAAAATAAATCTGAACTTCTCAAATGGTGCATATATTCCTAGGTGTTAATAACTTATTTTGCAAATCTATTCAAATAACATCCAAAAGGCATGAGATAATGCACGATACATTTATTCCTGACATATTTGTTCAAATTTCTAATGCAGAAGGAAAAGACCTCAGCATGCATACCATTGACTAATACTGGGCAAGTGAAGCAAAGGTAGCAGCATAGCTATGACTGAGGTAGCAACACAGCTATCAGGTTAAGAAAGAACAGTATGAAGATTTTGCAGGTGCTGAAACAGTTCTTCTCTGTCTCTTTTTTGCATGATGTCATCTGTTAGTTACATTCTGGAAAAAAAAGTGCTCTTCTCACCAAAAGCAGAGCTGAAGATACTATCAAAGGCATATTTCATATTCTTTAAGAGGAAAAATTTCATAGTCATATTCTTAAGAGTTTCATCATAGATAAGAATTCTGGAAAGGAATGTCTTTGCAGTGTAAGATACTTCTGTCAGACTGAATAAAAGATATTTGCACAGTCCTTGTTCAAGAAATGTCCTTTCAGAATAGCTGCTAATTCAGAGGATCAGTTAAAGACTAACAATAGGAAACACTGCTCAGATTTCTGAATTCTGACAAGTGAAGTTGGTTGACTCACTGTTGGAGCCTTAGCTTTGTAGTTTTCTTTTCCTGTTCTGTTTTGTGACATGGTTTCCACTCCCAACTATGCTAAAAATATTTTTTATTTTTTACCCTTAGAAATGTCCTGTTAGTTGCAAAGAAACTTGTAGGAACCATTTTGATTTATTCCATAAGTTAATACTGTGCTATCAAATCACTGCACATTACATATCATTAGGCAGTGCAGTTATCTTTAACAAATTGTTTTCAACAAATTATTTTCTTTAAAAATTGTGAGGAGGTTTCCCATAAATTCTTTACCACACCTGCAATATCAAGAAAGGCTGCTTTGCCTTGTATGTGGAGGGCCGTCATTTTGATGATGCATGACATATAAGTGTCCCTTTCTTATGATGAATGACACTAGTCAGCATTGCTAAAGTGATGGATGACACAAAGAGCTATTGCTCTGATGATGTATTCTAGTAACGGGACAATTGTGATGTAAAATATATAATAAGGGCAAGTTTCTTGGTGCTATCTATCATCACAGCAATAATCGCCAATGCTATATACTCTGTTGGTAGCATTGGTCTAACAGGACATAAGATGAAATGGAATCTCTTTACAGATGTGATATGGGTCACTATGCTATTTTACTACACAAAATAAGGTTGAAAAGAAAAAAGTTAAACCATGTTCCTTGGTTTTGTCCTAGCTTTGAAAGCAAGTCTCTCTTGAGACAATAGAGATATAGAAAATAGATACCATTGGTTAATAACTCTGCTTCCTGTGACCCCAAAATGAAGTACTGTCTGGAATATGCAACTTAATCATGGGTTCTATAGACAAAATGATGCTTCTGACACTGCTGGTCCAATTACAGAATATATTTCACTGTGACAATACGTAGAATGTAGCAGGCTTTTTGTTGTCCTCCATGAATCTACTAGCCCATGAATAGAAATGTGTGCCGTGGGGGCTAAATGTCAGTGATCAGTGATGGCATGAGGGATTTACACTTTCAGCCATGAGACCTTGCAACATTATATATATGTGTTTAGCTTTTATATGAAATATTTTTCTGAATGTTTTTAATAACATATTTAAAGTTATTATACAAATAAAATTGTTAAACTTGAGGTGGAAGTGCTTACATTACAGCATTGCAATGTAATTATAGGGCAGACTGAACTAAGATGTGAGCTGGCAGGGACTACATTTGCATAATGTCATAGTGATAATGAGAAGGACAGATGTAAAGTCATACTTATAACTCAAGTGATAATCGTGAAAATCAGCTTCTTGATGCAGCATTCACATTTGAAAAAGAATGAAGAACTTAGTTGAGAATTACCCTATAAATCTTGGTCACTAGGACATCCATGTTATGTTAGACAGGGTGCTTTAGTGATTTTTGTAATAGCTAGTTCAGATTTATTAAATGGTTTAACATGAAGGCAAAAAAAACTGCTGATCATGAAGCAATATGACAGAAAAAAGTTGATTTTTATGACTCACTGCTACATTACGCCTTGCAGATTAGTCTTTCTCACACCCAAATGCAATTTTCATTTTTAGACAAGTGTGATGCTATGACCTGGAAATAAACAATAAATTAATCTCATACTAACTAAAATAGACTTTTTCAAATAATACATATCAAGTAAGTTTTTAGTCTCTAAAGATTGTCTTTCAGAGGACAGATTAAGAAAGCAGCACATTATTTCTCTTATACACCCCAATATATTCTGTAACAAGGGTTTAAAGATTCATTTACCTCCAAGTACCTTTGAGACAATTACATCTGATATTTTCAACTCAGGGGATTATTTTTGTGAGCACTAAATGAAATACACATCTTCCTTTGACTTCAAGAGATAAAGTGATAAGGTCCCAAAAGACTTGTGCAAATACAGCGCTGTAAAAATACCAAGAATTATCTATGACAAAGCAGCCAGTAATTTACGTCGGACAGGGTTGATTGCTGGTTGTAGCTTTGGACCATAGATTATTAATTTTATATATATTATTATGTAATTCTTTATTCGATGTCCAGAAACCCCATCAGAAATCCTCATATAACTTCACTTGGGTGATTTCACTGTCAGAAATGCTGAGAAAACAATGGAAATTTTGGAGAAAAAATGAGTGAATCCAGCGTCTGATGGGATTGGCTTGTGTAGAAAAGCGAGGTTTTTAATTCCTGAGAAAAGACTAATGAATGAATAAATGTAAGATTAATGAATAGAAACTTTTTGATGAACTGGAATGAAAAAAAGGACAAAGAAGTATGACACATGGTATTGAAACTACAGCACTGAGTGGAATTGAGATAAAACTCACAGTGAAGTGCTAAAATACTGCTGCCATGAACTCATGCCTTAACTATATCTATGATTTACTCTGCCAAGAGGAATAGTTACTTTTATAAAAACAAAAATTCTGTCTGGTTTATGTTCATAAGTCATCTTTTCTATCATTGCACTCAATGGTCAATACTGTTTAATAAAAACAATTTTTTAAAAAACCAAAGTATATGACTTTGTATATGGTCTGTGGTCTTGTAGGACTTGGTGTGAAAAACTGAAATAGAAAAAGGTCCTGGACACATTAATACAGTCAAGAAGATAGAAGTAAAGATGAGTACTTTATATATATTTCTAAATGTCATTCTCATCATATCAGGCCATGAGACTGCAAAAATTCTTTCTGCTGCTGAGGCAAATTGTAGCTCTTGAAACTCTGAATGGGCAGTGTTGTTAATCTAAAAGATCCTTTGAAGGTCATCTGAGGGATGGCCTAAAATACTACCTATCACACCAATTTGTAAAGACATGGATTGAAAAGATTTTGGAAAGTCGTTCTACCTTGAATCATTCAAAATTAATTAAAACAGGGACTTTCAAATTTCTGTGGTAGGAAAGGCATCACCAAAAGTTTTCTGAAATCCTGGAATACTTACTACTTGGTCATACACATTTGAAATTACCTGTGTTCAGCATGTGTATGTCCAAGTAACACAAGACTGTGCACTTTAGCTTTGTGACATGACCGAGATAAAAGTACAAACTATTTAAAAGTACTTTTTAAAGTGTTCTTAAATTTTCACCAAACCCAAATTACTCACAGGTGCTCTTCATATGATTTACCAGCTAAAATAAATTACCTGAACCCAGCTTTTCTTAAAAAAAATCAAAACAAGCATATTTATCATATTAAGTGCTTAGCTTGTAACATCACTTTTTTGCTTGCACTTTTGTCTATAATAGGCATTTAAACCATAAAAAATCGCATAAATTTATGTACAAATTTTTACAGTGATTGCACCACAGAACTACTAATTGATGTTAAATGGTTTAAGAATTTACCTGATAAGTCTGTCCATAACATCTTGAGAAACTAAACTCTTTTTTATTCTAATAGTTGGAAACTAATGTTGTTAGGAAATATTTGAACTCTCCTTTAAATATTAAAGAAGACTTTATAGAAGAGTAATTGAAAGAAAACTTTGATTCCTATGGAGACAACTCCACAGTCTGCTCAGGGCTCAGTAAACAATTTACCTAGTCAACTATGAGTTATACCAAAACCTAATACACTGAAGGTCAGTTATTAGTCCTCTTAATGTCTTGTGTCCAATGCAAGAGTATGAAAATATGTTAGCCTCAGATCTTGGTCGAAAAGCAACTGCACTACATCAGGTTGGTATTTAATTTGTTTTTATGATTTCAAGTGATCCACTTAGATATTGAGAATCCTCCTTTGATCTAAGGTATATGGTGATATAAAGCTACATAAATACAATTTCATAATAACTATTGTTTTAATGAGAATTACAAAAAGACATAATGCTATATACTCTTGCTCCAGTTTTCTGCAACATAAAAATCTTATTTCCTATCAGCTTCATATTGACTACTTTATAAAAGCAAGGTGGAGATTTATTATTGCTTCTTATCAGCCCTTGCAAAGTGGAAAAGTTCAGCAAAGCTTTATATAATGAAGGTACTTTAAACTTGCATTATGTTCAGTCATATTTAAAGAATTTTTCCATCTGTAAAATTGAACATATTATTGCTGACTTTGAAATCTCTGCATACAAATTTCAATATAAAAGCTTTTCATTACCCTTTAAAATTAGTCCTCAAATATCTAGCTGCCATACCTTTGCAATAGCTCCTTAAACAGCCTTTGTGTTAACCCTTAGACAGAAATATTAAAAGGCTTATTTTAATTTTTTAGATTATTTATAAATTTTATTTTCTTACCACTTTAATAAAAGGATCTAGTACCTTACTAGACACCTAATCCAATAATCTCAAATTTTCCCTTTCTGCATTTTCTATTTAATTCTCAGTAGAAAAAAATGGTCAATGTTATTTACTTGTGTAGTTACTTATTATAATGTGTTACATAAAGCATGTAGCAACATGTTTAACCTTAACGTCTGTTTATCATTTAGGAGAGACTACTACTATATTGTAGCCTGTTCATTCTGGGAAATAATATGCTTCCCACTAAACAAGTGGTTGTAGGCTGCTTGTAAGCACTAACATGGATGATTAATTGAGCACCCAACAATTACTGGCTGGGTAATATGAAGATGACTTGTGAAAGCTGGAATTGCCTGTCCCTGCTGTTGTGTATTCTGAATAGCTCTTACTGACAATTGGAGGTTTGGGGAGTCATTCAATTTTTTGTGAATGGCCTTGTCACTTACAGTGAGCTTACAATAACCTGCTGGAATTGATGCTGTTAAGCTTTCCTTCAACCATGTTAAGCATTATTGTCACTAACATATCTTGTCTCATTGAAACAAATGATAAAATGAATTCTAAATGCCTTCAGGACTGAGACTTAGTGTCTCACAAAAGGGCACATTCAAATTTCTCGATTCCTTCTCACAAAAATAAAACAGTTCACCTTGAGGAGAATGACAAGGAGATGGGATCACTTCTCTTTTATTTTTTACCCAGTCCATTCAAAATTAGATTCTTTTTGCAGATTAGAGGCACTATTTGAATAATCTCTTGGGATTTTTTTAATAAACCCTTTCTTTGTATGTTTGATGATAATCTTGGTCTGACTTTTTGTTTTTTAATTTACACTGTATAAAATGTTGTGCAATCCACTCAATCCAGCAGATATAAGATGTATGTTACTTACTTGAGGATGATTGCTGATTTTCTGAGCCTATTTATTTTAGGACTGGCCCTCAAGTTTACAACTATTTACTTAAAAGAAACATTGTTTTACTGATATCAAATAAAATCATAAACTCAACTGAAAACCTTAAAAGAAATGACGATAAAGAAATGTACTAATTTCCTGCTAGAATGAACACTGGGTTACAGAAAATAAATGGAACAATTTCCTTATCTATTTCAGTTCTTAGTTAACTAAGACACTGTTCCTGAAGGACTATACCCCATGGAAAAGACAGATGCTGGGGCAGTTAATGAACTCCAGCCCGCACTGAACTAGGTCATACAGGTCTCCTGTGTAAGGGACCCTATGCTGGAACCAGGGAAGAGTGTGATGAAAGAGCAGCAGAGATTAAGGCTAATGGACTGATCACAACCCACATTCCTTACTCTTTGCTCCACTCGAGGGGAGGAGGTAGAAGAGTTGGAAGTGAGCTGAGTTTGGGAAGAAGAGGCAGGGGGAATATGTCTGTGAGGAAGGTGGTTTTAGTTTTATTTCTCATTATTCCTACTATATTATTTATTGGAAATAAATTCAGTTAATATTCCTGAGTTCATTTTGTTCATGACAGTAATTGGTAAGTGATCTCTCCCTGCCCTTATCTCGACCTAGAATATTTTCTTAATGATTCCTTCTGTCCTGTTGAGAAAGGGGAGGCTTGATGGGCACCTTGAGGCCAGACAAGGTCAACTCACCACACTATTGCTTATTGCTTGGTTTTCTTTTGTTTTACCCCAAGGACTTTATAAACAGCAAAAATATCCCTGTCAGCATTTGTCTCCTTAAACTACATTAAACAATTAAGGTTTTTCTAACATTCTCTTTAAAGCAGTCTCTTCAGAATTCTGTGCTTCCCCTTCAGATTGCTTCAACTGGAATTGCTAGGTAATAAAATTGTGCCATGCAGTTATACTCTAATAGCATTCATATTTCCATGTTCTCATCAGAAATTGCTCTCCTGATGCAGTCCTGAGTTTGGCAGTATCTTGTCTACTGTGTCTTGTCCTCAAGAAAATTCTTTTATTCCTGTTATGACCTCCTGATAATGGATGCTTGTAACAAAAATTCTTACAAATCTTTAAAGAGCAACTTTCTAGGGAAATACATTTGAAAAAAACCCTAGCATTGATACAGAAGCAATTTCTTTGCCTTGCCATTTTCTGTATTCTATATGCTACTAAGACAATCTTTGAAAGAAACTTCTCTTCTTCCCACTCTCCGCATCCTGCGGAAAAAAGGGAGTTGTGTGTTATAACTTGTTTTAAAAAAAAATTAAAATTGTGAGTATTCATAAATCTAGCATTATTACTTTTGTAGGTCTAGGTATTGATCTGATCAATTCCTAGATACCTTAACTCCAGCTGTCTTCAGGAACTCATTGGAGGCTGTATTTCTGCTTTTCTGTAGTTTATGGCTCTTAGTTCAATGGTATGTTTGGCTCATCTATCAAGAAGAGCCATAAGATAGAGAAGGACAATTTCTGTTTAAATAAAACCATCACTGGTAATAGCAAGCATGTGGCCAAGAAAAGAAAAGGAAAAAGCAAAAAAAAAATCAAATGCAATATAAATAGATGAACTAAAATGGAAATCAGTATCAAAGACACTCTGATTAGATAAAAGCTGATGAGCTGTGAAGACAAATCATTTAATTTGCTTCTATTTTTAGGAGTACATTCCAAACAAACACAGTGATTAGACAAAAGATTCTCTATACATGGGAATGACAAATAAATAAGAGATACAAATTTTATTTTTGAATCTCCAGAAAATCTCATGCTGCAGAAATACTGATTGTTCTAAGGATTATTTAAATTTATATGCCAGTATTTGGAGATAATTTATATGAGAAATATAAAATTAATATAAATCTCCTAGTGCTTGTATGCATCACACATCTTACAATCAGGAAGAATCATTCACAGAATCACAGAATATTCTAAGTTGGAAGGGATCCAAAAGATCATCGAGTCCAACTCTTAAATATTTACTCTTTTAGGGACTTTCCATCATATTTCGGGCTTAAAAGATTTAACTACATACACCTACTTGTATTTTTCTGGCTGGAAATGGATGTTATTGATGCCATTTCCCGCTGTAAGCATTTTAAAATCAGGATATGCAATGAAGTAAATTTTATATTTCTGAAATCACATGGATGAAGTTCAAGCTATTTAACTGCTAATATTTCCGTTTTCTATTTCTTATAGTATGAAGTGCAGATAGATACTGGGCTTGTTCTATTTCATAAATTTAAGCAATGATTCAACACAAGCAGTATGTGTGTTTATTAAACTTTGTATCTCTTCGGAGCTCTTCAGTTTGAGCAGGTTGAATGCTTCAAGCAAAATTATTGAGAAATCCAAGCATGAATTTCTTCTTTCTGATGTCTGCTCATCATTGCTCACTCAGCACTGGCAACACTCGCATAGATTGTGGATAAATTTATAATTTCAGTACCATAATATAAGCTTATCTACTTGAAAGAAATTGAAGTGCATGAAGGGTAATTAAGGATATAATTTTAATGCATCAGCCAAGATCAACAGTAAATCGAAGCTATGTCTGTGTTATGGCACTGGGCTGAATGCCATAATAAATTTATGCACCTGCTGAGCAGTTGGAAGACTATTTCCCTATAAGAGGGAGAAATGTGTTCTAGCCTCAAGGGTTCAGAGACGTCTGGAGTATCAAAACCTTAGCGGTTCACTCGCCTTGTGCCACATGGTATGCAGGCGTGGCACCGTGGACTTTCCCTGATGTGCTGGTTCTGGGCAGGGTGAGCCGCAGAAGGTCAGAAGACTTGGAGAGCCAGGAAGTTAGATTTGACACCTGCTCTAGCCTTCAGGAAAGAAAGTCTCTGTGGAGAAACAAAATTAGTTCTACACCAATAGCTTAGAGGAGGTAGCTAAATTCCATCCCTTGAGACTATAATAATTCCTTTCCATAATGTCCAGTGTACCTCAGGTTTGAAAAAGTGGGTACATTCCCTTCTGGATGACTTTGAGGGTATGTGTGTTTAAGTAAGTGAGATTTTTGTATAGAAATGAAGGCAACATTATACAGACAGGGTCAATTTTAGTTCTCCGTGTTGAAGGATATAGGATACAAAATCATTATTACATTATTAAAAGCTGCACTTTTCCTCTGGTGGCATTCTGTGATTTATTATGCACATTAATTATATGGTGGCACAAGCTCACCTGCTACATGATGCTTAAATCTGTGTTCTATAAGAAAACGATAAATTAGGTAGAAAGGAACAGAAAATAATTTTTGTGAAGTACTGTTAGTCTGTTACACGGAGGCAGTTCAACAATAAAACTTAATAAAAAATTCATTAGCTCAGAGAGCAGATCTTAAAGCATTACATATAAGTGGTTCTGCCATTGAGTAGACTCTGATAATCTCAAGTTTATCTCTGTCATTGTATTCTGAAGCCACGTAAAACAAACACACTTAGAAATGCCTGAAGATAAGGCATATATTTTAAACTCTTTATTCAAAAGAAAAGGGGAAGTAGCATTGGAGTGTTTGGGGTTTTATTTTCCTCCAGCTTTTAAATCTGTCAAAAGGTAGGAAAGTGATACATTTGCTCTTGTTCAGCAGGAACAATTTTTACTTTTTCTCCTGCTATATTGCAGGCTTCTAAAGATACATTTCTTTTAGTTTACATGAGTATGTATACAGAGGGGCCATCTGAATCCTAACCTGAATTACATCTCTGTGCTGAGGTAGAGGTCCCCAGCACCATGGCTGGCCCAGATGAGAAAGGTGTAACAACTTTCAGACAACTGCAGCTCACTCAACCACTCCTCGTAAGAACTTTGCTCCAGAACATTTACCATTTCCATTGCCCTTCTCTGGACATGCTCCAGCCCTTCAATTTCTGTCTTGTAGTGAAGGGTCCAAAACTGAAAAGAGGATTTGACTGCGGCCTCACCAGTGCCCAGTACAGAGAGACAATCACTGCCCTGGTCCTGCTGGCCGCACTATTGCTGATACAGGCCAAGATGACATTGGCCTTCTTGGCCACCTGGGCATACCATGGCTCATGCTCAGCTGCTGTTGACCAGCACTCCCAGGTCGTTTTCTGCCAAGCAGCTTTCCAGACACTCTTCCTCAAGCGTGTAGCATTTGTTCTTCCCCACAAAAAAAGTTGAATAGGAACATGTTAAGCAGAAATTAATAGCTTAAGAAATAATGTCTGAGATCTAGATAGATAATTAGATATATTTTCATACTGTCCATGCACAAGAAAAATGTAGCTATACAAGAATGTCTATTTCAGTCAGTCTGGTACTAGCTGCACAACAGTCTGTGAGGGTGACTCTTCCAGGCATATTTACCATGTCCAATTTCTATATTCCCACAGGGTGGTAGAAACAGAATAACCATCTGGATCCATTTGGTTTAGAACTCCTCTACAGCCTATAAAGTGAACATATATTGCCAAATATTCTGAAAGTCTTTGCAATTTTCCTCCATTATAGAGTAAACATAACCATGGAACTGTTCACATATATTATTAAGGGAGACTGTAAGCATTATTGTGTATTGAATCTACTTACTGGTCCCAGTGTTAAATAAATAAAAATGTTAATTTTTATTAGCGTGTAGTAAACCTGTTTACTGATGTTCTTTACTGAAACAATAAAGGGAGAATTTCCTTCGTACATAGTTCGTCAACTCCATTTTGTTACTACTACATCAGTGAAAAACCAATGCAGGAACCAAAACCTATGATCACCAAGTAATTTCAATTTCAGGATTTTTCCAAATATCTTGTTTACATCTTATTCTATTAAAAGAAGTTCTTCTATTTTTCTATTCCTAAGGGATTCTTTTCATTGTGGGAATTTCTCTCATTTCTTCTATTACACCATATTTTTGTGATATTTTACAACCCAAAAAGAAAAAAAATCATGTATAAATCACTTATTTTCGTGTCTACAGACAATAAAACTACACAAGATTTAAAACAGAAGCTGGTGTTTGCTAAAGAGAAACATCATCAATTTTTATTATGTTTTCAGTGATACATAATGTGTACTTCATTTTCTTCCAACATATTCTGTGAAATCATAGAATCATAAAATGGTTTGGGTTGAAAGGGACCTAAAAGAATATACAACTCCAATCCCCCTGACTTGGGCAGGGGCGCTTTCCACTATATCATGTTGCTCAGAGCCCCATCCAACCTGGCCTTGAACACTTCCAGGGACAGGAACCCACCACTTCTCTGGGCAACGAGTTCCAGTGTTTTTCCTCCCTCACAGTAAAGAATTTCATCCTAATATCTAAACTTACCCTCTTTGAGACTAAAGCCATAATCCATTGTCCTATCACTACCTGTCCTTGTAAAAAGTCCCTCTTAATCATTCTTGTAGGCTCCTTTTAGGTACTGGAAGACTGCTAGAAGTGTCCTAGAGCCTTCTCTTCTCCAGGCTGAACAATCCCAATTCTCTTAGCCTTTCCTCATAGGAGAGGTGCTCCAGTCCTCTGACCATGTTTGTGACTATTCTCTGGACTCACTACAATAAATCCATGGGGAACCCCTGAGCTGGACACAATATTCCAGGTGAAATCGCACAAGATCTGAGTAGAGGGGAAGAATCACCTCCCTCTACCTGTTGGTCAGGTTTCTTTTGAAGCAGCCCAGGATACATTTGGCTTTCTGGGCTGCAAGAGCACATTGACAGGTCATGTTGAGCTTCTACACCTCCAAAGCATTCTATCAGGACTGCTTTTGATCCATTCTCCATCCATCTTGTATTTGTACTTCAAATTGCCCTGATCCAGGTGCAGCACCTTGCACTTGGCCCAGTTGAACTTCATGAGGTTTTCACAGTCCCACTTTTAAAGGCTTTTGAGGTCCCTGTGGATGGCTTCTCTTCCCTCCAGTGTGTTGACCACACCACACAGCTTGGTGCTCTCAGCAAACTTGCTGAGGGTGAGCTCAATCCCAGTGTCCATGTTGATGACAAAGATGTTAACAAGCGCCAGTCCCAGTACCAACCTTTGAGGAATGCCACTTGTCACTGATCTCCACTTGGATATCAGGCTGCTGGCTGCAACACTTTGGGTGTGACCATCCAGCCAATTCCTTATCCACCGAGTGGTCTGTCATCAAATCTATGTCTCTCTAGTTTAGAGACAAGGATATCATGTGGAACAGTGTCAAATGTTTGCCCAAATGTGGAAAGAGTATGTCAGTTGTTCTTCATAGACCAATGCTGTAACCTCACTGTAGAAGGTCACTAAATTTTTCAGATACAATTTACTTTTAGTGAAGCTAGGTGGCTGTCATCAGTCACCTCCTTATTTTCCATGTGTCTTAGTAGAGTTTCCAGGAGAATCCACTCCATGCTTTCAACAGGCCCAGAAGTGAGACTGACAGGTCTACTGTTCCCTTGCAGGGGTTATATTTCCCCTTTTCCTATCACAGGCAACTTGACTGGACTGCCATGAGTTTCAAATATGATACATAGTGGCTTAGACACTTCCTTTGCCAGTTCCCTCAGGACCTGCAGATGCATCTTATCAGGTCTCATGCATGGTCTTGTGCAACTTCATGTTCCTTAGATGCTTGTGAACCAGATTTTCTCCTATGGTGGGTGGGTCTTCATTTTCCCATTTCTGCCTTTGCATCTGCGACTTGGACAGTTTTACTAGAGCACTTGTCAGTGAAGACTGAGACAAAAAATGATTTGAAAATTCTGAATCAAATTACCTTTCAGCAGATGTTTGATTATTCTATTTGAGAAGTTTTATTAAATCATAATTTAATGATGTTTTCTTAAATGCATGTACTTGATAACAAGTATGACAAATGTTTCATTCTCATAATTGCTCCTTCTTAGTAAAGTGATGCTGTCATGGAGTAATATGTACCTGCTCCCTGTGGTTTAGACTTTCAAGGAAGGTACTGCCATTTAAGAGAAGTTGCATCTGTAGCAGTCCCATTTAATGAGAAACTGTTGAGGATAAGGAGGCAAAAAAAAAAAAGCAGAGGGAAGCAAAAAATGATTAATTATGAAAAACTCTGCTTAAATAGCATTCTTCCTGAAGATTTTGAGAGCTTTCTAGCCTTTACTATTCATATCAAAACTCTTAAATCCCTGATGAAGTCAAATTACGCTTGCAATGATGTGCTTAGCAGCCTTGATAGATTGATGTATGAGATGTGTGGTTCTTCCTAAAACAGTCATGTGTTTTACCTTTGGTATAGTATGTGTGCTAGCTGCAATTAATGAACAGTACTTTGTGTCTTGTGGCTTTGGACTGTACTAATTTCCATAATTGTATGATAAAAACTTGTTCATTATTTAATCTATACTCCCAGCTTATTAGATGAAGAAAAAAAAAATTAAGTCTAATTTTAAGTCATGGTAAAAGCTGTTTGTTGTGAAATACTCATGAATATATGCTTTATATGGTTTTTCTTGGTAGTAGGTTCAGATATATGCTGTAGTGGCAGGATAGCACTGCAAGTTACATGGCTGTGTGTGCCATAGCTTTCATCTCATTAGGTTAAATACTAGCAGCAAAAAAAGCATTGTTGGCATAGGCTAACCTTGGAAGCAAAATCTTACAAACTGAAGTAAGTTTGTGTCCCGGTTTGAGACAAATTTGGAGGAGCGTCCAAAATGAAATTCCACTGATAGAAGGCAGGTTACAGCCACTCCTCCCCCACCAGGTTTGGGAAAGAAATATTCCTCAGAGGAAGGTGAAAGAGAAAAAAACCTATTTATTTAACAAACACATGGGAAAAGAATAATACTACTAAATAATAAAACCTCTTGCTGTGGAGAGAACCTGGCAAATCTTGAAAGTTCTTTCTGTGGGTGTGGTCTCTCTCTCTCCACTTTGGAGCTGGAGTTTGGCTTGGACCCCTCTGGGTGATGTTTTGGTGTTGTTGAACAGTTCCAGAAGAAGAGAAGGAAAAAAACAAAGTCCCAGGAAAAAAAAAAGTTAACTCTCCATCTCTCTCTGGAGAAACAGAGCCGAGATCTGGCTGAAAAGCAGGAAAAGGGTGTTTCCTCCACTCTTGCCGCCGCAGAAGTATGCAGAGGAGTAGCAGTGACCTTGAAGCACAAACCATTTTGAAAAGTTCACTTGTTTTTTTAATCTCCCCCTTCTCAGGCTCAGTTTAAAGGCACAGAAAGGCACGGAATGCCTGTCTGGGTGTAAGGCAGGCGATAGGGGATACAACATCATAAAGTCATGCCAAGACAGTTTGCAGGGTCTGGGTTGTTAATCTTATCCCTGGGGCTTTGCTTTTGGTATTTTATAAGGCTGTGGGGGAAGTTAGCTTGAGCTTATTGACCCATGTGGCAGCAGATATGTAGTGCAGACTTTTTCAAAATTGCTGGTTTATTTCAATCTTTCCTCCTTGCATTATTTCTTCATTCTTGCTCTGTCCGTAAGCAGGAAAATTAAGAAGAATTTGCTTTGAACAGCGATAGACTAGGGCGTTAACAGGAATGGAAACTCAGCTTCTGTACACTGGAACCATATTTCTATTTTCACCTGTTTTGTTCTTCAGGTACAGAACATGGGTTTAATAGTAAAAAATTCAATTTCAGATTTAGTAAATTCAGTGATACAAGGATAGCAAAATATTTTAAAAGTTGTTATAATATATAAAAAATTTATATCTGATCTGAAGCAGCAATGTAAATTAAACTGGTAGTTTCTTTCCATATATTCTTATGGTATCTAAGTCTTTAATTATACTGAATATTTTCCAGTTCCTCCAACAGCCTTGGTGAAATTAACAGCACTGCTTGCAGGATAAGACATTATAAATATGACTGAGAATAAGAATGAAAGTGTCTCAGGTAAACCTAGGCTGGAAACATAAGGGTGAGCTATACATAGCTCAGTGGGCCCTAGAGAGCAGTGCAACACAGATATGGGTTATGGTTGAGAGTGAACCTGACTGTGGAAACCATTGCAAGAATCACAGATGAATGCAAAACATGCAAAAACCAAGCAAGTCAAATAACTGAAGCCTACATGGTATAGAGGATAGTGGCTGTTGAATATCAGTGTGTCACACTGCTACTAGCTCACCAAGGCAAGCATCACGTGTGTCATAGAGGAGCTGACCATCAGCTGGCTGGAAACACCCTATAGCCTATCCTACCCCTCAAGACAGCATCCCAGATCTTGAAAAACAAGTTCTGTAGTGGTATGGCACCTCAGAAAGGATCAGGTCAACCAACAGAACTTATTTCTTAAACAAGGTTCAAGTTTGGAAAGCAGATGTTTTGGCTGAGTTTATCACAGGTTGCTGGTGTCAGGAATGAGATGACTTGAGAACGAGGAATCTGTAAAAAACAAAGAATCTTGGAATTTGATTGTTGCCAGTCTGGAACCTCAAGCCGATCACACAGGGCCCTCTCAGATTCCTTTAGCACAGCAAGTAGTTGAGACAGAGAGAGGTGTGGGAAGCATGCTCACTTATTTGCTTCTGTTAGTTGGGTCATTAGCGTCATTTGACTCATCTGAAATGTTGGGGGAGCAGTTTCAACCCCTCTTTGACATCTCTTGAAGCAGAGCTGAAGGTCAAAGGATTTTGCAGTCCAACTGAAGGCAGCAGACACTAGGATATTGGGCATTTTAAGATGCATATTTAATTTTTCTGCTTATGTGAATGGATAATAGTTAACTCTAATAAAGAACATGGCATCTGGAACATGGAAGATTCTGCTTTGACCAAGTGTGGGTATACTGCACCCCAATACAGTTGCCCTATGTCCAGGTCAACAAAACAAGTGCTTTTACCCTTTTTCCTGTATTTACTTTCTAAATAAAATTTGCTACCAAAATATTAGTTTTCTTTATCCCAGCTTTTTCTTCTAATTCCATATATATATACACACCCATATATGTAAATATATACATGTAAATATATGCATGTTTATTTTTTTTGTTCCAGAGAAGAGTAGGTAATTTTTAAGACATCCTGTTGGAGACAACATAACTTCCTGTGTTAGAGAAGGGCTCCTCAGGGGTTTTTGATACTCAAAAAGGCCTTTGAATCCTTGAAAGCTCCAAAGTGAAATATGACTAAATTAAGGGTCATTATACACAAAAAAATAACCAAACACAAACTAAATAACAAAACAACTTTACTGGGAGATGCAAAAAGTGTTTACATAAATTCCCATTAGTAAAACCCTAAATATTTATCTCTGCACAGTAAATCATGTTTTCTAAAAACTAGGCCAAAGTTCTGAAGCAGAACATAAAGACATATAAAGAGAACAGTGAAGTTTAGCTGCAGAAGTAAATTCTATCCATTTCTGTAATAATATGGTATCTACTCCAACATTTCTGGCCAACTTGGCCACATTTTTCACAGTCCATCTGCAAAGACACAGTGGGACTGGTGCTTCAGGGAAGTGACAGACTTGCTGCACATGCCCGAGTTGATGGCACTGCATATGGCATAAGTGTATGACAAAAGGACTTCCCTGGGTTGTTGCAGAAACTAGTGCACATTCCCACAGAACAAAAACTTCATACAGTCTATTCCCAGCTACATTGCTTCCTGAGGATAAATCAGAGAATATGGTGAAGTAATTGTAAGTAGTAATAATGATCCTAGCAGAGTGAGCAGGGAAGAAGCCTTTTTCTTGTGAGAGTAATTTTCAATTAATTTTTTTAAAGTGTTTCTGATTTTGGCTTTGTTGTGTGCTGTTTACAGTAAATATTGGATGCTCAGCATTCCACACAAAAGTTATGCTGAACCGATCATATCATTATGTATGTCTTTAGTATTATTTTTCTTATTTTGATTCGCTTACAGTCAGAAAGAATTGAAGAAAATACCAAAGGGGGGTTTTTTGTTTGTTTGTGGATTTTTTGGGGTTTTTTTTGGTTTTGGGTTTTTTTGAGGAAAAGACACTTTGATAATAAAGAAAAAGAGACATGAGAAGAAACATTTTTTAGACAATGATTTTAGTTCTGTTTCTCCAAACCTATAAACATAGACCACTAGTTTTATGAGAAATTCGTAGACCAAATATATAATTCAAATTTCATTTTTCTTTGACTGACATATAGTTGACACATGCTCAATTGCATTCCTGGCTGCAGGGCTCATGGTCAGATAGCTTCCCCTGCATGCTCAGTCTGATACACAATGTGGAGATTTCCTATTGGCACTAAGAGGAGAAGCATTTCAGCCTTTATTGTTTTTATATTAGACATCTGAAGAAGAGTTTGTGAACTGTGGCCACCTGCTAAGTTTGTAACCAGCGTCCTGTCATATTTGAAATTTACCTATTCTTAGACAAATATCAAAATAGGTGAGTTTGGAATTTGCCTTCTTCATATTTTACTGCATTATTATTGGGTCAAAAGTTGCAAAATAGGAGGCAAAACAAAAACAGCTACCTTGCTTACATAACTTTGAATTAATGGTGTTGATACTTAGTACTTAATTCATAGGATAAGGAAGTTACTTCTGCATCTTCATAAGCTACTTTTTCTATAGAAGAAAAAAGTAAAATATATTTTTCTAAAACATATATTTTGAATTTCTGAGAAAAAAATTGATTAGCTGGCTGTAGATATGTTTAAAGCATAATTTAAAATTAAGATCATTTTCCACCATGTTATTTTGAAACTATGTTTAAAATTGTCAATATAAAATATTTTTTATATTTTTAAATGAAATTTTAAAGTAAATTAGGAAATATAAAGAAAATATGCACTTTAAGAAGAAAATATTTCAAATAAAAATTTGGAGAGTTGGATTTTTTGTTGTTTTGAATTTTATCTGCATTTAAAAACATAAGGGTAAGAAAGCAGAAATCAGAAAAAGTTGTTATTCATTTAGTTCTGGTTTTTAATATTCCTCATTCTCAATAGATTTAAATACCTTCTTACTTAGAGGAACATGCAATTATTGCAGGTTCTTGTGAAAGGAGAATTAAAAACAGAACCTTCAGTTTCAGAGAAAACAGTGAATATTACTTGCTGAAATTATTTGTTACTTGAACATTATTGTTGATAATAGAGCAAATGGAATAAGGGAATAATGAGATCAGTTACTCACAACCAGCTTATTCCTCTTATATCACAGCAGTGTAAGAACACTGACAGCACTGACACGTCTGATTTCTGGAGTAATGAATATATGGCGAGCTGCTGTCTCAGTGAGTCAGCACTACAAAGAATGCTGTTAGAAACAATTGAACAAAGATTTTAAGAGATGTTGTCTGTGTTATGCTTCAGTGTTATCACGTCTTGTAAAGGTTAAGCTTAAAAGGATTATGTATAGGAGAATCTTGGCATCAAAAGAATCTGACAAGTCTAACAAAGATAAATGGAGATTCCTATCCTTGCCAGTGCTGAGCTTTTCTAAGAAGTTTTGATGGCTATAGAATAGGGTAAAATTTGTAGAGTGGAGTTAATCAGTACATTTGCCTCTCAGAAATTTCAGGACAGAATTTACTTTATCTTATCATGGCCAACCATGTAAGAGCACATAACGCAACCCAATCAGTACAGTGAATGAACTGAAAACCCAGCACCTACACTTTGAGGATTTTAGGGCATTGTGGACAAGTTCTGCTAGGTCTGATGAGCAGGTGACCATTAGCAGTTGAATTTCACCTAAAAGGGTGAAAATTTACTTCTCCAAGACTACTCTACTACGCAAATTGAATTGTGGTACGTGGGGAATATCTTCAGGAGAATATCTTCAACAGCATGTTCCTCATCTGCATGAAATCTGTAAAGGAAACTCACCTTACGAATATCATTCAAGGAATAATCAGAAGAGTTCAACAGAAGAGAAGCTAGAGTATTTTGCTACACTGTTTTTGAACATTTGTTGACTGGTTCTTAATGTGTAGTTGTTTATTTGTTATTTAAACAGAAATCATAGAATCACAGAATCATAGATCCATAGAATAGTTTGGGTAGGAAGAGACCTTAAAGATCATCTAGTTCCAACCACCCTGGCATGGGCAGGGACATCTTTCCCTTGACCAGGTTTTCAAATCCAACCCAATTCAATATATTGAATATAAGCTTTCATGTAAGCACCCTTTAGGTGATGGAAGGCTGCTAAGTGGTAGTTATTACCTTCCTTTTACTACTTCATTGCAGATAAATTCAAATGATAGCGCTCACAAAGCCACTTTCAATCATTTATCAATAATCCTGGTTAACTGTGGAGGTCCTACTTGTCTAGAAATTAGCAAATGGGACACTCATCTACAAGAAAGGCCAGAGGAGGATCCAAGGAGCTACAGGCTTGTTAGCCTGACCTCAATGCAGTGGAAGATAATGGAGCAGATCATCCTGAGTGCCATCATGAGAATGTGCAGGACAACCAGAGGATCAAATCCAGCCAACATGGGTTTAAGAAAGGCAGGTCCTGCTTGGCCAACCTGATCCCCTTTCATGGCAAAGTGACTCATCTAGTGGATAAGGTAAAGGCTGTGCATATTGTCTACCTGGACATTGTAAAAGTAAAGCCTTTAACAACATTTCCCACGGTATGCCCTGGAGAAATGGGCTGCTCATGGCTTTAACAGGTGTACTGTTCCCTGGATAAAAAACTGATTGAAGGTCTAGGCCCAGAGATTGGTGGTGAATGGAGCTACATCCAAGTGGAACCTGTTCATGAGTATTGTTTCACAGGGCTCAGTACTGGGGCCAATCGTGTTTAACACCTTTATCGATGATCTGGACAAAGGGAACTACTGCACCCTCAGTCAGTTTGCAGATGACACTAAGCTGGGTGGGAGTGTTGAACAGCTAGAAGGCAGGAAAGCTCTGCAGAGGGATCTGGACAGGCTGGATCGATGAGCTGAGGCCAATTGTATGAGATTCAACAAGACCATGAACCAGGTCTGCATTTTGGTCAGAAGAATCCCGTGAAGCATTATCGGCTGGGGGAAGAGTGGCTGGAAAGCAGCTGGGTGTACTGGTCAACAGCAGCTGGACATGAGCCAGCATGTGCCCAGGTGGACAAAGCCACCAATGGCATGCAGGCCTGGACCAGAAATATTGTGCCCAGCAGGACCAGGGCAGTGATTTTCCCTCTGTACCCAGCACTGGTGAGGCAGCACCTTGAATCTTGTGTCCAGTTTTGGGACCTTCAATTCAAGAAGGACACTGAGGTACTGGAGCATTGCCCAGAGAAGGGCAATGGAGCTGATGAAGAGTCTGGAGCACAAGTTCTATGATGAGTCACTGAGAGAGCTGGAGGTGTTTAGACTGGACAAAAGGATGCCCAGAAGGGACCTTATTACTCTCACCAACTGCCTGACAAGGGAATGGAGTGAGATGATGGTCATTTCTTCTGCCATATATCAAGAGAACGGATGAGGGAAAATGGTCTCAAGTTGTGCCAAAGCAGGCTTATACTGGATATTAGAAAAAAAATTGTCATCTAAACAGTGCTAAAGCATTGGAACCAACTACCCATATAAATGGTGTAGTCAGCATCCCTAAAGGTATTCAAACGGTGTGTAGATGTGGGATTTAGGGACATGGTTTAACGGCAGACTTGGTAGTGTTAGGTTGAATGGTTGGGGCTGATCATCTTAAGTGTCCTTTACAAATTAAATGATTATATGATTCTATATAAACTGAAAAATGCAGTGATATGCATCATCCTTGGTTTTGAGACATCTTCTCTGGTGTCTTTGATAATGTCTGTCTTTCACAAACACTTTTCTATGATCTTCCAGCAATGAACTTCTTTTAAACAAAAGAGACAATCAAAAATATTTGCTATGAGATCCTGCACAGAGGTTGTTTATCAAACACTGATTCAAAGTGAACTTCATTATCATATTATTCTAATTTCACCATCCTTAATTGCCACATGATTACATGTTTAATGCATAAAATATCAGTCATCAAGAAGGAGCACAACTCGTCTGTGTTTTGCAAAATTAAAATACATCAAGACTCAGCACAGATAACTGCATCAAAATATTTGGCTGCATATAAAATTATCCATGCAAGTGACGGCACCAAAAAAAATAATCTATTAGTCTATTTAATAAGGAAGCAGAGAATTTACCTTTGCTATATTTATAATTTTATTTGTTGATTTCTGGTGACTTGTCCAAGGAAGTTCTTTTGGAACTCTGGGAATGCTCCTGTCAAAAGTGAATAGCATCCAGTTATCAATCATGACAGAAAACCGTAAAATTCTTTAAATTTCCCACTCAGATTATCTGAGAGGGAAAGATTTAAACTCTAGTAATACTATGAGTTTAGAGTCTCTTAGTAATTATTTTTTTCTTTTCTATATTTTATTTGTAAGCTGAAATATCTGTCACATAAATTATATTTTAATTTTTTTTTATATTTCCAGTTATAGTCTCAGATTTAAGCCACCTATCTTAAGTGTGTAAAAAAAGTAGCTTTTAATTACATTACACTGTATACTGTTCAAACCCAGTTCAAAATCTGAAATTGCAATCATAACTTTCCTTCCTCATAATGTTAAAAGTCCAAATCCAGTTTTAAACTGCTGCATTCAGACCTCTAAAATACATCATCCAGTCCGAGGTGTATCATGAATTCAATCTTGAATTACTACAGGCTTTTCCTGCTGCGAATTTGTTCTGCTTCTCTGCCAAGCGCATTAACAAGACAACACCTAGTTCTCAACCTCATCAGTACTCACCTGACACCTCACAAATCGTCCAATGCCAGTTCAGGCACAGAGAACCAGAGGTCTCTGTGGAGTTTTAACCTAAACTGAAAATTAGTAGTAATATGCCTACCTGTGGCTAATCAAATGACATGAAAAATTAATTTTTATTGAGTGCTAAAAAAGGCTGGCTGAAAGGTTTTGCTAGTTCTTCATTCCTCAGCTAAGCTTGAACTTGTGAACTGATTTAGAATATAGTTCCATGCACCTCAGCAGCAGAGTTAGAGACCCTTCCCCTTCTTTCTTCTCATGTCTACCTCTTTCTACTTTTTCCCCTTCCTCTTTTTTCTTCCTCTTTCTTTTTTTCTTCCAGTTAATTGTGTATCTGCGAGGTGCCATAAGCATTTGTGCTGCCACTAGTGCCAGAAGACGATTATGGCATGAAATTGTAGTCAAGCAGGAAGAGCTAGGAGAAAGCAGGAATTTCTGAAATGGGGTGCTAGAGAAAAAAAAAAAAAAACAGGAAAAATTTTGTCCAAGAATTTGAGATATGTTTACAGCGGCATTTTATTTGGGATTTAACCTAGTATGCCACAATACAGAACAGAAGTTCCAGTCTTTCAGATTAAGGTTCAAAGCCCTTCAGAATCCTCACAGATGAAGGCCCTTTAGGAAATAAAACATAAAAGCCACTAAAACTCAAAAAAATCTATTGGGTCATTGCAACCCTTTAAATTATTAACAGGAAATTATTCCTCTTAGCAATAAGAGGAATTATTGCACAGTCCAAATGTTCACCATGTTCAAATATAAGACCAATAAACAGAAAATACCAATTGCTAACATGGGAAATTTTGTTCGTGTACACATTATATATCTTGGGTTTATGTGCACAAATATCTTATTTTCTACTAGGCTCTATGTCTCCACTAGGATACTTGAAAATGTGACAGCTCAGAAAAAGAGAGACATCTTCAGTGTCTCACTAATTAGTCATAAGAGATATGACTAAGATAAAGTGCCTATGCAAGTCACGCACCTAAATGCTCATGGAAACACGACTACTGAAAATCTTGTAGCTGCAGTTGCTGCTGAGACCGAGATGAGGTGCTCTGTTCTGACCAGATCCCAGCAGAGGGTGTTTCTCTGGTGACTCCCAGGGAAGTGTGCTGGCTGATTTGTCAAGATTGCACCAGGAAATTTTCCAGGACTTGGCTTTATCATACTATTTTGTAATTCTCTATGTACAGAGGGCAACTATGATCTTCTAAAAGTGCTCAGAAACCTAGAAAAGGCACCATAAGCTTCCCAATGAAGACCATTATTCAGTAAAATGCACAGTGCAGACTTTGGCAGTGATAGAATAGGTTAAAAATTTTATCAATAGACTTGTAACAAGCAGCCATATACTCGTGTAAAAGAAAGTTTGGACTTGGTAATAGATCAATTTCTAAAGAAGGAAAGTTTACAACCAGCGGTTGCTGGATTTCCAAGTTACATGGATATGAATTTTATATTGATGATAGAAATGATGGGCCAAGATTTCTTTGAGGTGGTCATTATGCTTTTTAAGACATTATTTTTCTCATTCTTTCTTCCTGTATGTTCTACCAAATATTTTTGGATAAGTTTTCTCTTTTGAGTAAGGTAACTTGTTGTGTATTAAAAGGTAAGGTAATGACTGATGGAAATAGACCAGGTGACTCTGGGGTATCATGGATTGTACTGCCTTTTTTGAAAGATCTCAGTATTAAAGCCACTTTTATGCTGCAGTGAGATATTATTCAAAGAACACATAAAGACATCTTGAATGGGATACCCCTTCTAAGTATCATTTTGTATCTTCATAGGTCAGCTGTTTTTGATTTGCTAAACAAATCTTAATACTTCAAAGGATCAGGACCTCTGTGCTAAAAATGACAAAAAATTGACTTTTGTATTTAATTTCTGCAGCACAGACAGGAATTGAGAATAGTCTTTTATTCAATAAGAAAAATGGTCCCAAAGAATTTCACAATTAGGAAAATTAATTTCAAATAGACATTCCTCAGGTTATAATTACTAACACTTCGTAGATTCATCTATGGTTTAATAAAACCTTTTAAAGATAAAATTAATGCTTCTGAAAACTTTCTTTGTTACACAGAAGCTTTAGAAAGTAAATGTATTTTCTTTATTTTTTTGTATCCTAGCTCTTTTCTGTTTCTTTTACATAATGTCTAATTTTACTGTTTGAACATTTTTCAGGAAGTTGCTAAGGGTGAAGGAGTTGCTAAGGAAGAATTAATTCAGAATTGCTCATGTTATCAGGGCCAAGCACAGCTGTATATATTCCACTTAGCACCTAATTTGCAACGGAGACCATTTCCTGCAAGCCATGGTTAGTTAGGCTTATTTTATTTTTTGGTTAGGCTGTAAATTCACAAAACAAAGTCAGTTTTGTGAACATCTAGAGTAAAATAATAGGTTATACGTAATTAAAGAAGGATTCATGTAAGTGTTTGTTCTCTTACACAATTTTTCAATTAGTTCTCATTCTAAGTCCATTTAAGAGTGCAATATAGATGTAATTAAGTAAGATTGGAGTCTATTAGGTTCATATGAAAATTGAAAGAAGCTTTTAATCGGCTAGCTAGTGCTGGAATGAATTAAATTTATAATCTGCACCAAAATAAAAAAGCAGCAACCTTATCAGAAGATTTTGATAAATTTGCTATTAAAAATGCCTGTTTTCCTGTGCATAGTTTTAAATGTTGCTCATCATGGTCATCAAATTCCCTATCTGTGTGTACATTCAGAGTCTGAATGATTAGGTAAGAAAATATGTTTTTAATAAATGTCTTATAATTTCTATCTAGGATATGCAATATAACCTTATTAGAAATCATCATCCTTTTCACCCCTAACTTGATCTCTACAATTACTTTATTGAGTGAGGTCATTGTAATGTTTTAGAAAGGCTTCTGTAGTTTTGAGACGTGCAATTGTTCAAATGAGTCAGTGAAACTGAGTTAGATGTAGATATTCGTGATCAGCATCATTGATCAAAGAGAACTTTTTTATATTACAGTTATAGGATTTTCACACAGACATGCTTAATATCACAGAGAAGTAAGCTCTGCAAAGGATGCCTGTGGTTATTTGTCAGACTCTCAGCTGCACATAACTTTTAGGAACCAAAAGTGTTCATAATAGCATTCCTGTGTTATTCCTATCCATCAGGTATTCTTTTTATAGTGCGAAAGAAAGTAATTAATTTTGGTTTGTGATTACAATCAGTTATAAATTATTAATAATCATGATGAAAAAGGAGAATAAAATTTTAATTTGCAGGGTAGCTGGAGGAAAGCACATTACTCCAACACTCCCTGTTTCTCTCTTGGCTCTCAAGGCATTTTCAAGCTTCCTTGAAGATCATGTCTTTTTCTCTACACAAGGATGATTCATGATGCAGGACAATTTGATGATGCATCCCAAATCAGTCACAGACAGACACAGATGTATTCTGCCCAGACCTACTGCCACTTGGACACCTGGCTTCCATGATGCTTGTCCCACTCAGTAGCTAGTCTGGATGCATGTCACCCCATGCATTGGTTGCTGGCACGCCAGAGAGACACTCGCAGATGGCCCCTACTACCCATGACTGCAGCACCCGGACACTCACACACAAACATGTTCACAAAATAGAAATCGTCTCACTGAGGCTATGACCTCCACCCCACAGACCTGATGACTCTCCTTTCACAGACCAGGGAGCAGCTGAGGCAAAGTGTTATTTCTCTGACTGGGTAGCTGGGGTTTTCCCAATGGGCTGTTTTGCCTCCTTCAGAACCCTTAACTTGTGCAGAGAAAGACTTTTATCACATAATCTAACAATATTTGCAGATTCAAGCAAACATGTAACATCATTCTACAGAGAGCAGCTTTTTGGGATTTTTTTTCATCTCCATGCCTTTTCAACTTTGAAAATGTAGGAAAAGATTGCCTAGGGATGTCTACCCTAAAGTGAAGATCAGCTGAAACAAAGATTTAAAGAACTAAGAAATAGTTGAGCAGACAAAATAGCTGCTTTGTATACATATATTTTAAGAAACATTTTTGGTTTTCATTTGGTATGCATGACTTTAGTGATCCATATTAGCATTCACTAATGTTTTCCAGTTAAGCAGGGAGGGCACTGATTTAAACCAAACTTTTTTGGTGCTGCACAAGCCTGACTAAGTTTAAGGAGTGTTTGGACAATGCTCTCAGTCACAGTGGTGTGACTCTTGGGGTCTCCTGTGCAGGGCAGGGAGTTGGATTCAGTGATCTTTGTGAGTCCCTTCCAACTCAGCACATCCTCTGGCTGTGAAATCTTGGCCAAAGTTTGTCTTTTGGCTCCCAGTACAAGCTCTGTCCTGCCACTAGGGCTCAGCAGTACTGCAACAATAGTCTTAACCCCAGGTATCCCATCTTGTTATGATTGCAGATTTTCCTATTAACATAATAATTTTTTTTTCTCTGAAAAAATACAACGTAAAATTGCCTTTAGAAGTCGTTGTGATTGAAGCACTTGGCCTTTCCTTTTAGATGATTAATTTTAACAGTATGTGAAAAATAAGATATATTTCCTGCTAGAAGCTCAGCTAGTAACATATAAAATCATTAATTCATCTAGGGTGCAAATAAAAACACCCACTTATATATGCCAGACCGAAGCTTGAAATGAGAATATACTCCCAATTCTCATGAGAAAAATTATTTTTTTTTTTTTTTTT